>JADLZN010000132.1:0-162500 GCA_018155175.1 Sinocyclocheilus anophthalmus
GGTGGGGCAAGGACCTTTCCAGAGGATCACTGCAGACACACACACCGTGTGACCACACAGACCCCAACGAGCTGGCCAGAGAAAACACATCTGGCAACCTAAATACTCTAAGACCCAGAGTCTGAACACGGACTGAACGCTGCCCCAGACACCAAGCAGGGCCAGCATGAAACTCCCCATGCTCACTACCACAGACTTCGACAAGCTTACTCCAAAGCTCACAATTACCCTGGGATGGCGCAGGACACCAGCTGCAAGAAGGCACCTAGGCATTCGGGCCTGCCGCACAATGCCTAATCAACAGATGCGTAACCTGACACAGAAGGCCTTTAAAAAGCACAAGGCCTCCACTAAAGGTGTTTGTAAAACCCCACTGAGTCTGAATTCACA
Source organism: Sinocyclocheilus anophthalmus (assembly GCA_018155175.1). Classification (NCBI taxonomy): domain Eukaryota; kingdom Metazoa; phylum Chordata; class Actinopteri; order Cypriniformes; family Cyprinidae; genus Sinocyclocheilus; species Sinocyclocheilus anophthalmus. The sequence continues at coordinate 391 of JADLZN010000132.1, forward strand.
ACTCAGAATCCAAAGCGGGCACCAGTAGGCACCCAGCATTGCCACAATGCAACACCCTTCTACAGAAAGCCCCTAGCCAGGAGAGGACAGAGCCAAAAAATCCCCCCCACCAGGGCAACAGACCCAGGTTCCAGACCAAAAACTGGGAAAAGGCGTCCTCATCCTGCAAAAACCACGGTATGTCCAACAGCAGTCCAACACAACATCCTCCTCCACACAACGGAAGCTACACAAGGACAGCTGGACACACCTACCTCTGGGTTACAGGAGCTGCTGACACTCACAAAAGAGCTCCTTGAACAAAACTCAACTAAGGAGTATTGAGAAGGACAAACCTCTGACTCCTTGACTGCTGCAACACAGCATCAGGCCCCTCCAAGGGAGTAGCATCCCTTGAAACCGGTCGACACCCCAAAAGCAGCCAGACATCGTTGGATTGAGCAGCGGGCCCACATGCCCAACGGCGAAAGCTCTACCAACACGACTCAGGCAAGCTCAAGTCGGTGCCGCCACAAGAGCCAAGCGACACCGCAAACATCAGATTTCTAGGGACGTTCGGGCAAAACAGAGGGCTAACAAACACCTGCTGCTCTCCTGCCATCATCAATAGGTCAGTCTGAAACTCTCTTCACACTACAAAATCTCCATAACAATTAACTGCAATCCCTGGAACCACCTGCACTCACACCAGTGAGAGTCTAACCCGGCTGTTTCCACATCGTGGGTACCACAGATAGACTACTGGCTAACAACATCAACAAAAAAAAAACATCCTACCCGGACTAACTCACTTCAGGATGACAGGTGACACAGCCTCGACACCTGCTGCATAAGCTCGAGGACCCACACCTTGCTACAGCCTACATCACCACAGCACACCACCAGACAGCATCCAACACGGCACCAACAGCCAAAAACCACCACTAGCTCCCAGCCGTGAGTGCCAGGTGTGAGTTCGATTGTTCTGCACCTTGACATCGCTCGTTGTTGTCTATTCTACGGACAACAACGCTCGAAAGGGGGGAAATATGTAGCGTCTCGACCAATCTGACACACTAATTTTTATTTTGGATTTAACAAATCAATTATTCATTAGATTAACAAATCGTCACAGTCCCCTCACTCAATATACTGGATGTTAGGTTTTCGGCTGAACACCATCCCCCAACCTTGGTCACCATGACAACTAATCATGATATCACTGGTTTTATGGCCTAAAAGGAATGTAGGGGAGAAACTCCCTCATTTTACTCTTGAGAAAGACACACAATGCCCAGAGAATTGGACTGTTCTCTAATTAATTCATAGAAAAACCTTTCTCTGAATGAACACACATATCCTTCAGGTCATTGTGTATACCATTACTGTCTTGTATATTGTCTGTTGTAGTGTATGCTGTTTTATTCATGTTATCATAGACCACTAGTTAATATAACCTCACCTATTTCATGTCTAGTATCTATGAATTCGCCTTCTTATGATCGAAACAAGTGTGTATATTATATGCTGATACCTATGCAACATATTGATGTTCTAAGAATCTGTACTAATTCGTGCCTCAACACTCCAGCGAATTACATATGCAAAATACCAGGCTTACAGACAAAAAATATCCCAGTATTTCCAACCTCCCGCTTGGAAATTCAGACTTCTCATTGGACAAGCCCATCCTGAGAGGCGTGAATCTCTGCAGGCTTTAAAGGACACACTCCATGTGACCCGCCCCAGTCGGTGGTTCGGTCAGAAGCAAAGATGAAGATGTGAGAAACGCTCCAGGATACCAAAGCTCGTGCCAGGCTCCGGCCTAGTCCTTTTCATTCATCAAGTGATTCTGACTCAAACTAGCTCTTTCTCATCAACCAACTTCAGCAAGATCTTGGTCCTTAAGATTGCATCAGGAATCTTTTCAGACATACGCAAGTATCAAACTTAGCCGATTTAATTGATGCATTAAGTATCAGTTACACCATTTTACAAGGTTTGTTTGAACTAAGAATCTGACGTTGTCCCTCAGGTTTTAGATCTGCTGAATATGCAAAATGGTTCCATAAATGTCATTCCTTATGTCTCTTTCTTTAGTGCTAAACTTTAACCCTTTCCTATACCAACTGTATGTGTGTGTGTGTGTGTGTGTGTATGTTAGACCAGTTTAAGTGTTTATGTAGTATGTTAGACTAGTTTAAGTGTTTATGTAGTTAATAAAACCTTACTTGTATCAAACTTGACGTGTTCATTGTTTACTCATAACCGGAGGTCACTAATCATGCAGATTTACGCTACATTTTGTAGAATTGTACAGTAAGAAGTTATTTCCTTTAACCAGGAAATTAAAGTTCTTAGAATTGACAAGACGGTTGACCCTGAGTGGTCAGCTCAATATCTACAGTGGATCTAAAATATGAAAAGTTAATTATAACTAGTTATGGTTAAATATTCATATTTCCCATGAGCTGATTCAGCTAAATGAGCCAATGCACATTGGCATGCGATTACTGCATCTAGCTGCTGCTGATCTCAGCGTGAGTATAAGTAGGCAGCAGGGGCAGCGCATATTCAGCTTTTCGCTTCATCGTTCTGCTCCTGACTACTCTACAGAGAAGAAGACTGAACGAGTTCAGCAAGCTCTGGGAGAGCTCTTCGTGTTGGCGGACGGCACTTCAGCGGTGGTGGTTTCCCATGTCGAGTGGGTTGCACACAACAGGCAGCACTACCCCTGTGTGTGTTTCAGACGGCCATCTCCCCTGTGCGCTTCAGCACACTATAAGAGCTTTTTACCCTAAAAGAGAATTTGGGATGTGTCTTCTAAAGACGCGTTGCTTGGCAAACTTGTGCAAACTGCAAACTTGACGTTACGTCTTTATAAAGCCGATGTGGGTCTTGCTATAGACAACGTATCACCCGGGCGTTCTGGATGCGGTCGTTACCTGTCTCGGTGATGGGCTTTCGTGGATTGCATCATGCGTACCATGGAGGGGGTTATGACCATCTCGGAGTTGCGGACCGGACTCCGTTACTTGCAAGGGGGCAGAGTGCCCGTGCCACCGCCTTGATCTGGGGTTCCCTCTGGTGGCAGCTGGGGGCGTCCTTTTTCTGGCGGTTGGCGGACTGGTCTTACGGTCACGGTGTGGAATTCCCCTCCGGGGATGCCCAAGTCCGCCTGCACTTCGAAACCAGCGGAGCTCTCAAAAAGAGCAGGCTGGACCCTCCCGGGGGGTACCACCTGTTTCTTCCGAGGCTCCCCCCGACGATCGGATGTCTGGTTTCGAAGACGTGCTCTTCAGGAGATGGTAAGCACACCACTCCCTCCCCCGGAGGAGGGCCGGGCGGAGAATCTTTTCCACCAATGACCTTGGTCGGTGGTACCCAAATTCTCGACAAAGAGCATTCCTCTATTCTTTGGGTCCCCAGAGGGGACGGGGGTTTGTGGACGATCCAGTTCGTATCACACTCACCCTCCTCTCTCACCAATGAGCAGCAGTGGGCGGATCGGGAGGACGAACCAACGGACTACCCACGCACCCTCTGCTCAAACGCAGGTCAGTGTTGCACACACTCAGACCCCGCCTCGGACCGGCAAAGAGACGCCCGGGCCGGGTCCCTGCGTTCTTTCACGCTGCCCCGCTGCGGGTACGCCTGTAGTTCCGTTGATGCCACTTGCGCGGCGTCTGGGAGCCTGGCTAGAGCTACCCAGCCCGTCTCGATGGCTCCGTCGAACCGTCAGGCTCGGCTATGCGATTCAGTTCGCCCGGCGCCCTCCCAAGTTCAGGGGCGTCCACTTTACTTCAATGAAAGCAGCAGATGCCCCTGTCTTGAGTGCAGAGATCGCAATCCTACTGGCGAAGGACGCGATAGAGACGGTTCCTCCAACCGATATGAGGTCAGGGTTTTACAGCCCTTACTTTATTGTACCCAAGAAAGGCGGGGGGTTGAGACCTATCTTTGGACACGCGCGTCAGTGAACGGGCCCTCACCGGCTCCCAGTTCCGATGCTCAGCAGAAATGCATGTTCAGGTGATCCGTCCCCAAGAAATGGTTCGCGAGCGATTCGACATGAAGGAGGTACTTCGTGTCGATCTTCCGCGCCACAGGCATTCTGCGGTTTGCGTTCGAGGGAGGCATACCAGTACAAGAGTCCTGCCCTTCGGGCTGGTCCTGTCGCCCCGTGCTTTACGGAAAGTTAGGAGGCAGCACTTGTTCCCACGCGGAGAGCAGGCATTCGCATACTCAATACTCGACGATTGCCTCATACTCGCCAGTCTCAGGATCAGGTGGGGCGAGCACAGACTTGGTTGCTTTCAACTCAGCTGTTGGCGCCTTCAGGTCAACTGCGTGAAAAGAGCAAACTCTCCCGAGCAGCGGATCTCTTTTCTCGTATGGAGTGGACTCGGTCGAACAGACAGCCGCCTCACAGCAGGAACGTGCTCAGTCGGTGTGTGAATCGGCTTGAATAAATTGAAAGAGCGGGATGGCCGGTCACAATGCAAATGGTTCAGAGGTCTGGGGCATATGGCGGCCACGGCGGAAGTCACGCCAATGGGTTACCCATATGAGGCCGCTTCAGCACTGGCTCCATGGCCGCGTCCCGAGGTGGGCGTGGCAACGCGGCAACTTCCGAGTCCGAGTTACACCGGCCTGCCGCCAAACCTTCACCCCGTGGTCAGACCTTGCGTTCCTCTGGGCAGGAGTGCCCCTGGAGCAGGTATCCAGGCATTCTGTGGTTTGCACGGACGCCTCAACCACCGGCTGGGGGCCACGTACAACAGGCTTGCAGTATCAGGGTTTGGACGGGGCCCCAACTGCACTGGCACATCAACTGCCTCGAGTTGATGGCAGTGCACCTTGCCCTGAGCCGTCACAAAGGGCGCTTACGAGGCAAGCATGTACTGGTCCGCACGGACAATACAGCGGCCGTTGCGTACATCAGCCGACAAGGTGGTCTGCGCTCCCGTCGCTTATCGCAACTCGCCCGCCACCTCCTCCTCTGGAGTCAGAAGCATCTGAGGTCGCTTCGTGCTGTTCACATTCCTGGGCTGCTCAACCGGGCAGCCGACGAGTTGTCCCAGTCTGCGCTCCCGGGAGAATGGCGACTCAATCCCCAGACGGTCCAGCTAATTTGGAGACATTTCGGAGCCGCTCATGTAGACCTGTTTACCTCTCCAGAAACCTCTCACTGCCAGATGTTCTTCGCCCTGACCGACGGAACATCGGCACGGACGCTCTGGCACACAGCTGGCCGCGGGGCCTTCGCAAGTATGCGTTTCCCCCAGTGAGCCTTCTGGCACAGTTCCTGTGCAAAGTCAGGGAGGACGAGGAGCAGGTCCTGCTGGTGGCGCCCTATTGGCCTACCCGGACCTGGTTCCCGGAACTAATGCTCCTCGCGACAGCCCCACCCTGGCAGATTCCTCTGAGGAAGATCTACTGACTCAGAGATGGGGCACCCTCTGGCACCCGCGTCCAGACCTATGGAAACTCCATGTGTGGTCCCTGGACGGGACGCGGAGGTTCTAGGGGGCCTACCCCAAGGGGTAGTTGACACCATCACTCAGCGAGAGCACCGCCAAGCTTTGAAGTGGAACCTGTTCGTTGAGTGGTGTTCTTCTCGCCGAGAAGCCCCCCGGAGATGCCCGATCGGAGTTGTGCTGTCCTTCTTGCAGCAGGGGCTGGAGCGAAGGCTGTCTCCCTCCACCCTCAAAGTCCAGGTTGCTGCTATTGCTGCATACCATGACCCGTTAGAAGGGAGGTCGTTGGGGAAGCATGACTTTGTCGTCAGATTCCTTAGGGGGGCGAGGAGGTTAAATCCTCCACGGCCCCCCTCTATACCCTTGTGGGACCTGAGTCTGGTGCTCACGGCAATACAGCAGGCCCCGTTTGAGCCTTTAAAGGCAGTGGAGCTGAAGTTCCTCTCAACGAAGACTTTGCTCCTGCTGGCATTGGCCTCTATCAAGAGGGTAGGGGACATGCACGCATTTTCGGTTAACGATTCGTGCCTAGAGTTTGGGCCGGCTGATTCCAGGTAACCCTGAGGCCCCGGCCCGACTACATGCCCAAGGTTCCTGCTACTCCCTTCAGAGATCAGGTGGTGAACCTCCAAGCGCTGCCCTCGGAGAAGGCAGACCCAACCCTAGCTTTGCTCTGTCCCGTCCGAGCCTTAATGTGCTACATTGACCGGAAGCAAAGCTTCAGGACCTCAGACCAGCTCTCTTGTCTGTCACGGAGGCCGGCAGAAGGGAATGCCGTCTCAAAGCAGAGGATGGCCCACTGGATAGTGGATGCCATCACCCTGGATTATCAGGAACAGGGTGTGCCCTGCCCATTCAGGTTACAAGCTCACTCAACTAGAAGTGTTGCATACTCCTGGGCGCTGGCTCGTGGCGCCTAGCTGACAGATATCTGTAGGGCTGCGGACTGGGCGACCCCTAACACATTCGCTAAATTATATAGCCTTCGTGTGGAGCCGGTATCCGCCGGGCTTTTACCTCAAAAGGAAAAAAGATTAAACCGTATTTAAAAAAAATAAACTAAAAAAAAAAATAGATTGAAAAAATCAAAAAGAGATAAAAACATGAGAAAAAAAAACGGGTAGAAGCACTGATAGGCCCCGGTTTCGGGTCGGCTTGCAAAAATCACTCCAGAGAGTCCATACAGTAGACACTGTTGAGCTCCTCCGTCACCTTGGCAGCCAGACGTGGCAGAGCGTCCCGCGCCAGGCCTTCACTCGCTGAATCCACGAGAACCGGTAGAAGGCTGGGTTCCATAAGTAAGACCTAAGTGGATCTCATATGTGTAAAGTACACGGTATAGCCTCAGAGCCCGTGTTCCCCCCGGCAGACTTCTGCCATTTCAAGAGAGTTCAATCACCTCCATTCTTCCATATACACCTAAGGGATGTTCATATGTGTATTGCTCCGAAACCTCCTTCGGGAAGGTTCGAGCTTCCATAACGCCCCTGTTCCAAGTAGAACGGTACGTTTTCCTAGTGTTATCCAGTCTTATCTCATTGGGTAGTGCCATTACAGCAGTAGCTGGTCCTCTTGTGAAAAAGAAGCCCTGGCCTACGCCAAAAAAAAGGGGCGCAGGTGGCTTCCACAGGACACTAGAAGGGGCAGTACCTGTGGCCCTTTGGTAGGATCCCAATTTCGTCGGTCATCTGACGTGACGTCGAGAGTGACTGATTGAAAGGGAAAGTCTCGGTTACGTATTTAACCCTCGTTCACTGAAGGAGGGAACGGTGACGTCACGTCCCGTCGCCACAGCTCATGTACCACCGCTGAGCGGCCGGGTCAACGGCTCGGCTCCTCAGCGAAAACCTGACTATGCGCTGCACCTGCTGCTTACTTATACTCATGCTGTGATCAGCGACAGCTGGATGCAATAATCGCATTGCAATGTGCATTGGCTCGTTTAGTTTACACTCTAAATAGATTGGTCCCTCTAAGCAAGATCCCAATTCATCGGTCCTCCGACGTGACGTCTCCGTTCCCTCCTTCAGGAACGAGGGTTACATATGTAACCGAGACGTTGTGATTTCGGCGGCGTCCGAAATAGGTCATAAAATTGATATTACCTGAGAAGTTAAAGAAATACACTAGAAAACTGCACGCTTTCAAGGAAGGTACATATGATACATGAGCAGAGTAAGAACATAAAAGAGCTGAAGTGTTTAAAATGTACAAGCACTGTTCAGCTGAATGATAAAGTTGACCCTCTTTAACTTTGTTGTTCTGCTGTTTTGTGTTCATCTGCTTCTCCCATTTGCTCTTTTGACCAGATTATCACTCTATAATACTATCAGATGCAACAATAATTTCTCAGATATTTGTTATAATATATACTGATAACTATGACCATCACTTCGTGGTTATGTTCTTGCAATGGAGTTACTATGAACTGTCACCAACTTAAAGGTCCCATGGCATGAAAATTTCACTTTATGAGGTTTTTTAACATTAATATGAGTTCCCCTAGCCTGCCTATGGTCCCCCAGTGGCTAGAAATAGCGATAGGTGTAAACCGAGCCCTGGGTATCCTGCTTCGCCTTTGAGAAAATGAAAGCTCAGATGGCCCAATCTGGAATCTTCCCTTTATGTCGTCATACGGGGAAAGGTTACCTCCCCTTTCTCTGCTTTGCCCGCCCATGAGAATTTGGCCCACCCATGAGAAAATGAGCTACTACCGTGCGAGGCGGACGCAATATTTTTTTTTCCCTCGAGAGACATCATGGCTTGCGAACGAGCGAAGCATGGCAGTTGCCCCGCCTCTCTCCTCCTCATTAGCATTTAAAGCTACAGACACAGAAATGGCACGTCCTAAGGAAAGCTCATTGTGGGACTGACTCGTAGTGGCTGAAATTCTGCACCAAGGCTGAATTTCGGGAAAGAGACTTCAGATACAGTACTAGGGACCACTTAGGCCTATATAAAAGCATCTAAAAAGCAGCATGTCATGGGAGCTTTAAACTATTTCAAACATAGTGAATTAAGTTACAAACTCTATTATAATGCATAATGTTTCCATCTAACCTGTATTTTGAGGTACAGCTCTGAAGTATTTTCACTAGTTAGCAGTAAACCGGTTACCTCACGTGACTATGTTCATAGATTTGTGTTGGATGTTATCTTTGGAAATATGGATATTTTATGCATCATAATTTATTCACTTATTTCAGTTAATGTCATAAATCTAGCGAGCTAAGCCAGTAGTAGTGCTGACAGTAAACATGACTGAAGACGCTAAAAGAGGAAAATACAAACCGATTGAACTGAGTGAGTCATTTACTCTGGAACCGCTCCGATTGATTCAAACTCCTGACTTTGATCATTCATTTCTGAAAGTGTTTCACTAGCAAAAACCAGATCAAAAGAGCCATTCATTTTCGAATTCTGACATCGCTTGTAATGATTTTAAAAAGCACGTAGGCTATAGTGATGGGTGAAAAGGAGCTTTTCGAAACTCAGAAGCCGTTAAACCATTGCATTGCAAAATGATGTTTTGAAGCGCTCAAATCGGATCAAGTATGGCAAATAATTTGATTCAAATTAGGACTTCAAAGATGCATTCGAGAACATTGATTTCAGATCGGGACTTCGGAGCAGATGATGGAATGATTTCGCGATTCCAAAGTCCCTATTTGAAATGATGGTTCGAGAATCATTTGATTTACATGTAGATTGTAACTATGGAGCACGGATCGCGAATCATTTGATTCAGATCCGGACATCGGTGCAGATTCGCGAATCATTTGATTCAGATTGAGACAACAGTCTGTGGTCGTTTGCGAATCATTTGATCAAACGGCGACTTCTACAAAATATAAAATTTTGTTTTATATAAATAAAAAAATTATTTTTATTACTAAATAATAAATTTAGACATTAAAATACATTGGTGGCGGGGAAAGTGCCAAAACAATCACAATTCTGAAAACAAAGACAACAAATTACAACGTAAATGCAAGCTCTAAAAACTAAATATCAAGTCAGAAAACACAATGACAAATTTCGAAAACAAAATAACAAGTCAGAAGACACAATGACAAATCCGAAAATAAATTAACAAGTCAGAAACACAACGACAAATCAGACAAACCAGAAAAGGTAGGTATAGTTTGAGACAGCGCCAATGGTTTGGGATTACTCACCGCTGACTGGACGAGAAATCTGTCAATCAACGTATACAGGAAGAAACAGCCGAAGAACAGCAGAGTCGTGGTAGAAAGTTCGGAGATGGTTGCCCTTACTATGGAATAAAAAATACGGGGTGTATTTTTACATTTAGTTAAAAGTGGCTGTAAACCATCAACTCCAGTGGCGCAGATGGATAAGCGCGTGTCATTGGCTTTTTGATGCGATCGACCCGGTTCGAACCCGCCTTTGCCAACTGTTTTCTCCCCTTTTCAAATCTCGAATCACACGTAAAGGCATTTATTTTCAATAAAATTAAGGAAATAATCAAAAAGTTAAAAAATAAAGTATCAGGTAGGGTTAGGGAGCGCTTTATTGTCCCAATAAGGTGACATCCATTTAATAATTAAAATTAAAATGATAATCTACACTCAATACGTTATTATTGCATATTGTTTTATAATGTACTACAATACTGAAGTGCAGATAATTGCCACTATTTGCAACAAGTAGTATAATTGATAGTAGAAATCCTGCTATTTTAACAAAGTGTAAATAGAACCATTGCTAATACGAGATTTGAAAAGGGAGAGAAAAAAAGTTTGCCAAAAGGCAGACGACCAATACAAGGGGTCGATCGCGTCATAAAGCCAACGGCACGTGCTTATCCATCTGCGCCACTGGAGCTGATGTTTTACAGCCACTTTTAACTTAATGTAAATATACATTCCGTATTTTTTATTCCATAGTAAGGGAAATTCATACAATACATTTAAACTGAGATAATACCATCTTCGAACTTTCTACCACGACTCTGCTGTTCTTCGGCTGGTTCTTCCTGTATACGTTGATTGACAGATGTCTAGTCCAGTCAGCGGTGAGTAATCCCAAACCAATGCGCTGTCTCAAACTATACCTACCTCTTCCTGTTTGTCTGATTTGTCTTTGTGTTTTCTGACTTATTTTGTTTTTGGATTTGTTGTTGTGTTTTCCGACTTGTTATAATGTTTTCTGAATTGTTGGTGTGTTTTCTGAATTGTTATTTAGTTTTTCAGACTTGCATTTGCGTTTGCAATTTGTTATTTTGTTTTCAGAATTGTGATTTGTTTTGCACTTCTTGGTCACCGTAGACTTCGTAGCAGGTTTTCGAATCATGTCACACTTCGAAGTCTTGATCTGAAATGATGGTTCACAAATCATTATTCAGATAGGGACTACAGAGCGCAGATTGCGAATCACGTATTTTTTTATGATTTTTAATTTTTTTTTATAAAACAGTACAATACATCAAACTATTAAGGCAGTACAGTTATAAAAACAAAAAATCCTTTAAGAAAATTAACCAAAGTAAGCCATGCTTTTTATTTATTTATTATTAATATTTTTTTGTATAACCACAGTTTTACTACAAATACCATCATTAAACTATGGTTACCGTAGCAAAACCATGGTTAATTTGTGGTTACCGTGGTTTAACTATAGTAGCCATGTTCTTTTTCTTTAACTTATAAAGAGGACACATACCTGTAGGTTGAATATAGAGATGCAGTTGTCACTGCTTTAGGATTAACAGAACTTTGGATAGTTTCCATATACTTGCCTATTTATAGTTCAACTTTGAATAAACAAAAGAGATTTAGAGCCAGTTTTTGTTTATGTATGTGAAATTTAGCTAGCAGAAATTAAATTAAGTTATATTTATTCTCTTTCGAGTAGTCGAACAATCCCAGCAATAATTTTGATCAAACAATCCAGTTATATAATGAATTAATAAAATACATTTAATATATATTCTCAACAATTTTATGCATATTTTTATTTTTCATTATTATGTCATACATAGATAATATAAAATCATATAATATAAGTCTAATTTTCTTTTCATTGCAGACTGATGACCGAGTATATCCTCCCAGCCCTGATGGCCTTATAGTTCTGGATCATTATATTATTTTCTATTATGGCATCGGTCCTTCGGCCATCTGGGTATTTAATGAGGCTGGAAGAGGCCTCGATAATACCAGTTTGCCCATCTCATGCCCTCTTCACACCCTGGACGCCTGTGATGCATCAGCAGAGCTCCTCATGCGACGTGATTGAGCTCATGCAGTGAGTTCAGATGAGACAGTCTGCCACACACATGCTCAGATGTCAGAGTGACACTTATACAACTATGCTTTTTTGAACTATAATATTACTGATTTAATATCACTGATGTGTGCTTGTATTCTGATAACAGGAACTTTTGATTACATAAAATGCAAACTGTGATTGATCACTTTACATGTCACTCAGATGCATCCCTCTTATCAGTTCATTGGTTATATACATGCATGCATGCTGCTTTCAGCTTCATTTAACTCATGTTACCATGCCAAAATACATTCTGCAGATTTTCCCTGTGAAAATGCAGTTAAAATGTGTTTTTGCACTTATTATCAGAGCCCAAACTGCTCACAACCTTATCACTGGACTTGACTTAAAGTTCACCATAATGATTTCGCTTCTGTTGGTGCACACAGAGTTTCTTCATATGGTTTTTACAGTATGTAGTCTACAGATCCATGTTTGCTTGGAGGCCCATGAAATATTAATTCCTGACAAAATGGTGCTGTTTGTATTAAATCTGCTCAGCATAATGTATTTGCATATTAGAGACCTAGGGCCTTCACTGTCTACTGCTCACATGATTTATGCAGTTTCTCTATTTAATCCTCTTTATCACGTCACGGGACATATGTAGCATCCATTACAGAAATATATCATGTATATTTGATGAAGCACTTAAATTACTTCAGTTGGGAAGTGTCTGAATTATCATTTTACTTTGCTAGGTGGAGAAACTTTTGGTTTTGCGTTAGCAACGTACTTTGCTAAAACGTAGTTTCAGTATTTTGAGCAGACACCAAAGGTTTTTAAAAGTCTACTAGACAGTTTAGGACTTGAGTCACATTTTGACAAATACGATAAGCATTTAAAATCTCATATTGGTGCTGCATATTTACCAAGGCTGAAAGAAAAAAATGCATGAAATCTCATTGAAACACAGCAGTTCTAATGTTCAGCAGAGTGTGCAGAAACACAAACCAGTCAGCAATGTCTCCAAATGAAGTCGTGTTTTGTCAATGCTGTGAGTTTTCACCAGGTCATTAAATTAAAACCTCCAGAATATTAAATTATTCTGTAGTTATTTCTAGCTCTCAGAAATATTTTGTAGTTATGAGACTGAACTTGAATGCACTTAAGGTGAATCATTTGAAGGATACAGAGCCTGCAGTCTACATATTTATTGAACAAAATCACAGCGTTTTATGGTTTAATAATCGCTCAAGGCCGTATTGGGATTTTTATTGCATTTTGATGGAATAATCATTGGATTTGCCAAAGTTTGAGAGCTTTATGGAATCAAGTTTTGAGTTTGGCTTGATACACTTAGGAGCCAGTAAACTAGAAATCCAGGAGTGCTTTGTTTTTGAATTATTTATGTGGAATAATCAGTACTTATTACATTTGGAAAGAAAGACATTTTCTGCTGAATTCTTCTGTGAATTTTCGTACAACTGTTCACAGAGACTGCTGCTTCATTATCTGGTTATTGTGGTAATATATTAATAAGATCCTCTTCACATTTGCGGGGTTCTCAGAAGCAGAAAGGTGTCATAGTTGGGTAAACTATGAACAATATACAAAAAAACAAGAACAATATACAAAAAATATATTTTTTGTAAAAAAATCCTCAGTAGTATTTCTGTGACTTTCCAAAAGAGGAAATTTTGTGTTGATGAGTTCGTTTGTTTATCAGAACATATTTGGAGAAATGTAGCAGTGCATCAGTGTCTCAGCAATGGATCCTCTGCAGTGAAGGGGTGCCGTCAGAATGAGAGTCCAAACAGCGGATAAAAGCACCAAAATCACAAGTAATCCAAAACCACTCCGTCCATCACTTAACGTCTTGAGAGGTGAAACGCTGCAAGTTTAAGACATTTTAACTTTAAACTCCAAACCATTGCTCCCAGCCAAAATTCCAGTCCATAAACCAATATTGTGGATTATGGAGTCGTATTTTAGCCTGAAGCAATGGTTTGCAGTTAAAAACATCTTAATGATGGATTTGTTTCAGCTTTTGTCTTCTCCAGATGTAAAGATGGATGGAGTTGTGGATTAATGTGGATTATTGTGATGTTTTTATCAGCTGTTTGGACTTCATTCTGACGGCACCCATTCACTGCAGAGCAAGTGATGCAATGACACATTTCTCCAAATCTGATGAAGAAACAATCTCATCTACATCTTAAATTGCCTGTGAAAAAGGTATATAATAATAATAATAATAATGTTGACTAAACAGTTGTCACGTGTATGTTCCCGTTTAGTTCCTGTTTGTCCTTTTTTGGTCACGTTTCCGGTTTCTGTCCTCGTTGTGTTAATCTATCCAGCTGTGTTTGATTAATTATCTAATTTTACCCTTGCATTTAAACCCTGTGTTTTCCTGAGTCTGAGTCCGCTGTTATATGTCATCCTTGAGTTATTTAACACTTGTTTGTTGGATTAAAAATCTATGTTGAAGTATTCTCCTGCATCTCCTTGTTCCTCCCAGAGAGATTGTGACAATTGTGCAAACATTTCCTAAAACAGTCCATGAGCTCCTGACTTTGGCTGTCATTGGCTGGCGTGATTCTGTTAAAAATCTCCATCAAATGTCACACAGAAGGGGGCATCCACAAGCCCTTAATCAGATTAAACCCATCTGTTGTTTGTTTTAAATATATCGTTTTAATGTTAGTAATAGAACTGATTCATTTAGCTCAATATTTGAATCTTGTCAGATTTGTGGGAGATTAAATCGTCTCAGCTGTCACGCGGAAGAGTGCAAATGTTTGTCCTTTGATGATGGAAGTAGAGCTGACACTGGAGCCAGTGACTCCTTGTGTAATGTCACCGAGTCCTTTCAGAGGAAAAAGCAATTAACATTTTAAATGGCAAACCGCATTAAAACCTAAAAGCAATTAATGTTTTAAATAACGGCGACCGGGGGGCCTGAAATGGCACCTGCCTGTTCTTCTTAACGGAGGCAGTCGTGCTGGAAGTCAAAGCCCCTTGTTGTTTTGTAGTTGAAAGTGATTTTTGTTCCTGTCCTGAGGCATTGAGAGACCGGCGAGAATAAACAGGGTTTAAATCAAAGGCATTTAAGATCTGCAGCACGATATGATTGAAGAAGGGGATCACTGAATGTTACCTTTTCCTCAACCAATGAGAGCTCATCACTCTTTAATAACTCTACAGTGCGTCAATATTGTATATTACAAAATGGGTGATTAAAAATACAAGTAAAAAAAAAATCTGATGAGAATTTACTCACCCTCAGACCATCCCAGATGTCGAAGTGTTTAATTTTTCATCGCATCAGATTTGGAGAAATGTAGCATTCCATCACTTGCTCAGCAGTGGGTGCTCTGCAGTAAATGGGTGCCGTCAGAATGAGTCCAAACAGCTGATAAAAACATCACAATAATCCACAAGTAATCCACACCACTCCAGTTCAGTTAACATCTTTTGATGCCAAAAGCTGCGTGCTTGTAAGAAAACCACCTACCACATTATTAAGGCATTTTAACATCAAACCATTGCTGCAAACTGCTGCTAAAATACGAGTCCAATATGAGTTTTACGCTTCCCAGTAAAATAAATAAAATATCATATGAACGGAAAGAAAACTGCACAGATCAAGCACAGTCCAAAACAGCTCTAAACAAATATGTGCGGTGGAAAACAGGGAGCTGGAACTTTCACTGGATTATGGACTCATATTTTGCTTTGAAGTTAATAACGTCTTAATAACGGATTTGCTTCTTACAAACACGCAGCTTTTGTCTTCTCCAGATGTTAACTGATGGACTGGAGTGCTGTGGATTACTTGTGAATTATTGTGATGTTTTTATCAACTGTTTGGACTCTCATTCTGACGGCACCCATTCACTCTCTGTACAACAGTAAAATGGCGTTAGCAGTGAAGTGACAGTGCATTGACTTTTGTGTTTCAGAGAAAAATCAAATAGAGAAGCAACATGAGGGTAAGTACATGACTTTCTTTTTTTATGGTGAACTGCTCCTTAGGCAGCAGTAAATGACAGCAGGATTTGAGCTGTAAGAAACCCCGGCCACTCCAAACATCGTGTTAATCTGTGAATAAGCCCACTGGGTTTTGTTAGCCGTGTCTCTGGTCTCTGGAGGGCTTGTGTGAGCGGGGTGCAGCGGTTTCCCACCGAGCGCCGTGAACGGGGCTTTCCCTCGGGTTGTCCTGTACAGTTATATTCTGTCTCCTTCTAAAAACTGAAGAATTCATCAAAGGCTTCCCGCAGCACAGTCGTTTAGATCCCACTGTGGGGAATTGTATTTGAGCTCTTTCTGAAGAGGAAATAAATACTCTTTCCCAAGACTGGAGGAGAGCAACTGGGAACCCGTGGGGCTTAACATGACTAGATGGGGTTTTTGATGGGGATGGGTTAAATTAAGATGGATTCGGGACATTAGGCCGTGAGGAACATTTTTTCAGAGGTGGAGCAAATTATGAAAACATTATTCGTCATATTGCCAAGAACTTTCACGTTACTTTGTTCTTATGCTCCATTCACACACTGTTGCATATTTAATTCAGGCAACTGTCTAGTCATTTTGTTGTTTTGCATGTTTATACGTGCATGCATATAAGTTAGTTTAGCACGTTCAAATAAATATTAAGTCAAAAAATGGATGTTAAAAATCAAATAAAAATGTGTTTGTTTGTTTTCTTATTTGTTTTGTTTGTTTACTAAATAGCATTTGTATTTGTTTCATTATAAGTGACCGTGTTTTTATTTATTTATTTATATATTTCATTATTTGGATTTATTTTTCAATAGTTGGGATATTTTTATATTTATTTGCTTGTCATGTTACATTATCTTCACATTTTGTAATGGTATTTCCTATTGATTCATAATCATATTTAATTATTTATTTCCTATTGATTGCTGGCATTCATTTATTACTTATTTAGTTTATTATTTGTTATTATTATTATTATTATAAATTATTTTTTTTTGTCAGTTAGTATTATTATGTTGTTGTTTCATGATCATTTATTTATATTTTAATAGTAACGTAATTTTTTCTATATCAGTCATTATTATGTATTGTTTAATTATTAATTTATGATTTTTCTTGGCTGGAGGGAAATTATATTTCATAAATTGTTTTATTAAATAATTTATTTTTATGCTTTATTTTTTGTTATATTTAATTGCATTTTATACAGGACTGTGTGAGATGGACATAACAGAGTCCTAACAAAGCTTTCTGCAGGTTTAGAGCACCTATATAGATCTCTTTGGTTTACTGACATCCATAAGGATGGTGTTGTAAAAAGAAATCAAGTGCTTGAAGTTGTCTAATGACTAAAATGTATTCAGTAGTGCCAGTGCATAATGGAGGTCATTTGACTGGTTAGATTAGTCCCTTAAACGAGGGCCTTTTACAAGTATATTGCTCTAAGCGGCTTCTGATTTATAGTTCATTTACATGCTTTAGGTATATGAACAGTTGTTGGACTTGTCCCTGTCCTGGGTATTATATTTCTGATTAGAAAACCGAAAGTTAAATGAAGCAATAGAGCACTCGGGCCTGTTTTTGCAGCGCCCATGACCCAACTAATACATCACAGAGACGAATGTTAAGATTCAGGGCATGGCTGGAGAAACGGCTCAGCTGTGAACGAGACGAGACAGTGGCGAAATGACTGCAACTAATCAAATAACAACAAAAGGGCAATGAGTCAGAGCAAAGTCCCGTTAAACTGTGAGAGGAGCATTAAAAGTTTTTAGTGCACTATCAAGGTGTCCTAAAGAGACCTGAGCCCTGATTGCGTCTGTTATTGATGTACCAGCAGGTGTCAGCAAAGCAAATGCAAAGTAGGACATAATGTGCACCGCCCCAGCAGCTGAATAATTCATCCGGAGCACCATTATTAGTCAGTGGAGATCCGCGGGGAAGGAGGTGTAATTGATTACCCTGCTGCTTATAAACCGGTTAACTATGTGAATGCAGTGTGTTTTGGATTACAGCAGTTAAGCGGTGTAGTGTGAATAAACAACAGAGAGTTAGATCAAGCATTTCAACCCTCCAGACACTCTCACTCACTGCTGTTTTGTCTCGGCTCATTCTTTATCTCTCTATTCCTCCTCGTTTAGATCGGATATTTAGCCGCTCTGAATCTCTCCGGCCTTTGTAGGCAAGATAGTACTGGTATCATTACAGATATAATTCAGCTCTTATTAGAATTCTTTATTGTTCTCAGTGCCTGAGTCCAAAACTGTATGCATGTTGTACAATTGAAATGGATAATTCACCCAAAAAAGACAATTCTGTCACGGAGCTGATCGATTAGGGAAAATCAGGTTTGTTTGTTTGTTTTCTAAATCTAGTTTTAAATCTGAAAGTGCAGGGTATAAAGTTATTGTCTCTCCCACACAAGAAAGAGGAATCGGAATCATGCACAACGAGTCTGTTTGTAAACGAATTCCAAGCCGTTTTCTGTGACGTCACATGAATACATTAGCATATTGGCAGCCACCACGTGTTGCGCACGCAGACCCGGCAAAACTTGATTTTTGCTTTGGTCTGATTGAAAATGCAAATTCATTCTTTGTCACTAGGTGCCACTTTTTTGGAGTGTTAAAAATAGCAGTTTCCCCGGTAACGCTGTACATAAAGCAGCACTGCGCTCAGAAACGCTGCTTTAAATGAAATCGCCCAATCATGGCAGATTAGCGTCACGCAAAGGAGGGGTTTGGAAAAATGAATGGTTGAGTGAATCGTTTGGGAGTTGTTGAGCAAATAAGGTAAAAATAAATACACATTATAAGAAAAAGAAAGTGTTTTTTGACCTTGCATGCATGTCAACCTGTTGTTGGGGACTCCCAAAACCAAAATATGAACCTTTCATTACCCATAATATAGGGGCACTTTAAACATGCATTTTGCGTAGAAAGCCTGAAATCATAAACTGCAAAACAAAATGCAAACTTTGAAAACAGGTTTTAGAATGAAATAGTTTTTGTAAAACGATGCCACCGATATCGTTTCGTCTGTAAACTAAAAAAAATGCTAATTTGTGGGAATACGGTGACAATGTCTCTTTGCCGCTTTTGACCATTCTATGGACGGATGTATGCATGGACTTTTTCTGATCTTTTGATCTAATAATGCTAAATAAGATCGCGCTAGACATATGTGACCGGAAAGGATATTGATAGGCCGCAAAAACACACATATGATGAGGGTTTGCGTTAAAGAATTCCGGCAGTGTTGGGGAAAGTTACTTTAAAAGTAATGCATTACAATCTCTTACAAAAGTAGCTAATGCATGACGTGGTACTTTTAGGAAAGTAATGTTTTGTTACTTTTGCGTTACTTTTTGTCACCTGGGCTTGCATATTTCTTTTTAATAACAAAAAAAATAGCCAAAAGTTATATTTTTGGCAGCTGTAAAGGCCCTTTCACACCAAAAGTGAAATTAATAAGTCTCAGACTGAAGGAAGTGCCTCTGCACCTCACTCTCAATTGGGGACAGGATAGCTGTCTGTGAATAAATGGGGAAACAAAGTAAATTGTGTTACTTATTTGAAAAATTAACTTGGATAGCTCATTGTAAATTTAAAAATAGTGTGTTACTTGAAAGAAGTAATCTGATTACATAAGTCGCGTTACTTGTAATGCGTTACCCCCAACACTGGAATCAGGACTGGTAAGACAATATTGTGCTTTTTAAAAAAATGTTTGCCTTCAAACCAATCTTACGATTTCAGATGGCAAAATTTAAATCACGTCTTGCTAGTGGCTTTCACAACATGTCCCGTTATGTTCAAGGCGGTCTTTAGCAGCTTTTCAAATGCATTCAACCACACAAGTGTTTGCACATGAATGTTTTGACAATGTTGACGTCTGTAGGCAAAAAAAATTATCCATTTTTACTACTTTGTTGATGTGTAAACTAACCCTAAAGTTAGTCAGTTTTTATTTTTAGTAGTTATTTTCATCTTCTTTCATTATTTGATAAACATTAAAGACAGGTCTACATTTATCTAAGACACACCAGACTGCTTTTATATGCTGCTTCAAAATGACGGGGGAAAAAAACACCTTAAATGCATCATGGTCCCATTTAACTCATGTAATATATTCCAAATCTTCAGAAGTTATATGATAGTTTTCTGTGAAGAATAAACTGAAAATCTTCTCCTCTGACTTCAAGTTGATCATAGAGTCAGTGAGTTGAACTTGAGAACCAGATTCATGGATGAATCATTCATACAGTGAACTAGATCAATTGATTCACTGAACAGACCCCAAATAACCATTTGTTTACAATTCGGACATTGCTTCTTCTCTCATAAACGCATCAAGGAGCTCTAGCTCGTATATCTGTATTTTCAGAAAATGAATTAAATTTGGTTCTGCTCCTCACACGATCACGTGGCTTCAGAAAACTTTGCTGCATGAGTCATATGGACTAGTTTTATGAGTCATCTGCACTATTTTGATGGTAATTTTTAGTTATTTTAGAGCTTGACAGCATTCATCCCCATTCACGTTTATTAAATGGAAAAATCTGCAGGAATATTCCTCAAAAATAATACTTTTGTGCTCCACTGAAGAAAGAAAATCAAATCGATTTGAAAAAAAGAGTAACTAATGACAGAAGTTTTATTAATGGCAGAACTATTCCATTATATATACTAAGTGCAAAATTGTTTAATCTATGTTCTTTTTAACTAATAAATCTGTAGAATGTAATTTATATAAAGTCTACATGCTTGATAAGCCATTATATTGCCTGGAGCCAGCAGTAAATGCTCGTACTCGGCTGTATCTTAAGCACACATCACGATGAACAGTTACCTAATGCAGATTACAGGACAAGGGTCAAGGAATAATGAATTTATATCAGCTTGTTTCAGTTTCATTAATCTTTCACAACAACCAAAGTCATTCTGGCATTCTGTCAGAAGCACAGTGAAATTTAAAACAGGTGTTTAGGAGAAACAAAGCATTCCCAGAGGCTCTAGAGTTACATTTTCCGCACACATTTCTCATCCTCTATCTCTAAGCCTTGCCTATCTTGCCTAGAGCATTTCTCATCCCACAAACAGCCTCTGTATTGATCTCTGAAGCAGCCGCGATGAGCCGCTATCAGTCTGCCAAATCTTATCACAGCCCGCTGTAGAAGAGGCACAAATGAAATTACGCCTATGTAAATGATCCAGCATAAAGGCGATATGAAACGCTCAAGTTATTCTCCCATTCTAGTTGGTAATATGGCAAGCCATTTTAACATTTAATCCTTAAAATGTACAAGCATCTATTTTTATGCTACTTATTTCTTAACTACTAGTATTCCATTAGGTGCTTATTTACTAGTTACTAGTATCTTTATAAAAGCTACTACTACCTGTAATATGATACTAGCTAATATTATTAGATACTAATTTCGTACTTAAAGGGGTCTTTGGCCTTTTTCCCTTTTAAATTTTAGTCAGTGTGTGTGTGTGTGTATGTTTGGGGCATAAAAAAGCTCTAGAAGTACAAATTCAAGTTACCTCAAAGGGAGAATTTGTTTTAAAAAACCCTTTCAAGAAGCTTCCAACGAACGGCTCGTTTGGACTAACAGCGGTTGTTTTCCGGCTTGTGAGATCACAGCGCCATTGGAATATCATTACAAAAATCCTGCTTTCTTTTGCGGAGCTTCAAATGGTGGGGGGTGGGGAGGGGCGAGGGTGGGGGGTTTGCGGTTAGAACGCCGTGCGTGAGGGAGGGCATTCAGAGAGCGACGAAGAAGAAGTGTGCTGCAGAGTAGGCTCAGAGAAAACAAAGAAGAAGACTTGCTGTGCTGTGCTGTATTTTCGGCATGTCTAGAACAATTCTCACAAGTACAACACGACGTAGCTGGGCGCCGAGGACAGACGCCGAACGGCACCACCGGTGTGCCTACACTCATAGAAAATAATGGATTTGAATTTTAAAGACGTGACGCGACGCTGCGCTTCTCGTCCAGTGCGCGACCGCCTGAAACGAAGACTGCGAGACCGTTGTTTTTCACCTCCATGCCCAAACGTCTATGTTTGGGCTTCCGAAAGCGGATGATATCAGGAAAAAGTGGTTGCAATTTATTTTTTAACTCCTGAGCATTATAACCCCAATTTGCTATTGTGTGCTGCGCATTTACTGAGGACAGCTTCCACAACACAAGTAGTTCCGGATTCGCCAAAAGCTTTTGTTTAAAAGACGGAGCAAGGGGGCGTGGCAGCACTGAAACGCCGTCGAAGCTGTTCGCCAATCACAACACACTCGGACAGCTAACCAATCACAACACATTATCTTTTTCGGAAGGTGGACCTTCATCAAAACGGAATAAGTGAGCCGTTGTGCCAGGATGGGGAGGAAAGGTCTTAATACGGTACAATGATGTGAAAATAAGTGCGGTTTTCAAACCACAAGCACGAGAGCAGTTCGACAGTGTTTCCCAAATTTGTTTAGTTCGTCTTGGGCCCTTTGAAATTTTAACACTTGGTGGCACCTACAAAATTATTTTGTCAACAATATTTGAATTTTTACGACTGATAATTTTTACAAGTATTGATATCGGTAAAACAGTGAGAAGTGCAGGAAATAATGTATTTACAGATATTTTGTAATATTAAAAAAATGTTTGTCCATCATGGTGGAAACAGTAGGCTCATTCTAATGAAGGGACCAATTATATGACAGGATTTAGGGTTTAAGGATTTAACATGAGGTAAACATGTATTAATGACCCATTTATAATAGCTATCTTCACAAATCTGTGCTCACTCAGTGTGTTTAATTACAGTGGGGACATGTGTGGCAAGTAGCATGATTTAAAACTTTGAATTGAATACAAAATGACAAGTAAGCGTCAGTAATAAAATAAAGAACAAATAAATAAATTAATAATGATAGCACAAATAAAAAATAGCGACATGCCTTCGAATTAAATTGCTTTTTAGTTTTCCAGGTAGGTCTAACAGTAGGGTTAAGATATTAAAAAATATATATATATTTTTTTCCCAATTATCCAAATAATGTTTAGTCCTAGAAAGTTATTATTATCAGAACACGTGAGCATAGTGGTTAGCAGATCAATGAATGTGAGGGCAGCGTTACCTGAGTTGCCCATATACCACACCATGTTACAGAACAGTAGGGCTATTGCAGACAGAAATGATACTGTATTACATCGATGTTTCCTGTTGGCTTGTTTTTTGAGTGGACTTTGCTGTTCCGATGAGCTTGAATGGTATACGAGTGGAGCGACTGAGCGGTGCGCACACGCATAGAGCGGGATAATAATAGAGCTTCACACCATGTGAAAGTGAAACCTGAGTGGTGAACTAATTTTTGGCAGCCGAAATTTCAGTGCATCTCTAATAATTGGCGACATCAGAAATTGATATTATATAATAGATGCTTTTTTTTGAACATTTTAGCAATTAAAAAAAAAAAAAATTATTTTTTTACACTGCACACCTGCTCTCGACAGACGGCACCCCGGTTAGGAAACACTGTTATAGTACCACCCCCAAAACAAAATCAAGATTTTCAAAAAGAGCATAATAGGACTCTAATAGATGCGTGTATTGTAATTAGAATCTAGGTACCTTTAAATAGATGCTAGTACTTATCCATTAGATTACTAGTACGTATTTCAATAGGGACTATTCCAGATTGTTACTAAATAATATATCTATATATAATTTAGATTTAAGTATTCATTTTGTAATAGAGTATTCCAGTAGTGACAAGTACCATTTTGTAAAAATTATACTAGTAGTATCATTAGGTACTAGTATTCTTTTTAGATACTTGTACTTATTCATTAGATACAAGTAGCTATCAAACAGATAGTATTTAGCATTAGATACTCCGTTCTTATTTATAGACACTAGACTTATTCATTAGATACTCATACCATATTAAATATATACTATTACTTAGTAATACATATAGTGCTATGATTAGCTACTCGTACTTACCAGGAGTACTAGTACACATTTAAAGATACTAGTCCATATTGTTCGATAATAGTACGTAATAGTAGATACTAGTGCTTAGTTCACATAGCGACGAACTATCTATGGTTCCTAGTAACACTTTCTCAAAAAATTGTTTTTTTAAATTCGATAATAAATATTTAGTTTGATATTATGTATTACAGTATTGACTAGTAAAATTTGTAATACTACTAATTAGTCATTAGGTACTAGTTCATACATACTAGACTTATGATAGTCTAGTATTTAATCAGTAGGTTACTAGTACATTATTAGATAATAGGACTTGTTAGAAATAGTACATATATGGATACAGTACTATTTTTAATCGTGACTACTAACTATTCTGTTGTTACTAGCAACAATTTTTAAATTGTGGGTTTTTTTCCATTCAGATATCAGTATTCAGTCTCGACTAGTATGTATTCCAATAGTGACTAGTCAATATTTTTATATACTAATTATCTATTTGGTAGGTACTTGTACTTATTTTTTAGATACAGTTACTATATATTTATGCTAGCCCTAATCCTTTAGATACTAGTACCTATTATTAGTACTTAATAATTAGATACTAGCTATTAAATATATACTAGTATTTATTTATTACATACTAGCATGTATTCATTAGCTACTACTATTCACTCAGTAGGTACTAGTACACATTATTTGGATAATAGTACTTATTCAAAATGTTAAGAATTTTAGCAGCACTTTATTTTACAGTCATGTTCTGCATGTACATACTATGGTACTAAACATGAACCTATACTTAACCTTAACCCATACTTTACCTTATACTACTCAGTACTTTCTTATAAGTGCACTGAAATTGCATGTAAGTGCACATAAAGTGCAACTAGACATTTTATTTTACTGGTATGATTGGC
Source organism: Sinocyclocheilus anophthalmus (assembly GCA_018155175.1). Classification (NCBI taxonomy): domain Eukaryota; kingdom Metazoa; phylum Chordata; class Actinopteri; order Cypriniformes; family Cyprinidae; genus Sinocyclocheilus; species Sinocyclocheilus anophthalmus. The sequence continues at coordinate 25,006 of JADLZN010000132.1, forward strand.
CATTCTGAATAGCCATAACATGAGAAAAAAATCAGTTGTGAGTAGTAAGATTTATAATTGTTACAAGAACCAAATACAAAATAAACTAGTATAAAATAAATAATCTTAATACTTAACGACTAACAACTTGTATCTGTTAAATTGCTGTAGTATTAAATGAAAAGTAGAATTTAATAAATAAGTAGTAATGAATACTTACTAATAATATTTAAAAAGATACTAGCCACTTCTGGAATAAATACTAGTCAGAACTAAATAGTTTATATCTGAATGACAGATCCCCATAGAATTCAGTGGCAAACATTTGAAACGTGTAGTAACAAGAGAATAGTTACTAGTCACTACTGAAATAAGTATTAGTAACTAATGAATAAGTACTAGTATTTTTAAAAATGTACTAGTAGCTAAAGAATAAGCACTATACAGTACCTAATGGAATAGATAATAGTAGCTAAAATAATAAGTATGAAAATAGATACTAGTATGTTTTAAGGAATACATATTAAAACGCCTTGCCATATCAGGAAATAATTTGAACCTAGTCTTGCATAAGAGTCTTATTCACATTTTTCTGGCCAAAAATCACAGATTTAGACAGGTAGAGATGGTCTAACTGATATATAAAGTGTGCAGCTGCAGTTTGTGTTGTTTAGAGGCATGTGTATATGAATTACAGTATTCTTATTATTGAAATATTAATTTAACTAATAATGACTTGGCCTTTCTCGACCACAAGACGTTTGCACAAGAAACTGAATACATGAATAACCGTAGCTCATCTGATGCTTTACAGCTGTTCCTGAGTAAATATATGAGAGCAGACAATCTGGAGATATGAAGTCAATATTACATAACAGATGGCATCATGCAGATGATGAGTGGAGCACGGAATTGTTGTTAAGGAACGCAGATGCTGGCATTGAAAAATCAATCAAACTGGGCTGTGGAATAGCATACTAACATACTACTTTTACCATTTCTGCAGTAGATCATATTAAAGCTGTGTGCAGCATGCACATTTTCTGTATGCATAAGATACTCTGACATTTATCACAATGTGCAGAAGACACCCAGAATGCAATTCACTTAACCTTTTGTTTCCAGTGAGATGAATGAAGCCGAAGTAATAAAAAAAAGCTGCATTTTTTATATCAGCATTTGATGCAGGTTTTATGAAGGTAAATTTAAGACTTTCTAAGATTTAAAATACAACTTCAAACAGATTTCCATTACTTTTATTCATTTTACCAGGGAAGTAAATTTTTCAGAGATTTCCATAATCAATTTATGAACAATCAATTAATTGATTTATCATTAACATAAACTCATACATACAGATCATTTAAATTCTTAACACATTTTGACTGCAATGTAAATCATTTTACAGAATTTTACAGAAATTAATGAATACCTGTACTTGTAGTTTCCTGTATTTCTAATTTGTAATTCAAGAGAATTTTACTAGATTAATGTTTGGTATTTTTAAAGTTATAGAGTATGTACAAAATAGAGATGGCAGTCTTTTTTAATGGCATTTTTACATTACTAATCATTTACATCCCTAATGCATACCATTTAACTTTTTGGAAATCATAGTATATAGTGCACTGAATTGAAGTAGTAAGCTGCTGTACTGTAGTATTGCAAGGAATTGCAAGAAATTCTTTGATGTCAAAATATCAAAACATGGCCAGTAGGTTTGCAGAGGACACAGAGAGCTCGTCCGGATCGGATTCGTGTTGGGTGGGCTGAAGAGGTACTGATGTCTTTATTGATATTGTTGCGGTTGGTTTAGTAAAGATTTAACGCTGTCCTTGTTATTCGACTGCCACGCCGTGACCTGAAGTACATCCGCAGATCGATACATCACATCAGCAAGTCCAAGCTTGTGAAAGAGGTCACTTGACATGTTAATGCGATTGCAATCTGGTACGAGAGTCGTTTTCTGAGGAGGATGATAATTTCTCAAAGTGAGAGCGCTGTGACCTTTCGGTCATGCTGTAGGAGAAATATACTTTAAAATGAGGCGTTTCTGATGAGTCAGCAGATCGTACTTCTGTTGTCTTGTTCGAGGACATGCAGTTCTAAACTCAAAAACTGCGTTTCGCAATCAAGTTATGTCAGAGCATCGATTTTTCTCATCTCATATCTCATGCAGTTCATCATCGATGGATCGTGGGGCGTCTGAAGTGCGGAGGCTCCGATGAGCTGGTTTGACCTGGACCACCTATTCAGATCACCTAATTAATATTCATTAGGCCTGCGAATCAACCAAATTTCAGAAACTTCCCTGGCTAAAAGTTTTGATTTTGTTGTTAAACTGTACAAAATAAAGTGAGTTTATGCTTAAAGCAAGAACAAATATCCATCAAAAAACTCGCTTCATTTTGATGAATTTCTCAGAAGATTCTTTTTGTATCAAATCAACCAAATTTTAGAAATATCCCTGGCTAAAACTTTAGATTTTTCAGTGTCATAACATCAATCACTTTATTTTAGGGTTTTTGCAGATCTTAAAGTGTCTTAATTTGCCCTTTGCCCTTAAAATGATGGCATTAAATGCTGCATGCACTGCAAAAAAAATAACAAAATAATAATAATAATAAATCCCTCAGTATTTTTTTGTTTTCCAATACAAACATCTAAACATCCTTAGATCATGATACTTTTTACTTGAGATGCAAATTGAACCTAATTATGAAGTCGTTTTTTTTTTTTTTTTTGAGAGAGAAGCAACAAAATCGTCAATATATGTGATTTAATCATAAACTCATGTTTGAATTTATCATAAGGGGACTAATTCTGTCAAATCAACCACATTTCAGAAACTTCCCCAGCTCTAATTTTTGATTTTGTTAATATTTTTTTCTGTAGAACGGCAAACATAAATGGTGAATATACATACATGACATTTAATATTTTGGCTTTCATCACTGAGTAATCCACTGATTTTTATAGGATGTCAAAATTACAATTTTCACCTGAGATTTGGAGACAAATTACAGAAGGAAAAAATGACTTTATAAAGATGGCAGAATCATGATGTTATTTTTACACAGAGATTGGTAGGTCTATTAGTAAACCTGTTGACTTTAGCAATAAGGTTTATGCTACAGCCATATCTCTCTCTATGTATGTATATCTCAGGGTGGTATTGCTGTGATATGCCACAGCCATATCACCCTGCAGCCCAAGGAATGGTGCCCACTGAAGGAAAAGCAGAAGTTTTTGAGCCTGGTCAGTACCTGGAGGGAGACCTCAAGACGGAAAACTAGGTTGCTGTTGGCAAGAGGTGTTAGTGAGGCCAGCAGGTGCTCACCCTGTGGTCTGTGTGGGTCCTAACGCCCTCGTGTAGTGATGGGGACACTATACTGTCAAAAAGCACAGTCCTTCGGATGAGACGTTAAACCGAGGCCCTGACTCTATGTGGTCAATAAAAATCCCATAGCACTTCTCGTAAAGAGTAGGGGTTGTAACTATGTGTCATGGCCAAATGGCCCCCTCGGCCTTGTAATCATGGCCTCCTAATATCACCATCCACTTGATTGGCTTTGACTCTCTCTCCTCTCCACCTGTAGCTGGTGTGTGGTGAGCGCACTGGCGCCATTGGCCTGTGGCTGCCGTCGCATCATCCAAGTGGATGCTGCACACTGGTGGTGGTTAAAGAGGGACCCCCCCCCCCCCAACACAACACACACACACACACACACACATGATTGTAAAGCGCTTTGTTTGTACAGCAATACACAATAAAGCACTATACAAATACATCATTCATTCATTCATATCTTTTTTTTCTGCTCAGTATCAGAGTTTTTGACACATCTGTATCAAAAGATTAATATTTTCAGTAGCACATTATTGCCATAAATATGCATAGACCTACATTCAATTTCCTCAATAATTTGTGTGAATAATTATTCTTTTTGCTCATTTCAGGTGCACAAATGCGTTTCAACTGTTCTCGTGTCGTGCCATCCAGTTCCCTTCAGGTTAAAAAAACCCTCTTTGGTTTGTCATGCAGCCAATTTTTGTAAATTATGAATAGCTTGTAGCCTGAAAAGCTTGGAAATCAAAGTTGCTTCCCTCTGGTTTGTTTGGGCATGAAATATCTTGCGCTTCATAAACTGAACCTCATGTTTTTTGTCCTTGAGCCTTTGTATGAAATGTTTTTCCCTCTGTACTGCAAACATCAGTCCTATATATGATTTAATATGATTTAAGAGATACAGGTATAGCTGTGTAGAGATTGCATGGCTTGTCTAATATTTGGGATTGTAAATACTTTATCAAAGGCTTCTCCAAGAGCGATTGTTGACTTACAATCTATTAATGTGGTGAAACATTTCAAGGACAGCACCTGCTATTTTCTGCCAAAAAGCTCTGATGTATCTTTTATTACTTGAAGAAATTGTTGAAAGAGTTGGTACATCTTCATTTTCTGTTTCATAAGACCGCTCTAAAAGTTTTCAGACATTGGTCGTGAGCTGAAAAGGACGAAAACAAATCATTAAATCGTAATCAAAGTACTTCTAACACTTGAGCTTATATATATCATATATAATATACAGATAAGATATACTTATGAATATATAATATATATATATTATAATATAAGTAAATATCCAGGTTGTATAAATTTTTTTTTCCTTTTTCACAATCTATATTCATTGGATTTCACTGTTTATAGCCAGTATTTGGATCTATTATACTGTATATATTTCTTTTTTTTCCTTTTTTTTTACTGTGTGCCCCTTCACAAATTAGGCTGTAAACCGGAGCAAAAAGGTCTTAATTCATAAAATCATGGCATTATAGTGCATGCACTGGCAAGATTTATATCTTCAGTATTGTTTTGTTGTTTGTCCAGTATTTAAACATCCTAACTCAAGGACATTTGCGTTTAGATAGTAAATTAAAACAAAGTCTTGAAAAACTGAACATTAGTAAGTTATTTCATGCTTAAAATAAGAACAAAGTTATGTCATGAGGACTTAAAAAAACTGTTTGACCCTTTGAATGAAGTAGATTTTTCTGAACCCGTTGCTAGATATTTCTTTTTAAATCGGCAAACATCCCTTCATTTGATTCACTTCCCTCATACAACTCAAGCAACCTTGTTTTTTTTTCATGTTTCTTCTCAGCGTAAATGGCCATCGTTGATTTAAGAATCTTAACGTCTTGCCTGGAAAATACCAGCGACCAATCTGAGGAAAACATACCTTTTGTCATGTGCAGCAGAAGTGACAGGAAAAGTTTTGTTTTTCCCCTCTATTGTGGGTCGAACCTTTACATTTACCTTCAAAACCCCGCAATATTTAAGCCTCTCATTGAAATGCTCAAGTTAGTGAATAAGATGCACGGCTGATGCAAGCGTCTTTAATGATTGACAGTGACGATAAAAATCAGCGATGCTAGTGATCGCCATCAGCGTACACAGTTCTGGCCATTTTTCTAAAACCGTTTCACCGCCCCATTTATTCAGCTTTTGAGTTGAAAGCTTGTCAAAATAACTCTGATTTATGGAGGCAACATCCATATCCTGCCACATCTCAGATTGTGAAACGGCAGATGCGTCGGACACAATGCATAATTCATGGGAATGCCAAAAAAACGGCTCTCACTTCAAGCTTCGTAAACGTCTCTGGTTTGTATCAATGTGTTCTTCAGGTCCTCAGAAAGAGGAGAGTCTGATGTAAGAATAGGTCTTCTCAGGGCAATCATGTTACCTGTTGTACCTTCAGCTCTAAACAGACTGAGAAATATGAGGAATGAAACGTGAAGCTCGAGGTCAGTGTGAGACTCGACTGTGAATGAATGCAAAGTGCAAACACATCAGATGCTACAATGACATTGTCCTGCTGCTCTTGATAACCAGGGTGGAGCATTGAATGGTATGGTACCATGAAAGATTGCTTTTCAAAGCCTGACCTTACTGTCTCTGTGTTGACCTTCTTTCAGCATTCAGTTCAACTCATCTGCATATTATACTATCATACCAGCCTTTTTATCTCTTTTATACATTTTAACAAAGAAATTTATGGAAGCCCGTTTCCGCCACTTAAAAAAAAAAAAAGGTTATTCCTGCGCATCGCTCACATCTGACTTTTTTTCCATAATTGCGTGATATACTCAGACTTTTTTTCCTCACATTCTGACTTTATTTCCGCCCAATTGCTGCAACTTGCGAGTTTATATCATGCAATTCTGACTTTTTTCTCACAATTCTGACTTTTTTTCTCACAATTCTGACTTTTTTTCTCACAATTCTCACTTTTTTCTCACAATTCTGACTTTTTTCTCACAATTCTGACTTTTTTTCTCACAATTCTGACTTTTTTCTCACAGTTCTGACTTTTTTTCTCTCAGTTCTTACTTTTTTCTCACAATTCTGACTTTTTTCCTCACAGTTCTGACTTTTTTTTCTCACAGTTCTGACTTTTTTTTTTCTCACAGTTCTGACTTTTTTTTCTCACAATTCTCACTTTTTTTTTCACAATTCTCACTTTTTCTCACAATTCTCACTTTTTTCTCACAATTCTGACTTTTTTTCTCACAATTCTGACTTTTTTTCTCACAATTCTCACTTTTTTCTCACAATTCTCACTTTTTTCTCACAATTCTCACTTTTTTCTCACAATTCTGACTTTTTTTCTCACATTCTTTCTCCTTTTTTTAATTCTGACTTTTTTTTCTCACAGTTCTGACTTTTTTTTTTCTCACAGTTCTGACTTTTTTTTCTCACAATTCTCACTTTTTTTTTCACAATTCTCCCTTTATTTCTCCGACAATTCTGACTTTTTTTCTCACATTGCTCACTTTTTTCCTCACCACTTCTGACTTTCCTCTCACAACTTCTCTTTTTTTCTAACAACAATGCTTCACTTTTTTCTCAACAATTCTTCAACTTTTTGTTCTCACAATTCTCACTTTTTGCTTACATTCTCACTTTTTTCTCACAATACTCCTTTTTCTCTATATTCGCACTTTTAACTTTTTTCTTCATTCTCACTTTTTCTTACAAATTCTCCACTTTTTTTTCTCCCCAATACTCACTTTTTTTTTCATATCTGCCTTTTCTCACATTCTGACTTTTTTCCTACAATTCTCACTTTTTCTCACAATTCCGACTTTTTTCTCACAATTCTGACTTCTTTTCTCACAATTGACTTTTTTATTCTTAGCCCCTTCTGACTTTTTTCCTCACAGTTCTGACTTTTTTTTCTCACAATTCTCACTTTTTTCTTACAATTCTCACTTTTTTCCTCACAATTCTCACTTTTTTCTCACAATTCTCAATTTTTTCTCACAATTCTGACTTTTTCCTCACAATTCTCACTTTTTTCTCACAATTCTCAATTTTTTCTCACAATTCTGACTTTTTTCTCACAATTCAGACTTTTTTTCTCACAATTCAGACTTTTTCTCACAATTCTTTTTTTCCCTCGACAATTCTGATCTTTTTTCGTCACATTCTCCCGTTTTTTCCTTCACATTCCCTCACTTTTTTCCACAAGTCTCGCTTTTTTTCTCACAATTCCGCTGACTTTTTTTCTCACATATCTGACTTTTTTTTCTCACAATTCTTACTTTTTTCCTCACAATTCTGAGTTTAATCTTTCTCACAAATTCTCACTGTTTTCTCACAATTCTCAGTTTTTTCTCGGAGACAATTCTTGGGGTTCCTCAATTCTGCTTTTTTCTCCAATTCTGACTTTTTCTCACATTCTGACTTTGTTTTCTCACAATTCTGTCTTATTTTCTTACAATTCTGACTTGGTTCTCACAATTCTCCTTTTTTCTCACATTCTCACTTTTTTCTTAAAATCCCACTTTTTTCTCAACACGCTCCACTTTTTTTCCTCGCAATCCTGAGTTTATTTCTCACAACTCTGACTTTTTTCCTCACAATTCTGACTTTTTTTTCTCACAATTCTGACTTTTTTCTCAAAATTCTTCTTTTTTCTTACAATTCTCACTTTTTTCTTACAATTCTCACTTTTTTCTTACAATTCTCACTTTTTTCCTCACAATTCTCACTTGTTTCTCCACATTGCTGGACTTTTTTTCTCCACAATTCTCACTTTTTCTTACATTCTCACTTTTTTCCTCATAAAAAAACAAACAATTCTCACTTTTTTCCTCCCAATATCTCATCATTTTTTTTTCTCACAATTCCTCAATTTTTTGTTCAATCTGAGCTTTTTCTCCATTCTGACCGTTTTTCGCACACTCTTGTTTTTTTTCCTTATCCATTCTCACTTTTTTCTCACAATCCTCCACAATTCTGACTTTTTCTCCACATTCTCACGTTTTTCTTCTCACAATTCTGAGAGAACATTTTTTTCTCACAGTTCTGACTTTTTTTTTTCTCACAGTTCTGACTTTTTTTTCTCACAATTCTCACTTTTTTTCTCACAATTCTCACTTTTTTTCCTACAATTCTGTGTTTTTTCTCACAATTCTGACTTTTTTTTTCTCACAATTGCGAGTTTATATCTCAGAATTCTGACTTTTTTCTTACAATTCTCACTTTTTTCCTCACAATTCTCACTTTTTTTCTCACAATTCTGACTTTTTTTCCTCACAATTCTGACTTTTTTCTCACAAATCTGATTTTTTTTTTCTCAAATTCTGTTTAATTTTTCTCAAATTCGGACTTTTTTGTTCTCAAATTCTTACTTTTTTTTCGCAAAATTCTGACTTTTTTTTCCGGTCACAACATTCTGACTTTTTCTCGCAGTTCTGAGTTTATATCTCAGAATTCTGACTTTTTTCTTACAATTCTCACTTTTTTCTCACAATTCTTGTTTCCCTTCCCCCTCCACAATTCTGACTTTTTTTTCCTCACAGTCTTGAACTTTTTTTTCCCCCCCCCCCCCCCTCACACTTCTGACTTTTTTTTCCTCACATTCTTCTGACTTTTTTCTCACAGTTCTGACTTTTTTTTTCTCACAATTCTGACTTTTTGTCTCACAATTCTGACTTTTTTTCTCACATTTCTGACTTTTTTTCTTGCAATTCTGATTTTTTTTTCACAATTCTGACTTTTTCCTCACAATTCTGACTTTTTTTCCTCACAATTCTGACTTTTTTTTCTCACAATTCTGACTTTTTTCCTCACAATTCTGACTTTTTTTCTCGCAATTCTGACTTTTTATCTTGCAATTCTGACTTTTTTTTTCTCACAATTCTGACTTTTTCTCGCAAATGCAAGTTCATATCTCACAATTCTTACTTTTTTTCTCACAATTCTGACTTTATAACTCACAATTCTGACTTTTTTCCATCAAAACTATCCTCCACTTATTTTTTCTCACAATTCTGACTTGTTTTTGCCTCAGAAAAACACTTCTCACCGTTTTTCTCCCAATTCTCACTTGTTTTTCTCACAATGCTTGATTTTCTCACAATTCTCTAGCTTATTTCCAAAATTCTACTTTTTGCCCTGCCAAGCGACGGTTTTATTTCCTCACACTGCTTGTACTTTTTCTCATTCGACTTTATTTCGCTCCCATTCTGACTTTTTTCCTCCCATGCGCTTCTTTTGCTCACATTCTGGTTCCTTCCATCCCAATTCTGGCTGTTTTATCTCACAATTTCAATTTTGTTTTTGTCGTCAATCTGACTGATTTTTTATCAAGTAAACGTCAGAATAACTGCAGTCATATTTTTCAGATGAACACTTACTCAGAGCAGATCGGCTTTACTTGATTCTCTTTCAGAGAAATCAGTGCATCTCAAATCTGATTGTTTCCAGAAGCTTTACTTTCACTGTTCCTCAGCGGAGGAATGATCTTCACAAGCCTCCAGAACATCTCACATCTTCTGAAAAGCGTTTATTTCTTCAGCTCTCAATCGCATACAATTGCATTGCATTATAGTCGGGATCATTTAACTATCATCTTACTAAGACTTTCTTGGAGATTTAGATGGAAATAATTTTATGTCTTATCTGGTGAACCTGGGTATAAAAGAGCGCACTGTTTGGCCATATTAAGATCCGCATCACACCAAATTGCTTGTTTTGCTAATTTTGGGGCCGCTGAATGATCAAGTTGTGTTTCTGCCTTCAGGTTGACTAATCATCTATACGACCATAAAAGCCTGGGTGAGAAGCTTATTTTGTCACAGATTTAAAAAAGTACGTCAACTTTAACTCCATTTTGTAGACTTTTCTGAATTTTTGTGGTCAGTCTGAGTTGATACTCACAATTGCAAGCTCCTAAATGAAAAGTCAGAAGTGTGAATATCAGAGTTCCACGAGAGATCTGGAGATGACCGCAGTTTACAATTCAATTATTTATTTATTTAGTTTACTGTGGTTAACAAAACTTGTCTAGGCTATCTCGTTCCAATCAAATTTTGGTATTTCACTGCAGCTTTGTTTTGTTCAGTAAGTTTCAATAAACTATTGCCATTAAAAAAAAAAAAAAATATATATATGTGTGTGTGTGTGCTTCTGATAATTATTTCATATGTCAAGCTTTGGGTTAAGCTAATGCAGTACTTTATTTTATATGCATAGCTCACAAATACTGGGTAAAATAGCCAATTTTTCAATTCAGTTATAAAAATTAACCAATCATTTTGAATTAATTGATATGATCCTCATCCATATTAATTTTATGAAAGAGCAGCATCGAACCTCACTAAATCCTCTTAGGTTTAAAACTGGAAACTGACATGACGTTGAGTAGGCCTAAATGATGACAGTTATTATTTTGGGGTTAAATATTCCTTTAATAAAAGCATGTTTATTGAACATTTGTGTCTGCTGTTCAAAAACAATAAGCCACTCGAGGCCATGTGTTAAAGTGATTTTACCAAAATTAAAGCGTGTTGTTTTGCTGGATGTGAAGCGGTTTACTGTAACAGCCTCCAGTGGCTTATTGTTTTATTAATGCAAATGTCTGGGTTTGTTCTGTGCATGCCAGAGGTGTTTTGGACCGCTCACCTGCTAGTGTAGCATGTGTACATTACAAACACTGTTTTTCCAGACTCATCTCAGGTAATTAGAGCAGACAGACACGTATCCGGCCGCCGTTTCCCATTTTATTTCCACCTGTGTCATTTAGGTTTAAACCGAGCAGGACTTAATATAGAAGCATTATAGAAATAGAAACCCGCCGTTTGTCTTGTCAGGATATTTATATTAGCTGTACGGTGTTGATGTGTATCTATCTGATCCTGTGTTACTGAGCTATTTAAAACAATATCCCATAATACTGGGTGTTTGTATTAGCATGATGGACTGTGCATGAGGTTAATTGTGTTTGTGCAATGTTCTGGCCTTATCCGCCCCATTACTCTTAAAGATATTATATTCAGAGGGAAACACGGCATGGCATACTAATACACGGTGTTCACTACAGTTAATCTGTCAGCTTTTGGTTTTACTTTAGTCATCAGGGTTATCATAGTTAACCAAAACTAAAAACATTTCCGTTCTCTGAAATAAAATAAAATAAAAACAATAACGTAAAGTATATAAAATATTTTTTTCATTATTTAATTTTCCCGCTAAGTTGCCAAGGAAATATTTTTTTATTGTAATTTTTTTTAACTTAAATAAAAACAACAATACAATCAATAAAATAGAAAGGAATGCATGGAAATTAAAAATAAGCAAATGACCAAACTCAACCAAAGAATTACTAAACTAAATAAATATAAAATAAAAACATTCAAAATTTTAACAAAAATTAATATTTCTCAAATTATACTAAACAAACTTAGGTCATTAATATGTTTTATTTCTAATTCAAAAAGATGAGTTGTAGAGTTTTTGCAATTTCATTCATGTATTTATGTTGTTCTAGCAAACGTTTCAGAGAAGTCAGATGAAAAGTGCAATTCAATTTAAAATAATTATTTTTAGATACTTACGTGATTTCTGTGGTTAGTTTTTTTTTTAGTTTTAGTCATATTAGTACATCACGTGTAATTAAATCAGAATTTTTTGCAACTAGCTGAATAGTTTTTTCCATACTTTATATAAAACATCAAAATTAATAATCTTTTAGTCTGTGGTCAGTTGATGTTTATTTCATGGATATAACTGTATATATATATATATAGTGGGTACGGAAATTATTCAGACCCCTTTAAATTTTTCACTATTTGTTATATTGAAGCCATTTGCTAAAATCGTTTAAGTTTTTTTTTTTCCTCATTAATGTACGCACAGCACACCATATTGACAGAAAAAACACAGAATTGTTGACATTTTTGCAGATTATTAAAAAAGAAAAACTGAAATATCATGGTCCTAAGTATTCAGACCCTTTGCTCTGTATTTAGTAGAAGCACCCTTTTGATATAATACAGCTATGAGTCTTTTTGGGAAAGATTCAACAAGTTTTTCACACCTGGATTTGTGGATCCTCTTCCATTCCTCCTTGCAGATCCTCTCCAGTTCTGTCAGGCTGGATGGTAAACGATGGTGGAGACCTAAAGTCTCTCCTGAGATGCTCAATTGGGTTTAAGTCAGGGCTCTGGCTGGGCCATTCAAGAACAGTTACAGAGTTGTTTTGAAGCCACTCCTTCGTTATTTTAGCTGTGTGCTTGGGGTTATTGTCTTGTTGGAAGGTAAACCTTCGGCCCAGTCTGAGGCACTCTGGAGAAGGTTTTCGTCCAGTATATCCCTGTACTTGGCCGCATTCATTCATCTTTCCCTCGATTGCAACCGTCCTGTCCCTGCAGCTGAAAAACAACCCACAGCATGATGCTGCCACCACCATGCATCACTGTTGGGACTGTATTGGACAGTTGATGAGCAGTGCCTGGTTTTCTCCACATTATACCGCTTAGAATTAAGGCCAAAAATTCTATCTTGGTCTCATCAGACCACATAATCTTATTTCTCACCATCTTGGAGACCTTCAGGTGTTTTTTAGGGCCTTGCACTGAGGAGAGGCTTCCGTCGGTGCCACTCTGCCATAAAGCCCCGACTGTTGGAGGGCTGCAGTGATGGTTGACTTTCTACAACTTTTTCCCATCTCCCGACTGCATCTCTGGAGTTCAGCCACAGTGATCTTTGGGTTCTTTTTTTACCTCTCTCACCAAGGCTCTTCTCGCCCGATAGCTCAGTTTGGCCGGACGGCCAGCTCTAGGAAGGGTTCTGGTCGTCCCAAACGTCTTCCATTTAAGGATTATGGAGGCCACTGTGCTCTTAGGAACCTTAAGTGCAGCAGAACCGTTTTTGTAACCTTGGCTAGATCTGTGCCTTGTCACAATTCTGTCTCTGAGCTCTTCAGCAGTTCCTTTGACCTCATGATTCTCATTTGCTCTGACATGCACTGTGAGCTGTAGGTCTTATATAGACAGGTGTGTGGCTTTACTAATCAAGTCCAATCTGTATAATCAATCACAGCTGGACTCAAATGAAGGTGTATCTCAAGGATGATCAGAAGAAATGGTCAGCACCTTAGTTAAATATATGAGTGTCACAGCAAGGTCTGAATACTTAGGACCATGTGATATTTCATTTTTTCTTTTTTAATAAATCTGCAAAAATGGTCAACAATTATGTGTTTTTCTGTCAATATTGGGTGCTGGTGTACATTAATGAGGGAAAAAATGAACTTAAATGATTTTAGCAAATGGCTGCAATATAACAAAGAGTGAATTTTAAGGGGGTCTGAATACTTTCCGTACCACTGTATATATATAACTATATATATATAGATTACTATTATTATATATATATATATCTATCCTAATGTTTTCGTTTAACTATAATAACCCTGGTACAGTGCAATAATAACGCACATCCTTAAATGATAAAATGATGATGATCAATGATGATCAATATGATAAAAGTCACCAATGTTTGGTGTATTCGAACTATATACAGTGGTGTGAAAAGGTGTTGCCCCCTTACCCCCTTGCAAAAAAAAAAACAAAAAAATATTTTTTCTTTTTTTTTTTGTGCATGTTTGTCACACTTTAACGTTTCAGTAATTAACAATTAAATATTACACAAAAAAAGATAAAAAAATAACCAAAATGGCAGTAAATACAATGACAGGTTTTAAATGCTGATTTCATTTATGAGGGAAAAAAGTCTGTCCAACCTACTGGCCCTACTGTGAAGAATGTGAAGTGCCCCCTCCTGTTAAATCATGAAAGAACTGCAATTAACCACATCATTTTAGAAAGCTGAGTTACATTTTACATTGTTACATTGATTACTGCCAGACCTGTTGAATCATGAAATCACTTAAATAGAACCTGTCTGTTAAAGTGAAGCATGCTTAAAGAGCAACCCATCATGCCGTGATCTAAAGAAATTCAAGAACAGATTAGAATCAAAATAGTTGACATGTATCAGTCTGTAAAGGATTATTAAGTCATTTCTAAGGCTTTGGGACTCCTGTGAACCATGGTCAGAGCCATTATCCATAAATGGAGAATACTTGGAACAGTGGTGAACCTTCCCATGAGTGGCCGGCCTACCAAAATTTCTCCAAGAGCACAACGACGACTCATCGTGGAGGTCATAAAAGAACCCAGAACAATATCTGAAGAACTGCAGGCCTCACTTGCCTCTATTAAGGTCAGTGTTCATGGTTCAACGATAAGAAAGAGACTGGGCAAAACGGCATCCATGGGAGAGTTCCAAAGCAAAAACCACTGCTGACCAAAAAGAACACAAAGGCCCGTCTCTCATTTGCCAAAAAATATCTTGATTATCCCCAAGACTTTTGGGCAAATATTCTGATGAGACAAAAGTTGAACTTTTTTGGAAGGTGTGTGTCCCGTTACTTCTGGCTTAAAACCAACACAGCATTTCATAAAAAAAAAATCATAGCAACAGTCAAACATGGTGGTAGTAGTGTGATGGTCTGGGGCTGCTTTGCCGCTTCAGGACCTGGACGACTTGCCGTAATTGACGGAACCATGAATTCTGCAATCTGTCAGAAAATCCTGAAGGAGAATGTCTGGCTGTCAGTTTGTGACCTCAAGCTCCAACGCACTTGGGTTATGTAGCAGGACAAATGGTCCCAAACACACCAGCAAGTCCACCTCCTACTGGTTTAGAAAACTACAGAAGTTATTTGGAGCGGGTCCACATTCAAAGTCCGTACTAAAATCCGATTGAGATGCTTAAACAGTCCATTCATGCTTGAAAACCCTCCAGTGTGGCTGAATTAAAACAATTCTTCAAAGAAGAGTGGGCCACAATTCCTCCACAGCGATATGAAAGACTAATTGCCAGTTAATGCAAACACTTGATTGCAGTTGTTGCAGCAAAGCGTGGCACAACCAGTTATTAAATTTAGGGGGCAATTACTTTTCACGTAGTGCCAGGCAGGTTTGAACAGCTTTTTTCCCCTAATAAAAGAAATCATCATTTAAAAAATGCATTTTGCATTTACTTGCATTATCTTTATGCAATATTAAAATTAGTTTGATGATCTGAATCTTTTAAGTGTGACAAATATGCAAAAAAAAAAAAAACAGGAAGGGGGCAAAACCTTTTCACCACTGTAGGTTTCGAATTAATACGTCATCATCATCTCTTCCACCCGTAGCCTTGGTAACCAAGGTCATTACGAACGCTTTTGCATAAAAGCATCTGCCAAATGCAGTCATTGTAAATATTATTTATAATACAAATTAGCTATTTCCTCAGATAATATAGTTCATTAACCTGTAGACTGCTACCGAGTGAAGTAGCCTAGTGATTTGACACATTTTACAGTGGCTTTGAACGTGGCACAGAATTCAGGCTCGTATGTTTTATAATAAAGGGTGTGAAAGATGCATCAATGTCACACGCGGTCCACAATCACAGTGCGTTCTGGAGCCTCCCGTTGAGTTGATGGCATGTGAATTACTAGTTTGCTCTCGGGAAGAGCAGTGAAGCACAGCAGTGAGTCCTCCATTTCAACAGCTTCGGTTCTGGAAAGATTTCTCCCATTCATTTTCTTCATATGCACAACTCTTCAATAGAGTTCGAAGCCATGAACCAAACCAACCAGCTCCGAGATGAAGCACCACTTTGATGTAAAGTCAAAAAAGAGTTTGAAAATCATACTAAAAGACTTGAATTCAACGAACTACTCCCGTAGTGCACTGCAAATGATGCAACTGAATCAAACTATTTACTATAAAGTATAAAATAGCAGCTTTGAAGAAAAAACTTCAGCATGGTGGATTTTTCTAAAAGATTATTTATTCTTGTCTCACTATAGATCACAGCTTGAGGTCAAACAGGTCAGAAACATAGAGCTCGAGGTCATCGACTGACATCTTGAGTTCAAGGACTGACCTTCCAGGGGCCTGTGGTCGATGGGTGAACGATGCCCCATTAAAAATAAGTACAAAATCCCTTCCCTAACCTTCTCTGTCACTATTTCTCTACTCACTATCTTCTCATCTCTACCTAAAAAACGTCACAAGTTCAAGAAGCATCTCTCATGCAAGCAGTTGACTCAATCTTGTTAATGCACTCTTAACGGCATTTTTTGATGCAGCTATAAACTCAGAATTCTAACTTTCTTCTCACAATTCCACAGAATAAAAAATAAAAAAGATTTAGCAAAGACTGTATCTCACAATTCTGACTTTTCTCATATATAAGCTTCTAATACAGGGTTAGGGTTAGGATTTTGACTACCCTTTTCTTGCGATTCAGATTTTATGCCTCACAATTCAGTTATTTTGGTTCTGCCATGAAAAATAATTAAACAAATATCTGAATTGTGAGATATAAACAAAACCCTTTTATATAAACTTATAATTGCGAGATATAAACAAAAACATACAAGATATAAACTCATAATTGCGAGATACAAACACAAAAAATGAGATAAACACTTATAAAGTCCGAGATGATGACTAAAAATTATTATCTGAACTCTTATTGTGAGATGTAAACCAACCTTAAGATATAAACTCATAATTGTGAGATGAAAATAAAAAATTCTAAAATATAAACTCAGAATTGTGAGATATAAACAAAAGACTATGAGATAAACTCAGAATTGTGAGATATAAACAAAACATTTATATAAACTCATAATTGCGAAATATAAACAAAAACATACAAGATATAAACTTATAATTGCAGGATACAAACAAAATAAATTAGATAAAAACATGTAAATCCGAGATATAAACTAAAAATTATGATATGAACTCATAATTGCGAGATATAAACAAAAAATTCTGAGATATAAACTCATAATTATGAGCATCTATACAAAGATTCATGATATAAACTCAGAATTGTGAGATATAAACAAAAGATTATGATATAAACTCAGAATTGCGCGATATCACAAGATTATGATATAAACCTCCGATTTTGAATATCAACAAAGTTAGAATATAACTCAGAATTGTGAATATAAACAATAAGATTATCCTACTCAGAATTTTGATATATAAACAAAAGATGATATGATAAAACTCGAATTGTTGAGATCTAACAAAGATTAGGATATAAACCTCAGAATGTGAGATCTACACACAGATTATGATATAACTGCTAATTTGCGAATATAAACAAAAACCATCAAGATATAAACTTATACTTTGCAGATACAAACAGCAAAAATTAGCTCAAACATATAAAATCGTAGATATCAACTCAAACATTATGATATGAACTCTTAGTTTGCGAGATGTAAACAAAAATCTAAGTAATATAACTCATACTTGCGATACAAACACACAATTCTGGATCTACACTCAGAATTGCGAGTATATAAACAAAACCTACAGAAGATAAACGGCTAATTGAGATAACCAAGCAAATTCCTGTAATATAAACTCAGACTTGCGAGATATAACCCCAAACTTACAAGATATAACTCCAATTGCGAGATAGACACCCAAAAAGATTATTTAAACTCAGAATTGTGAGATATAAACAATAGATTATGATATAAACTCAGAATTGCGAAATATAAACAAAGTTTAGGATATACTCGATTGCCGAAAAAAACAAAAAAAATACAACAACAGATTGATTAAACTCATAATTGTCTCGATATACCATAGATTATGCACAACTCAGATTTGCGAAGATATAAACAATAGATTTAATGATATAAACTCAGATTGTGAGATATAAACAAAATATTATGATAAAACTCTGAATGTGACGAATATAGAACAATAGATTTTGATATACTACAGAATTGTGGATATAACAAAAGCTATTATATAAACCAGAATGTGGCAGATATAACAAAGATTATGATATACAACGTCAGAATCTGCTGAATATAACAAATATTATGTAGATCAACGCAAATCTAACAAAAACTACAATAATAAACTCCTATTGCTCGTACCAACAAATACTGAGATAAAACCTATAAACGCCGGATATAACTAAAATTATGATATGACTCCTTTATTTGCAGATGTAAACCAAAAATAATAAGATATAACTCATAATTGAGAGTACAAACAAAATTCTGAGAATATAAACTCAAATTGCATAATATAAAACAAAAACATACAAGATATAACTCATAATTGATACAACAAAAATTCTGAGATAAAACCATTGCGAGATCTACCAAACATACAATATATAACTCATAATTGCGAGATATAAACAAAAAATATAAGATATAAACTCATAATTGAGATACAAACAAAAAATTCTGAGATATAAACTCAGAATTATGAGATATACAAAAGAGTATGATATAACTCAGAATTGTGATATAAACTCAGTTTGTGAGATTTAAACTCAGAATTGTGAGATATAAACAAAAGATTATGATATAAACTCAGAATTGTGAAATAAAAACAAAGATTATGATATAAAACCAGAATTGTGAGATATAACAAAGCATTATGATATAAACCTCGAATTGTGAGATATAACAAAAGATTCTTGATAAAACTCAGAATTGCGAGAATAAACTGATTATGATTAAACTCAGATTGTGAATATAACCAAGAATAGATATAAACTCATAATTGTGAGTAAAACATATATATGTATAAACCTGATTTTTGAATTATAAAGACAAACGGAAACCAAAGATTATGATATAAAATCAGAATTGCGAGATATAACCAAATAGAAATATAATGATAAAACTCATCAATTGCGAGATATAAACCAAAATATTAATGTAGAACTCAGAATTGCTGAGATCTAAACAAAACGATTATGATATAACCTCAGAATGTGATTAAACAAAAGATTATGATCTAAACTCAAATTGTGAAATATAAACAAAATTTATGATATACCTCAGATTGTGAGAATAAAAAAAAGATTATTATATTAACTCGAATTGTGATATATAACACCAGTATGATTAAACTCAGTAATTGTTAGAAGTCAACAACGATCTATGAATTAAACTCAGAATTGTGAGATATAAAACAAAATATTATCGTATAACCGAATTGCGAGATATACAGTAGATCTATGATAACTCAGAATTGGAGATGATAAACAAAAGTTATTATATAAACTCGAATTGGGAGCTATAAACAAAAGATTAGATATCACTCATAATTGCGAGATATACACAATAGCTTAGATTACACTCGAATTTGAGATAATAAACAAAAGATGTCTATATACACTCAGAATTGTGAGATAATAAAAAAAGATTATATATAAACCTCAAATTGTGAGATATGGAACACTCAGAATTGAGAAATAACTCAGAATTGTGAGATATAAACACAGATTTGCCAGATATGAACTTCAGAATTGTGAGATAAACCAAAGATTATGATATAAACTAAGTGCGAGATGTAAACAATAGAATTGTGAGATTTAAACTCAGAATTGTGAGATATAAACAATAGATTATGATATAAACTCAGAATTGCGAAATATAAACAAAAACATACAAGATATAAACTCAGAATTGCGAGATATAAACAAAAGATTATGAACTAAAACTCAGAATTGCAAGATTTAAACTCATAATTGTGAGATTTAAACTCAGAATTGTGAGATATAAACAATAGATTATGATATAAACTCAGAATTGCGAAATATAAACAAAAACATACAAGATATAAACTCAGAATTGCGAGAAAAAAATAGAATTATTATATAGAACTCAGAATTTGTGAGATCTACACAAAATATTTATGATTACTCTGAATTGCAAGATATATCCTGAATATGAGATATGCACTCAGAATTGTGAGATATAAACAAAAGATTATGATATAAACTCAGAATTGCGAGATACAAACTCAGAATTATGAGATATAAACTCAGAATTGTGAGAAATTCAGAATTATTATAAACTCAGAATTGTGAGATATAAAAAAAGATTATGATATACACCAGATTGCGAATCAAACAAAAGATTATGGTATAAACTCAGATTTGCGAAATATACACCACATAACAAGTTACACTCATATTCGAGATATAAACACAAGCTTATGATATAACCTCAGATTGCGAGATATAACACAATAGATTATGATCTAAACCAGAAATTTGTTAATATAAAACAACCGATTATGATATGCACTCAGAATTGTGAGATATAAACAAAAGATTATGATATAAACTCAGAATTGTGAGATTTAAACTCAAAATTGAGAGATATAAACTCAGAATTGTGAGATATAAACAAAAGATTATGATATAAACTCAGAATTGCGAAATATAAACAAAAACATACAAGATATAAACTCATAATTGCGAGATATAAACAAAAAATTGATATAAACTCAGAATTGTGATATAAACTCAGTTTGTGAGATTTAAACTCAGAATTGTGAGATATAAACAAAAGATTATGATATAAACTCAGAATTGCGAGATATAAAGTCAGAATTGTGAGATTTAAACTCAGAATTGTGAGATATAAACAAAAGATTATGATATAAACTCAGAATTGTGAAATATAAACAGAATTATGAAATATAAACTCAGAATTGCGAAATATAAACAAAAGATTATGATATAAACTCAGAATTGTGAGATATAAACAAAAGATTATGATATAAACTCAGAATTGCGAAATATAAACAAAAACATACAAGATATAAACTCATAATTGCGAGATACAAACAAAATAAATGAGATAAAAACATATAAATCCGAGATATAAACTAAAAATTATGATATGAACTCTTTATTGCGAGATATAAACAAAAAATATAAGATATAAACTCATAATTGAGATACACACAAAAATTGTGAGATTTAAACTCAGAATTGCGATTATAAACTCAGTTTGTGAGATTTAAACTCAGAATTGTGAGATATAAACAAAAGATTATGATATAAACTCAGAATTGTGAGATAAAAACAAAAGATTAGGATTATAAACTCAGAATTGCGAGATCTACACAAAAGATATGATATAAACTCAGATTGGCGAGATATAACCAAAAGATATGTAAACTCAGAATTGTGATATAAACTCAGTTTGTGAGATTTAAACTCAGAATTGTGAGATATAAACAAAAGATTATGATATAAACTCAGAATTGCGAGATATAAACAAAAGATTATGATATAAACTCAGAATTGTGAGATATAAACAAAAGATTATCTATAAACTCCCAGATTGTGAATATACCGAAAGATTCTACTATAAACTCGAATGGAGTATAAACAAAAGAATAATGATCTAACTCCTAAATTGTGAGATATAAAATGATTAGTATAAACTCGAATTGTTAGATCTCAAACAAAAGATTATGAATAAACTCAGAATTGTAGATCATAACAAAAGATTATGATAATAAACCCAGATGCGAGATATAAACAGAATTCTGCAATATAACCTCAGAATTGTGAGATATAAACAAGATTATGAGATACTCATAATTGTGGAGATATAAACAAAGATTATGATATAACTCGATTGCGAGATCTACAACAATGATTACATGAGTAACTCATAATTGTGAGATATAACATAGATTATAATAAACGCAGATTGTGAGATATAACCAAAAAGATTAATGATATAAACCTCGAATTGTGAGAAATATAACAAAAACATACCAAATAAATCATAATTGCTAGATACAAACAAAATACAATGAGATAAAACATATAAATCCGACGATATAAACAAAATTATGATATGAACTCTTTAATTGCGAGATATAAACAATATAATATAAACTCAATAATTGTTAGATACAATAAATTTATGAATATAACTCATAATTGCGAAATATAACAAAAACATACAAGATAACTTATAAATTGTGAGTATAAACTAAAAATCTGAGAATCTCAACTCAGAACTTGCGAGCTTAAACACAATTAGAATATAACTCAAACTAACGGAGATCTACATAAAAAATTTAGATAGAACCTCACTGTGAGATATACGCAAGATTTGTGAGATATAAACTCAAATTGCAAGATATAAACAAAACGGATGCTATACAACACCTCACATTTCTAGATATAAATAAAAAAATATCAGAATTTTTACACAAGTGCTTTTAACAGTTCTGTAGCTTTGCAGGTAGGTTTCTTGAAGCATCAGTTCTTCTGGATTGATCTGTCCGCTTTATTCTGTGTTCGTCATGTCCTTCCAGACGACTGATGATTATCCATCAATCTCTGTTGTCAAGACAAAAATCTCACTGGATTATTACAGTTAATGGCAAAATTAATGTTTGGATATGTAAACTGATATTTCCTACTGACAATACAAACAATAGAAATAGCTGACTTAAAACCATTTTTTTAGCTGCTGGAAATACTAGTGTTCAAATCATTTTGGCCACCACTGTAAACTCAAAATTGTGAGAGA
Source organism: Sinocyclocheilus anophthalmus (assembly GCA_018155175.1). Lineage (NCBI taxonomy): Eukaryota > Metazoa > Chordata > Actinopteri > Cypriniformes > Cyprinidae > Sinocyclocheilus > Sinocyclocheilus anophthalmus. The sequence continues at coordinate 47,748 of JADLZN010000132.1, forward strand.
ATCCAGAGTAGCAGGTTAGCACCCTATCTAGCCAGCTATCTGTGATTGATTATAAGTGTGTAGTTAGCTGTAGACTAAACATGAAGCACACATTGTTTACACACCGCTGTAAAATCTGTGTTGTTTCCTGCGATGTTAAACGGTTTGAGTGTTAAATGATCTCGTGAGTTTTGAGGGAATATTGTCTCTGACCACACAAAGCACTCAATGTTCTCCGTTTAGGGAAGTTAACACTTCTCCTTTGTGACAATAGAGAAGTTAACATACTAACAAGCCACTCTGACATCTGTGTGGAGCCTTTGTCACTGATGTAACCACAGCGTCTGGCTCTACTACAACAACATAGACAAGTGCCAAAACATATCACAGATAAATCACAGGACTCTTATAAGTCTTATATGTTATTATTAAAGTATTATTTATATACTGCTGTAGTTTGTATTCATATTTTGAATTGGATTTATTTGTTTATTTATTAAGTGTTATTTTAATTTGTTTATTTTTGGGGTAATTTTATGTGTTTTTATGTATTTTATACTTCTGCTTTAATTTATTTTTATTTCCATTTATTTTATTTTTGTCATTTTTCACCTAAATAATTTAATGATTCAACTTAAACATATTCCAAAGAAAAACTTCCAATTTTCACACATTTTAAGTTTTGTTTATTAATCTAATATTTATATTTATTTACTTAAGCTTTATTTCAGTTAATTAATTTTTTAATAATGTTATTTCTAGTTTACAATTATAACCCTGATAGTAAGTTTAAACTTGTATGCAAAATTTTATTAAATTAAAATTAAATTAACAAATGTGTCAAATGTGTTTTAAAAAAAATTCTTAAGTGTTTTTTTTTTAATAACCCTGATAGAAAGTAAAAACTTTTTTTAATAGATTTATTTTTTATTACCAATAATAACCCTAATAGTAAGTGTAAGCTAGTATGCAAAATGTATTTCAGCTTTATTTCAATTTTAAAAAATGGCTTAAAAAAAACCCCCAAGGGGGTTTTTTTTTTTTTTTAAAAAAAAAAGTATAGTTGTCAAATAATAATCCTGATAGTAAGCTAAAAAAAACTAGATTTCAAAAATGATAACTAAATGTTTTAATAGTTTTATATTTAGTTAACGATAATAACCCTGATAGTAAGTGTAAACTCGTATGCAAAATTTATTTCAACTTTATTTTAATTAACAAAAATGTATTAATAGTTTTAGTTACGATAATAACCCTATAGTAATAGTAGTTCAACGCTAAAACCATAACTAGTAAGTGTAAAACTATATGCAAAAGTATTTCAGCTTTCTTTACACAAAACAAAATCGTCTTTAATAGTTGAATATATAAGGGTCCTGATAGTAAGTAAAAACACTAGGAATTTCAAAAATGATGAAACTAAATTGCTGAAACTATTTTTTAAATAGTTTTATTTTTAGTTATCGATAATAACCGCGATAGTAATTTTAGTTAACGATAATAAGCATAATAGTAAGTGTAAACTATTATGCAAAATGTATTTCAGCTTTATTTCAATAAACAAAAATGTCTTAATAGTTTTAGTTTTAGTTATCAATAATGGTCCTGATAGTAAGTAAAAACTAGAAATGATTCAACTAAAATTATCAATAATGGTCCTGATAGTAAGTAAAAACTAGAAATTATGAAACTAAATTTGATACAACTATTTTTTAAATAGTTTTATTTTTAGTTAACGATAATAACCTTAATAGTAAGTGTAAGCTAGTATGCAAAATGTATTACAGCTTTATTTCAATTAACAAAAATGTCTTAATAGTTTTAGTTAACTATAATAACATGATAATATGATATGATGATAAAGCAAAGTTAGAATGCAACAGATAGTAGGTTTCCTGAACAGTATTTGAGAAACATACGTGACAGTACGGCCTGCCATTAGTAATGATAAAGATGAAGTAGAGATGGCCCTTAATGTGTGTGAAGGTCCACCTCTCTCCCAATCTTAACTCTGCTGTTGTTGGTTCCGTTTGAACAGTGAACAGGACGGGTGATTTGTAGTCTCTGTGCGAGCGTGGCTCTGGGGCAGAGTGTCTACACTCATGAGGCTTCGGCTGGCGGAGCTAAATCCTCCGGGACGCCTTCAAGGTGTGTTTTGCTTATTGAATTAAGCAGCTATGATCCAGATTTTCACCGCGGTATTGATCTCCCCTGTACCCTGATGGAAAACATGCCATAACAGCCCGCGGCTGACATCACGTCGAGTGGGTTTAAAGCGTTTTCTCTATCGAGACACTCTGGCTGGATTTCACTGATGTTCGCTGACAAATGAAGTCCTGCAGCCGTTTGTCTGAGTTCATGTTGTCACTGTCTCTACAGACTCTCTGAAGTCTCTGAAAACTGAAGATGCTGACACTGATGATGATTCATGCATCTACTGCACATGCATGTGTTTCTCCATTCAGTCTGAATGAGGTACTGTAGGACCATCAGTGCTGTGTTGTGATCAAGACTCAAAACCGAAATGCATTGCATTTTGCTTCTTTTCATTGCATTGCATTTCTTTTTGGAAAGAAAACGAAAGAGATGCTGTTGTAAGAAATTTGTTTTATGTAGAAACTATTTATGTCCACAAAAGTTGATTGGAATCTTTTCAGAGGCTTTTTATTTTATTTATTTTTATTTTTATTTTATTTTATTTTATGTTATTTTATTTTATTTTATTTTGTTTTATTATTATTGCAATTGCATCTTTTCATGTAGAAACAATGAAGAATTAAAACAATGTAGGAAGAAATAACTTTTGTTCTTTATGAGCAATAATTATCTTGAAAATCAATTCTAGTGGTCAAGTTTTACCTTTTATGAAGGCCTTTTATGTAAGATGTGTATTTATGTCAAATATTTCCATTAAAGTTGATTAGAATCTTAATTGGGGTTTTTTCCAGAGCTTTTTCAGTGCTTTATTTTTTATTTTTTATTTTTTGCATTGCATTTCTTTTCAGAAAGATATGCTGTTGTTAGAAACGAGGAAGAAAAAAAAATGTAGGAAGAAATTAAAATTATTTACAGTAATGTCCCAGAAACTCAATTCCAAGGGCCAAATTTGACCTTTTATACGGGCATTTAATGAAATTATAATGTATCTATGTCAAATATTTCCATGAAAGTTGACAGAATCTTAATAGCTTTTAAGTTTTTTCTTTGTTTGTTTGTTTTTGTTTTCTCTAGGTTTTGGGGGGGGGGGGGGCGGTGCAACTTTTATTTTATTCAATTTTTTTGTATATTAAAATGCTTCATATAACAAATTCAACACATTTTGGCCCTGCATTTTAAATATCCGTGCGATTTTTGTCATTTTTGGTGGCATTGTTAGTCCCTAGCTTAAAATTTATGACAATTTCTGTAGAAAACTGGAGGAGATATAAAAAAGTCAACGCTGAGCTGTTTGAGGGAAAACTATAAAACTATTAGACTGTATTTATTTTATTGTTTTGCATTTTATTGCATTGCATTTTATTGCGTTTTCAGTAGATAGTTTTTTGGAGAAACAACTAAAAAATAAAAGCACAACAAATGCATGTATTTATTATGTTTGGACTGTTTACGGAGCTGTTATTGTACTTTTGTTATTTTTGGGGCTTGACAGTGACTTTTGTTTTGAGACAGAGATACATAAATTGATTTAAAATCTCTCTTTTTGTTTTCAACAGAAAGAAATAACAGCCTACGGGTTGAGCGGCATGGGGGTGAGTAAATAAGGGTGAAATTGACATTTTTATTTGAACTGCAATGCTTTAATGCTCTCATGCATCTACATCTAGATGTGTATTTAGGAATAAAAAGCACATTTAAATCATCATGATATTGAAAGTGTTGCTTAATTTATAATTACCAGCAAAATGATTGCAAATATATATCATGCATTTTTTATGCACGGCCCAACTCTATATCTATGCCGCAGCAGCACAGCAGATACTGTGAGGATTCGATAGTTTCTAAAGAAAGTACAGAATAAGTTGCGAGAGGCTTCTGAGGCGAGCTGTGTTTGATTGTGCCGCTCTGCAGCTTCTGGGCTCCAGCTTTGAGTTCAGTGAGATTTTGACATTGTTTAAAAGCTTTGCCACAGAAGTTCTTAAGTGACTTGAAAGTTAAGAGCGCTTTTACCTTGTTTTCTCTTTGTGTTCAAAAGTTTCACTCGCTGAATTCCCCGAGGCGTTCCTCCTGTCTGTGTGGTTCGTTCTGAAGCAGCGTTTCACTGCATATCTTGATCATTTCTCGTACCCTGAAGGGTAACCATTTCACAGTCTTGCATGTAATGCGTGCATCTCGCCTTTTCTCTGTCTAGCAGCGGTATTTCAATATCAAAGGCTTTTAGTGCCCGGATAATTGCCTTTTTTGCATTTTACAGGAGCGGTTGTCATTCGACATGCTTTCAGCATCACCGTAATCAATAGTTAAGGAAAATGTCACAGCATATGGAATTTAGAAAACTTTTTTGTGTGTCATCAGTGATTCGATCCATCGAGCAGAGACAAAATTGATCCGAGTATGATCTGCTTCTCTGTTTCTGTCACGGGACTTGCATCCCAAGGCAACTAGGAAATAGACAAGCTTCAATCTGGATCCAACCCTTACAAAGATCTGAGATGACCGAACACCTGAGAAAAGAAGATTCCATCCACTCTGAAGACCTCAGATGAAGCCACCCCGAACCAACGTACAAAACTACCAAATTTTCCTGCAGGTTTGATCACAACATATAATCATTGCAGTTAATAGTGTCCACCGTCTGTTTGATTGCGTATAATGTGTAACTAACTGTATGATTCTTACTGTACGTTTCTGCCATAGTCACCACTAATAACCTACTCCTAAATGTAATGTAGAAACTTCATATTTTCTGTAAAGCTGCTTTGCAACGATTGGTATCGTTAAAAGTGCTATACAAATCAACTTGAATTGAATTGATCAAGCTGCCTGGATTGTCCTGCAGAGAGAAGATAAAGGAGATTCGTGAGTATCTATTGTTTCTCTCAGACAGCAGTGAGACTGAGTGGAGAGCAAAAGGAGACTCTGTCTTTAGTATCCTGATATTTAAATGACATTGTTAATCAACTCAAACCAACTGGTTCACCCTTAGATATAATTCCCTCACGGTTATTTAAACAAGTGTTCAATGTAGTGGGTCCGACACTTTTAAATTTGATTAATAAATGCCTTGAGTTAGGAGTTGTTCCTGACTATTTAAAAAATGCCACATCACGTAAGTTTATTTGATTGTTTATGGGTTTAATCCAAATGGATGGAAATTTTAAATGCAACTCACATACATAAATTTAGACCTTAATATGTTTTATATGACTCTCTCTGTGTCATATAAATGTCTTTATATATGTATGTATTTTATATAAATATGTATAAAAAAGTGTTATAAAAATAAATCTGACTAAAAAGTTAACTAAAATAAACAAAAAAATAATAATATATAAAACGTACTTACAAAAGTTCTGGCATTAAATTAGATGCCGCAGTCAGATAGATCTAACTCAATATGACATAATGACATCATCACATGGCACAGTTGATTGGTTCTCTCCTGTATCGGTAGTCAATGAGCTTGCTGCTCAACTTTCAAATATATGATTAGTGCTTGCTGTAGCAGTTTGCAGCACACTCCAGAAACCCTCCTCCTTCCCCAGATCTACCTGTATAGATTTGCTACGAGGTGATTCATGTATGCTATTTGGGTGTTATTTTATGTATGTTATATTTGCAGCAGCAATTTTTCTTACATGCTCACGGCAGCATGTTGTGGATATATTTTCAGTAGCATGTCTCTGTACTTGCTCTGCCGCAGCACCAGCAGCAGCAGCATAGCAGACCGATTTCTCAAGCCACCAAAGACATTTAAAGTGCCCCTAGTTCTGGATTTTTGAAAATTACCTTTCATGCAGTTTGTAATACAGCTCTAAGTGAATGAAAACATCTTGCAAAGTTTTAAATCTGAAAGTGCGCTGTGTATAAAGTTATTGTCTCTCAAAATAAAGAGTTGACTCTGAATCATTGAAACGAGTCATTTTTCAAACCAATCCCAAGCCGTTTCATGTTGGACTCAATATGAAACATTAGCATATTGCCTGAGCCGCAGACCGGGGAAACATACTTGACAACGACATCAGTGATTTGGAATTGCGTCTGAATGAAAATGCTAATTCGTTCATTTACCACTAGGTGCCACTTTTAGCGGTTTCCCCGGTAACGCTGTACACAAAGCAGCACTGCGCTCACAAACGCAGCTTTATCAGGCAGATTAGCATCACGCAAAGGAGGGGTTTGGAAAAATGAATCGCTGAGCAAATCGTTTGGGTGTCGTGGAGCAAAGAAGGTAAAAAAATGAATGCATATGATAAAGTGTTTTTGACCTTGCATGCATGTAAACCTGATGGTGGGGCTCCTAACCGAATATGAAGTTTTCATAACCCATCATAGGGGCATTTTAACACTCCGATTTTAATACGATTAAGACACTACTCTGATTAAGAATCTACCATGTAAACAGAGATTTTTGATTACCTTAATCCGGCTAAAGTCATAATCGTAGTAAACAGAAATCGAATTAAGACATGTGGAGTATTCCTATTTTAGTTGCATTATTGAAGTGCAGTATAGACACCTTAATCACATTATTACCATCGTGTAGGCATCAGATGCACATCGCAGCATATTATCTTTCCTTTTTTTCTTATTTGTAGAACTAAGGTGAAATGTATATTGCATAGTTGCAGAAATAATGCACACACTCTTCCACTGGTCAGACACGCAGATAACTGGGCAAAACCCATGCTATAATAACAAGATGTTATTAAACTAACAGGTTGTAATTCCAGTGCTATGCAGAAATGACACACTTGACCTCCAGACCTGAGGTTTTGGGCTGATTTTCATAAGACACCGCTTCAGTCGTGACTGAGACCAGGCTCCAGGTGTGTTTGTGTTTGTGTGAGCTGTAGCGTGTTTGTGTTTGTGACTGTGGCTGTGACGGTGCGTTGGAGGAAAGTCAGAGATGGTTTCTGAGGAGCTCAGATCTCCGTCTCCTCCAGCGCTCGATGACTTCAAAGCTGCATCTGAGTCAGGACACGGTCGCTTTGAATCGTCTCAGTGAGGGGAGGGAAGATGATCCACAGCCTGCAGATCAAACTCAGATGCACCTGGTCTGAAGTCAGCACACAAATTTGGCTTTTGTGTCGTCTGGATGCTTATGTTTCCGGTCTGGAGTTTACAATGCACTTAAATTAAAAATGCAAATAAAAACATGCAACATCTAGTTTAGAATGTGTCTCTTTTTATTGTTATGTATTTAAAATAGCGCAATATGCTTGTGTGAGCTCATATCAGCTGAATAGTGGACCAGGGTTATTATCCATAAATTAAACTAAAACCATTGAAAACTATTTTGTTACTTAAAATAAAACTATATTAGTATATTAATGGTCCTAAAATGCCACTTTAGTGGACATTAGACAAAAAAAATTTAACTAAGATAATTATTTGACATCATAATAATGAGTGAGGGCCTTTTTTGCATTCTATAAAATTTGAATTGAGGTAATTAATTGTCATAATGTCATAAGAGGCTTAAATTTTGTTAAATTCTTTAGCCTTAGGATAAAACCTTGTGTATTTGAATGTTTGTATTTGTGTGTGTGTGTGTGTGTCTGTGTCTGTGTGTCTGCCTCTGTTCTGTGTGTGTGTTGTGGTGTGTGTGTGTGTGTGTGTGTGTGTTTGTGTGTGTGTGTCTGTGTATGTGTCTGTGTCTGTGTCTGTGTGTGTGTGTGTGTGTGTGTGTGTGTGTGTGTTGGGTGTGTTGTGTGTGTGTGTGTGTGTGGGGCTCTGGGTGTGGTGTCTGTTGTCTGTGTCTGGGTCTGTGTTTGTTTTTTGTTTGTGTGTGTGTGTGTGTGTTGGGGGGGTGTGGGTGTGTGTGTGTGTGTGTGTGTGTGTGGACACAAATTTGTATAATAACATGGTATGACATAGGTATTACAACGAGAGGTGATTTATGAGGACATTTTCCGTGTCCCCGTAATTCAAAAGGCTTATTAAATAATTCAGAATGAGTTTTTTTTTTAATCTAAAAATGCACAAAGTTTCCTGTAAAGGGTAAGTTTAGGTGTAGGGTTGGTGTAGGGGCAAGAGAATATACGGTTTGTACAGTATAAAAACATTACGCCTATGGAGAGTCCCATAAACCATAAAAACAAACCTGTGTGTGTGGTGTGTGTGTGTGTGTGTGTGTGTGGTGCTTGTGTGTGTGGGTGTGTGTGTGGGTGGTGTGGTGTGTGTGTGTGTGTGGGTGTGTGTGGGTGTATGTAAATGAAGAAACTTGCATCTGTTCTGGTGCCGTTTTTTTTAAAGCCTTGTGAACTGTGGCTGTTGAAGATGTATGGATGGATGGATTGTAAACAGAAGCTTAAAATCATAAATAAAATTATTTTGGAATTTATAGTTATCATAGTATATATACAGTATATATCCCAATCCAAAATAATCTTGCAGTGCACCATATTCCTTGTACTGTATGAATTCTGTCTCATCACTGAGAGTGTCAAGGTATTTTCTGCTCACTGTGGACGTTATCCTCACTCTCTGTTGGAGATTAAAGCTTATAGTGATTTTTTTATGGAATAGCTTGCAGAAAATGTCTGCCTGACAGATCTCAGTGAAAAAGGTGTCGTAAGAAATCACATGTGTCTCTGTGACAGAACTCAACTCGACAGCAAATAAGAGATAGAATGATGCTATTGTTTAGCTGACATGTCTTTCAACGGTCTAAAGCCTGAAACATGCACTGGTATATGAGCACACATACTAGTGTTTCTCTACAAGCATGCTTTCTTACATCGTTGTGTTCTGAAAGCACTCGTTGCATCATGCTGCAATGGTCAGTATGGCGTACTTTAGCATAAATGGTCTTCTGTGGTCATGGTCAATGTATTTTTTTTTGTTTTTTTTATTTTAAAGTTTACTAGGTTTTTGTTCTCTTAATTGGGTTTGATGGGATTGCTGTTCCAAAATCACATTGCAATGGAAAATATAAAAATAAAAAAGTTATACAAAATATTAATAAAAACAGTATCTCAATTACATGAAAATACGACTCCTTATCATATTTTTATTTTGGTGGCTTAATGTGAGGGATATTCTGTAAACAAAAAATGTGTCAATTATTTAACACATATATATCTATATATTTAAAATCATGAATTATTTAAAATAAATAAATAAAACATCTGATTATTGATATGTAATATATATTGATTATTATTATCACATTTCTATTAGTTGTATACAAAAACTCAAAAAATTTAATAATAGACTCGCTTTTATTAGAGTTGCATTTTTAGAAAACCAACAATTTTTTTTTTTTTTTTTTTTTTTGTTTTTTTTTAAAGAAAACCTCGTTTATTTTGATCAATAAAAGTGAAATTTTTTTTTTTTTTTTTTTTGAAAGCTAACAGTGACTGTTTCAGTTTCCCACTCTGAGTTTTCACATTAGTTTATGATTCTTCCCTTTTTTTATGTGTAAATAACAAGTAAATAAGTCCTGTCCACAGACATGCAAATATATCTAATGCTAGACCAACAAGTGCTCATAAAGCACAGATCAAGAGGGTCAAAGCCTAATAATGTGAAAATTATTGAAATTAAAGTGCAACATTTGTTTGCTTTAGTTTGTCGGTCACACATTCTGTTCCACGTGATATCATGCAGTAAAATGATTATGTTTTGCGTCATTATAGGTAATATAGTGCAGTAGCTGTGCCAGCTGAATCTACCCACGTCCCTCCCGAAGGCATGCTTCATTTCTCCCGCACCTTTCTGAGAAGTGCTTCATTTCCAGTTTCAGTTTTCCAACTGATAAAACCTGAAATTCGAGATGTGTGTGTGGTGAGGAACTTCTATAGACGCCCCTAATGGGTGGAGGCCAACAGCAGAAAACAGGAAGGTGCTGATAAGACGCTCCAAAGTTCACCGGCACACCTGAGGAGCGCTAGATCTTCCTCCAGACCGACTGCAGATGGACAACCGGGGACAGACTCTGTCATTGCACAAATGACAGCCATCGAAGAATGTCCCACCGTTTGACTTAATGTGATTTTTCTCATTTGTGGATATGAGATTTCTAGGAAGCGTCTCATGGAAATAATAGTGTCTCTGACCGTTGGATCTTTATTGGAAGCTTCTCAATTGGAGATATTTTCACTCGTCTGGATATGTGGCCTCTAAGAGTTACTGTTTTCTTGCTCTGCTTTACAGGTGAGTAATAAGAATCCACGTATTTCTTTAAAAATATATTTTCTTTCTTTTTATTTTTTTTAAAGAACTTAAAATAATCTTTTTTTTGTTTTTTTACATATTTTTGTTTTTCTAGTTTTAGACTAATTTTTTTTATGTTTTTTGTTTTCAAAAATGACATGAAATTAAAATTTTTTATTATTAGTTTTTTGTAAACTGTTCAGAAACTGTAGGCATAAAGATTTTGTACTGACCACGAAAACTGTATTTTCATTATGTCTTTTTAAAAAAAATATATTATGTATATCTTGTAAAAACTAAAAGTATTCAACAATAAACTTTTTTCATATTTTTTTTATATTATATTATTATGTTAGTCCAATCCCCCAAATTAAATTAGATATGTGCTGTTGTTCGACCTAATGTTTTTTAACGGTAGATTCAGTGTTTCTTTGTTCTATATCAACGATTTATAGTAGTTTAGAACATTTTGTCTTATGAATCTTGAAGTGTAACTAATTAGTAAGGACTTTCCAGTCAATCTACCTAAAACATAATGAATAAATAAAAAGCTAGCTGCAAGGCAAACAGTTCTCATTTTATCGGTTAACTTGTGACTAAATACTATTAAACTACATACTGACTAAAATAATAAAATTATAGCATTTAAACTAATAATAAAATACCTCAAAATTAAAATAACGAGAATATCAAAAATAAAACTGAATTAAAATTATTAATAAAAAACTAAAACAGTAGTCTTCTATCATGTTCATTGTCGTCCTAAAGTTGTGTCTATTGAATGTTTTGTGTCCATGTTTTTTTACAGTTTTGTATTTTGGTTGTTGCTGAATTTAGATGTTATTCTTGATGCAGTTTTGTAAGTTTTTTGGTTATTGTAGTGTGTTCTGTGGAAGTACAGCAAAAAAACAAAAAGAGTTGTTAGAAAGATGCAGTATGTATGTGAGTTGCCTGTGTTCAATTGTGCATGTATGTCAGGCGTACACATACGATCACGGTAAATAAAACGATTCAGTTAACCCGTTGTCTATGCTTTCTTAAAGTACATCCGTATGGCAGGTTTTATTAACCATTAAAACCTATTTTATTCACATTGCTGTAAGGGTTACTTTTTCACATCTGTAGAGGTCATCTCTGTTAGGTAGTTGAGACGTAGCCAACAAGGGAGTATCTCCGTTTCAGTTTTCCTCAAAGGGAATCCCCAACCCACAACGTGCAATTCCTGAGATTATTATCCAGGATCATAATCGATGGGAAACCATGGTGGATAACATCTCGCTGTGAGACGCTCGTCAAAACTCTGTCCATCGATGCTGAAACCTCGAAAGGCAAGTGGCACAAGGAAGAAAAGTTTGAAAAAGCTGCGATTTTAAAGTTCTATATATTTATCTGATTGATGTCCAAACATCTGAAGAACTGAAGCAGGTTTGTGGATGTGCTCTGAAGGATGTTGTTACTCTGCGGTAGTGTTTCAAATGATAATAGGGAATTCGAGTCAGCGGCTGCAAAATCAAGACTGCATCATTCTTCACACCGAGGAGCTTATGTCTGTGGGTTTAGTGTGTATATAAACAATAGAGTGTGCAGTGTTGGGGAAAGTTATTTTTAAAAGTAATGCATTGCAATATTGCATTACTCCCTAAAAAGTTACTTTTTTAGTTACTTTTTATGGAAAGTAATGTGTTAGTTTCGCGTTACTTTTTCTCCTCTGGGTGGGCTTGCACTTTTTTTTTTTATATATATATAATATAAAAAATTATATTTTTGGCAAATGTAAAGGCCCTTTCGCACCAAAAGTGAAATTAATAAACCTCAGCCATTCTGGATTGCATGAAGCATAGAACGCAGGAGAAGAAAATTCAACACTCTTCAGCAATGAAACAAAAAGAAAAAAAAACAAATGTCATGTTTATTTTAAGTCATTTTTGCTTATTAATATGGTTGAATTGGATCATCGAAGATTGGCAACAAAGATATTGGTTAATAAAATGTGATTATTTACAAATGCATAAAAATATTATTGGTAACATTTTACAATAAGGTTCCATTAGTTAATGTTTGTTAATGTATTAACTAAAATGAACAAACAATGAACAATACATTATTACAGTGTTTATTAATCTTTGTTAATGTTAGTTATTGAAAATACAGTTGTTCATTGTTAGTTCATGTTAATTCACAGTGCAGTGTTTTTGTGCGGGTGAAATGAGTGAATGCATAATCATATTTAGTCTAGAACTACAGTAACATCATGTTCTCTCAGCAAACACAACGCCTCTGCACTTACTTCCCATTTCTTGGGGACAGGAGAGCTGTCAGTCAATAAATGGGAAAATAAAGTAGCTTGCGTTACTTATTTGAAAAAGTAAATCAGATATTCTCTTGTAAATTAAAAAATAATGTGTTACTTTATTAGTTACTTGAAAAAAGTAATCTGATTACGTAACTCGCGTTACTTGTAATGCGTTACCCCCAACACTGGTGATGTGTCGTTCATGAACAGTTCGTTCAATTTGAACAAATCTTTAATATAACTCGGGAACATCGAGTCGTCTCAGCGAGAGATTCGTTCATTTCGTGTTGACCGTGCATGCACAACATCCTATTGATTCTTTACAGTAAACAGAAATGATTAGTTCACCTCTCGAGTCTTCGTTTGTTCTTTTGACACGTGATGTGACAGCAGTATTGGATACAGAAATGAGTTAATAATTCCCAGTCTTCCTTACAAACAAGTTACAGTTGTTTATGCATATCTGGTCTCAAATTGTAGCTTTTTAATTTCTTACAATTTATACATTTGCGAATTTCTGTCATGATGCTTAACATGGAATGTGATAATAAAGAGGCTTAAACTTTATCCATATGATGAGGGAAAATCACTTTGACAAAGCAAAGATAGCTATATATAATAACAGCAAACAGTTAATAATATGCAATGTTTGTGTTTGTTGTAAGAGACTGAGCCGGGAAGCAGGCACGCGACAAAAGAACGAACAATAAAGATCGGGAGGTGAGGAAACAGACTGCATAACCTAAAACAGTGAAATCATCATTACTGTTTCTCATCATTTAATTTGGTCGTGGGTTATTGTTTTCATTGCATTAACAGTCTTATTCGAAACATCGCATTAGTAGACGTGTCGTGGAATTTGGCTATTAACATGTAACCTTTGAATTATATTCTGCTGAAATGAACGAAATGACTCGAAAAAAATATTCGTTCATTTTGATCAACGAGATTCAAAGATCCGAGTCAGTAGAATGATCCGATCTTCCCATCACTATTATTAAAACGGTTAGGTCCAGTCCTCGATTCTGATTGGTCGGCAGGTGTGTTTTATTCATGATACAGCACGTCTATGACCGCTTCACCCAACGGTTCTGTGTATCACCGCGCAACATCCGTAGCAACATAATCTATAATATAGCATCAAAACTGAATATTACTGTATTTATTTGTTTCTGTTTCAGATATGTTACTGTATGTCCATCAGTTTACACTGTAATGATGCCTCCACATTTGCGAGGTGTCGCGAATCAGTCTGCTTTAAACTAAAACACAGGAAAGAGACGTTTTCTCATGCTGTGAGATAAGCAGATGTGTGTGTGTGAGAAAATATTATATCCAGCATATTCTTCAACGCGGAAGTAAGCCTATGGGCGACACTTCCGGTTCATTAGCCGCTATAGGAATATAACGAGTAGAATTACAACGTACGGTAAAACTGTTTGCACTAAAAAAACAGTGTGTTCATAAGCAAATCGATGTCAGATTGTGTGAGTTTAGTTTGCGCTTTACACAGTTCGACGGAACATGTGTAATTAAACAAGAAACAAGGAAGGCCTATTTTTTAAAAAATCCTCTTTTGTGTGGAACTACTTCCTTCCGCCCAGGATCAAAGCTCAAGTTGTCAGTTAAACATACGTCACTTTTAGAATTCGTATCAAGGGCATGTACTGCTTCAGTTAGGTTATTAGTGAGAAATAATGAGGTTATAAGAGAGAAGCAATGTGGCAAGATGTGCATCCAAATGAGAGAGAGAGCCCGCGAAGCTAGACGGTTCTTCTTATATTAACTAACGTACTCTATGATTAGCTCAGTGAATAATTTTTAAAAAACATAGACCCGGCTAGAACAAGCAGAGTGATACAAAATTGTGAAAGGGCGTTCCTGTAGTGATATCAGTACAATATCTCACGGTTCTCAACCAATCAGATTTGAGAACCAGAACGAACTGATCTATAAATTAAGATAATACATTAAATTATATGGTAAGACACACCAATTTGCAATATCAAGCAGCAAAAGGAGCGGTTTTGTACTGCTAAAAATAGCTGGAAGCGAATGAGACCGGAAGTATAGAATTTACAAGTTATACATATACATGGTGTACTGTATATGGATATGGTGTTCAAAAATAAACGAGATTGTGGATGAGAACAGCTCCTATTCTGTGTTTTTATTTGAGATCGAAAAGGTGAGGAATGTTACACCTGAGCATTCTCTTACCGTTTACTGTTGCTGTCAGGAACTATTTTTTAGCGGAAGTGTAACATTTACTGAATTTATTCAAAAAAGTAACATCAATACATACATTTTTGGTTTTAATAATTTTGTGTGGTAACCGTTTTATAAAAGCAATAAGGTACTCATGGCGTGCTGTATTGTGAATAAGTCACGCCTCGAGTGTCTTATTGCTTATTGTTGTAACCGCATCAACTGTGGAGTATAAATGGAAAAACCGACCCGAGGGACAAAGTGTCCACTTTGCTTTTAGACAAAAGACATTCAGACCAGAACATCATTAGTTGATTTATATATAACCAAGATGGTCACAACACAATGGAAGATGTTCACAGACCTCTAAAACCATCTCGCCTTTTTGTTCTGTCTTACAGGTTGCTGGGGTCAGAGCTGTAATCGCACGAAGGCTTATTTTGAGTCCAGGAATTTCTTCAGCGTTCTCCATTGGGATCCTGTTGACGTTCCGGGTCAAACGCTTCTCTACAGCGTCCAGTACAACCTGTGAGTGACAGACACGAGAGCAAAACAGGGCTGGACCTCTGCTTTTCCTTCCACCCCCCTCCCCCCTTTTATCCATTTATAGCATGCTAGATACAATTGCACAGATAAGGAGATTTTTAAATATATGATCATATTAGAAGTACATTGTTATTATTACATATATCATGTAAATACATTCATCTCTATTAATATATATAGAAAGAGACCACTGTTGCATGAATATATTTATGAAATATGTCCAATTAATATAAAAACATATTCCATAATTATTAAAAAGCAAATTTAATAAATATAGGAGGAGAGAGAGGAGAGCGAAAGAGAGGAAGTGTTTTGTTGTTACTAAAGTTATATATGTTATAAAATACAATAATGCAATAAATTATAATGTATTCAAATTTTAATTAATTAATATAGATATATCTAGATATATATAGAGATACACAGATCTATATTGTTTATCCAATTACAGACATACATTTGTTCACATCCATGTTATACAAATTTTTGTTACGTAACTGCCGAACACTACTGAAAGAATTAATAGGGGTTTGACACAGTCCTTTGAATTAATGGGAGCAATTTATTGAAAGAAATTTGAAGAAAAGTTGAAGGAAAACGCACCAACATTTTTATGCGAATGGGTCATGCTTATGCCTGTTCTCACATGGCATTATCATTAAAAAACATCTGAAATAATTTGTAGTGCTTTAAATATATAATAAATGATTTGGCCATGGGTTTAATGTTTTCCTCTCAGTCCTTTGGTTTTCTGTGAATAACACTGTGAAGTCTATGACTCGTGACTTTGGTGAAGGACACGCTGTGGTCAGCCGGCTGTGAATCTCTGAACTGCAATTAGAAACAGAGCAGGAAGAAGCTGCGTCTGCGAAATGTTGCCGGCCCTTTCTGGCCTTGGCACCGAATCTTCTGCACCAGTCAGTTACGCTTTACAGAGAAACTGATGGGGGAAAATAAATGTGATGGGAACGGAGGGAGCAGCAGTGCATGCTGGGAGGGTCAGTGTGGCAGACAGCGGATGACGGGATGAGAGAGGAAAGCTTCAGAAGCTCCAGATAATCCCACATCAGTCCAACCTCTTCACCTCTCCACCCATATTGGAGCTTTTGAGCTTTGAATGGTTTTCATATGCTTTTCGTTTCTTATTTTTTGCTCCGTTATACAGTAGTAGATATATGATTACAGCAAAATAGTTCAATGGCTGCTTTTTTTAAAACATTAATGACAAAGATATCCTCATATATCGAGAAACAAAAAAATTATATAGTAATTATTAGTTTTAGTAGAATCTGTATTTATAGAAATCAAATTCATGTATAATATTGTATTTAATATTTTCATATAATTAAGTTTTGTTTTTATATGTTTAGTCGTTTATACTTTTTCATTTTTTTTTATAAGAAATAATATGTTGGTTAATTTTACTAAACTTAATAAGTTGTACTAACTTAGCTTTTATATAAATATTTGTTTTTTTATATTTTAAATCAAACTTTTTTTTTCTAGAAGTGCTTTTTTATATTTGCTAGAAATAATAGTTATTTTCTTCATTTTTAATTAAAAAAAATTTTATTTTGTATTAACTGCCATTTTTTACAGTTCAACGAAAACACTTTTTCCAAATTAAAGTCGTTGCTCTGAGAATTTGCATTTATTGACTTTATGACTTAATATATTTATAACTTGAGTTGTTCCAAAGATAACAATGATCATGCAATATCTGATACATGATGTAACGCGTGATATGACATATGCACACAGTAAACAGGGTGTGTAATGATGTACCAGGTGAAGAGCAGGAGAACTAGTTTAGGCTAAATAGAATCTGGTTAGTCTGGTCAATTTAAAAGAGTTTCTGTGTGCACTCACTGCGACTATGATTAAACAAGATCTGCATTAAATGGGTGCTGATTAATTTCCTTTGTGTCTGTCATGTGCAACTTTATTGAATGTAAGTGAGTATCTGCTGTCGTTCTTCTGACTGAAGTCTGTTCTGTTGCAGTTATGGGAACCCGTATGAACCAGTGACGTGGTGTCAGAACATCTCCACTCCTGTTTGTGACATGACGGATGTGATGACCCATGTGATTAGTGATGTGACCTCTAATATCAATGTCACCGGTCACCGCGGGGTGGACGTTGGCTTGGGGAATATGTTTGAGGTTCCGTCTTCCGTTTTGGGAAAGTAAGTTATTTTGGACTTTCATTCTTCAGCTCAAATTATGTTTGTGGTCAAGCTAAATGGAAAAAAAAAAAAAAAAAAAATAATGTTTTTTCACACAAAAATGAAAATGTGTTGTTAATTAACTCACCCTCAGGCCAACTATACAAGGTGTAGGCAAATGTTTCTCTTCAGTTGAACAGTAAAGAAGATTTTTAGCTGAAACCGTGATCATTGGTGATTCATAAAATGCAAGTACTGGCACTTTAAGTGTCAAAAAACACATCAGGCAACACAAAATTAATCCCTGTGGCTCCTCACTATATTGAGGTCCTATGAAGTGAAACGAACAGTCTGTGCAAGAAACTCGCCATTATTTACATCATTGTAAGCCAGAGCCTTAGGTAAACATCTGGATGATTGTCCTTTTCCGAACAAATCATTCTGCCAACGTACCACTGTGCAGCTAAATTCGGTTGTCATTCACCTTTTGTACTTCTTAAAGTAAAAGTGTTCCTGTACACCATAATTCACAAAATACGGGATTGACCAACCGCATTAACTCACAAAAATACAGTATGACAACCCATTTAGCAGAATTCCTAACGCATTGTGTACGGAACTTAACTGAAGCAACTGTCTTCATGACTTTTTTGAACGTGCACCAGACATGTGTCTTCATCTGGAGTGAATTGCAAGAAAATACAATGAAGAATTCTTAATCTTAAGCACATTTATGCCACGTTGGCTAGTTTGTCGGTCACAGAGCCCTTTGTAAAGTGTTAGTGTTGCCAGATCTTCATAGAAAAAAAACATTAAACAAGGACAAGCACAAAAAACACTAAAACACCCAAATGCTTTATGTTTTATAACACTAAAAAACATGTATCTCATATCCGCAACAGACCACTTTATTAACTCCATAAAATGCCTAGCTTTATGAGCTGATGCCTAAAAGTCTTGTCAATATCGGACAATTCAACACTGACCGACCATCGCTCTCTAAAGTCAGCCCCCGAACTAAACAACACAGCACGGCATCACTGTAGTTTTATTTAAAATCGAACGGACAAAAGGAGTCTTTAGCAAAATGGCCCTACCAAACGCGAAAAGACACAAAATGGTGCTATTTTTACTATGTGTGAGTGACCTGCTGTTGTGTAGCACACATGTATGATACTTTCGGCACTCACGCCTGAACTTTGCAGTGTTGTTACGTGGCGCTCTTTTGAACCGTCTTTGTGTGGTGAACTAGTGACCAGTTTTAAATCAGATCAATCGTCGCCGGGGAGCCCCCCCAAACCTGGTGGCAAGCGAGAGAGCAAGAGCCCCGGAGACGGGCGACCCAGAGGTGGATGGACGTCCTTCGTAGTAAGGGGGGGAGGGGGGGGGGGGGGGGGGGGTGTAGCACACCACGCCACTCCCTCCCCCTGAGGAGGGCCGGGCGGAGAATCTTTTCCACCAATGACCTCTCGGTCGGTGGTACCCAAATTCTCGACAAAGAGCAATTCCTCTATTTCTGGGTCCCCAGAGGGGACGGGGGGTTGTGGACGATCTAGTGCGTATCACACTCACCCTCCTCTCTCGCCAGTGAGCAGCAGTGGGCTGATCGGGAGGACGAACCAACGGACTACCCACGCACTCTCTGCTCGAACGCAGGTCAGTGTTACACACACCAGACCCCGCCTCGGACCGGCTACGAGACGCCCGGGCCGGGTCCCTGCGTTTTTCCACGCTGCCCCACTGCGGGTACGCCTGTAGTTCCGTTGATGCCACTAGCGCGGTGTCTGGGAGCCTGGCTTGAGCTACCCAGCCCGTCTCGATGGCTCCTTCGAACCGTCAGGCTCGGCTATGCGATTCAGTCGCCCGGCGTCCCCCCCCCCCCAAGTTCAGTGGCATCCGCTTCCCAACAGTGAAGGCGGCCGATGTCCTGTCTTGCGGGCGGAGGTCGCAGTCCTACTGGCTAAGGATGCGATAGAGCCGGTCCCTCCAGTCGATATGAGGTCGGGGTTTTACAGCCGTTACTTTATTGTACCCAAGAAAGGCGGGGGGTTACGACCAATCTTGGACCTGCGTGTCTTGAACCGGGCCCTTCACCGGTTACCGTTCAAGATGTTGACGCAGGAACGCATCTTCGGGTGCATCCGTCCCCGAGATTGGTTTGCAGCGGTCGACCTGAAGGACGCGTACTTCATGTGTCGACCCTTCCGCACCACAGACCATTGCTGTGGTTCGCGTCCGAAGGACGAGCATATCAGTACGAGGTCCTGCCCTCCGGGCTGTCCCTGTTGCCCCGTGTCTTCACGTAAGTTGCAGAGGTACCCCTTGTTCCCTTGAGAGAGACAAGCATTCGCGTTCTCAACTACCTCGACGAAGCAGTCTCAGGATCAGTTTTGCGAACACAGGGATTTGGTGCTCTCCCACCTCCGCCTGTTGGGCCTTCGGGTCAACTGGGAAAAGGGCAAACTCTCACCGACACAGAGGATCTCTTTTAGGTAGGTTACCTCGGTAGACTTATGGCGGGGTCCCACTGAAACAGTTTGTTCAGAGCTCCTGGGGGCAATTGCAGCTACGGCGGCAAGTCACGAAGCCGCGGGGCTGCCCATGATGAGACCACTTCAGCACTGCTCCATGTGCCGGTCCCGAGGTTGGCGTGGCAAATGCGGCACCGGTTCTGGGTCTCAGTTACCCGGCCTGCCGCCACAAACCTTCACCCGGGAGTGCCCCTTGATCAGGTCTCCAGGCATTCTGTTGTTTGCACGGATGCCTCAACCACCGGCAGGGGGGCCACGTACAACGGGCTTGCAATCAGGGGTTTTGACGGGGCCCCCCTTCACTGGCCTGCCTCATTTGCTGTCGTGCACCTTGCGGCGGGCCCGTCTCAAAGGCCTACGAGGAAAGCTGTACTCGTCCGCACGACAAACACGCGACGTTTGTTACGCATCAACCGCAATTGTGGTTCCTGTGAGCTCGGGTATGCCGTCTCTTTCGCAACCTCCCCCCACCCACCCGGTCTCCTCTGGAGTCAGAAACTTCTGAGGATCGCTTCGTGCTGTTCGCATTCCGGGCTGTCTCACTTGCAGCCACGGAGCTGTCCGAGCTGCGCTCCACCGAGAATGCGACTCCCATCCCCATGATTGCGTCCAGCTGGTTTCGGGGACGTTTTCAGAGCCCTCAGGTGACCTGGTTTGCCTCTCCATAAACCTCTCCCTGCCAGTTGGTCTTCCGCGCCTGACCGAGGAACACCTCGGCCGGACGCACATGTCACACAGTTGGCCCGCGGGCTTCGCAAGTATTCATTTCCCCCAGTGAGCCTTCTGGCACAGTTGATGTGCAAGGTCAGGGAGGACGAGGAGAAGGTCCTGCTGGTGGCACCCTATTGGCCTACCCGGACCTGGTTTCCAGAACTAATGCTCCTCGCTACAGCCCCTCCTTGGCCGATTCCTCTGAGTAAGGATTTACGGACTCAGAGACGGGGCACCCCCGTCCAGACCTCTGAAAACTTCATGTCCGGTCCCTGGACGGGACGCAGAGGTTCTGAGTGGCCTACCCCAAGAGGTAGTTGACACCATCACTTCAGCGAGAGCGCCTACGCTTGAAGTGGAACCTGTTCGTTGAGTGGTGTTCTTCTCCTACTTCTCGCCGAGAAGACCCCCGAGGATGCCCGATTGGAGTTGTGCTGTCCTTTTTGCAGCAAAGGTTGGAGCGAAGGCTGTCTCCCTCTACCCTTAAAGTTTATGTTGTTGCAATCTCTGCTAACCACGACCCCATAGAAGGAGGCCGTTGGGGAAGCATGACCTAGTCGTCAGGTTCCTTAAGGGGGCGAGAAAGTTAAATCCTCCACTCCCCCTTCTATACCCTCTTGGGACCTGACTCTAGTGCTCGTGGCACTACAGCAGGGCCCATTTGAGCCTTTTTGCAGGTGGTTGAGCTGAAGTTCCTTTCAATGAAGACTTTGCTCCTGCTAGTATTGGCCTCCATCAAGAGGGTAGGGGACCTGCACTCATTTTTGGTCAACGATTCGTGCCTAGAGTTCGTGCCGGCTGATTCCCAGGTAACCCTGAAGCCCCGGCCCGGCTACGTGCCCAAGGTTCCCGCTACTCCCTTCAGGGATCAGGTGGGGAACCTGCAAGCATTGCCCTCGGTGGAGGCAGACCCAGCCCTAGTTTTGCGCTGTCCCGTCCGAGCTTTAAGGTGCTACGTAGACCGGACGCAAAGCTTCAGGACCTCAGACCAGCTCTTTGTCTGTCACGGAGGCCGGCAGAAGGGGAATGCCGTCTCAAAGCAGAGGATGGCCCACTGGATAGTGGATGCATCACCCTGGCTTATCAGGCACAGGTTGTGCCCTGCCCACTCAGGTTGCGAGCCCACTCTACTAGAAGTGTTGCATCCTCATGGGTGCTGGCTCGTGGCGCCTCGCTAACAGACATCTGTAGAGCTGCTGGCTGGGCGACCCCTAACACATTCACTAGATTCTATAGCCTTTGTGTGGAGCCTGTATCCTCCTGTGTTTTCACCTCAAATGGGTAGAATCACTGAGAGGCCCCGGCTTCGGGTCGTCTTGCAAAACCACTCCAGAGAGTCCAGTAGACCCTGTTGAGTTCCTCCGTCCCCTCGGCAGCCAGATGTGGCGGAGCGTCCGGCGCCAGGCCTTCACTCGCTGAATCCTCGAGAACCGGTAGAAGGCTGGGTTCCATATGTAAGACCTTAGTGGATCCCATATGTGTAAAGTCCATGGTGTAGCCTCAGAGCTTGTGTTTCCCTGGCAGACTTCTGCCATTCTAAGAGGGTTCAATCACCTCCATTCTTTCATATGCACCTAAGGAATGTTCATATTTGTATTGCTTCCGAAACCTCCTTCGGGAAGGTTCGAGCTTCCGTAACGCCCCTGTTCCAAGTAGAACGGGTACGTTTTCCCAGTGTTATCCAGTCTTACTCATTGGGTAGTGCCATAGCAGCAGTAGCTTGTCCTCTTGTGAAGAAGCCCTGGCCTAAGGCAAAAAGTAGGGGCGCAGGTGGCTTCAACAGGACACTGGAAGGGGCAGTAGCTTTGGCCCTTTGGTAGGGATCCCAATTTGTCGGTCACGACGTGACTTGTAGTGACCGATTGAAAGGGAATGTCTCGTTACGTATGTAACCCTCGTTCCCTGAAGGATGGAACGGAGACGTCACGTCCCGTCGCCACAGCTTCTGTACCACTGCTGAGCGCCGAGTCACCGGCTCGGCTCCTCAGTGAAACCTGCATCTGCGCTGCACCTGCTGCCTACTTATACTCACGGTGTGATCAGCAGCAGCTGGATGCAATAATCGCATGCCAATGTGCATTGGCTAGTTTAGTTTACACTCGAAGTAGATTGGTCCCTCTTAGCGAGATCCCAATTTCGTCGATCCTCTGACGTGACGTCTCCGTTCCCTCCTTCAGGGAACGAGGGTTACATACGTTACCACTGAACTTTTTGGCAGTTCAGAATTCAAATATCCGGGGACTGTTGCTAAAAGTTAATGCTTTATCGTGTTGGAAATATGCCCTACACCAAACACAACCCTAAACCTACCTGATAGTGTTAACAATTGCAAAAGTGATATAAAAACTCATTTGTTGATGCAGCCGTGCTATTTGAACTTCCTTATGCGGATCTGAGTTGTTCTGTCGAACCGCATAGTTTCACGGGGTTCGTATCTGAGCTCTTCATCTCTCAAGTGCAACGCCATATCGCGTGAGCTTCCGAGCAAACATTAGAACGAATTCGAAAACTCACGCATATGAAGCTGAATATGTGATGAGACTTTCAAAAGCATCAGTTTTCAAACTTTTAAATGTTAAAATTGTTTAGAATTCATAACATAATATTCCTCAAGTAAGTATCCAAATTAGTATGCTTGATTTAATCGAAACTGTAGTACGGGAACTGCACGTTCGTTTGTAAGGTACATTTTTTTGAGTTTCGCAAAATGTATGTGAGGTCTGTTTGTTCCAATTGAGCACGATGTTGGTGTCATTGTGTGATTACATAAACCAACTAGGGATGTGAACCAGTTCATTGAAACAAACAGTCCCAAAAACCAGTTCGCAGAAAATTATCATATTTCCTCATTTGCCTGAGGCTCTGGGTTACATGTAATAATGTTGTAAATAATGTTCAGTTTCTTGCACAGACTGATTGTTTCACTTCATAAGCCTCAATATATCGTCAGAGCCATGGGAAGAATTTTGTGTTGCCTGTGTGCTTTGTTTTGACTCGCAAATGGGCACCCGCTGACGGTTGCATTTTTTGAAAGTCACCAGGCCCCCCGGTTTCCTCAAAAAAGCTTCTTTACCTGTCTGCTACAGAAATAAACTCACCTACATCTTAGATGGCCTGAGGGTGAGTAATTAACGACTAATTCCTCATTGTTTTGAACTGGTCCCCCTTGTTTAACCACAAATATGAAACACAAACATCATAAACTGTCTTGATAGTTTCTCAAAATCTGTCTCTCTGTCTCTGTTCTGTTTTAACAGCCCCCGGGGGTCGTGTCAGCCGACATTCTCAGGCCTCCGCAGCGGCGGTAACTCAAACAAACCCAGGCTGATGTGACGGGTTTCGCACGCCGATGGCCGCTTGGAACGGCTCTATTGAGAGTATATCGTGGCTTATTGGGGAAAATGTTTTCCTTTAGATCATGGCCTTAAGTACCCCGTTCATCTGACACAAAGGGAGGGTTGCCCAATTCCCTGGCATGGAAAGGTTCTGGTAGTGGGGCCTGATGTCCCTTCAGAATAAAGGGGGGTTTGGGAAACGTCGTTATATGATCCCATATTATTCATGTTAGTTTATTACTTTTACTACTTTAATTGGCCTTAGAAAGCCCTTCTTTATGTATTAGTTTGCTGTCGGTGTCCATATATTCAGATTGTGGTGTAAACCTGTGCAATTCTGCTATTCTTTTTTGCAGTTTAGGTGAGTGCGGCCACGTCTCGTGCGATGGTTTCCTCTTCTTTGGCTTGTGGAGACAGACGTGCGTACTAGTGGTTGAGTGTTATATCCCGTCACACAGAACAATCCCGGTCATGGGGGGGTAGCAGGGGAAGGAAAATCCATCCCCTGTTAAATTCGCGGCTCCTTTTTGTTTTACTTTCCGCATTTACTTCAACAGTTTGTGCTTTGATTGGTGTGTAGAAAACTATAGTCCACATTCTGATGACTGAATCTGAACACCCATCATTTAGGAAAACAATTCATGTTTTCAATGTGTTATTGTTTCCCTTCATTAATACCCTAACTAAATCTACAATTTACATTATTTATTTGTTTATTCGTTCATTTATTCATTTTTGAGTTTATTCTTTTTTATTATCATTATTTTATTTATTTAATTTCTTAGACATGAATGTAAATAGAATGCAAAATAATGATAGCAAATGAGACAAAGTCATTTTATTTTACTATTATGTAACAGAAAATGTGCACTATATACAATTGTCAACTACTTATTTATGTATTCAGTATTCATATTTGTTATGGGGCTGACAAGACGTGAGACGTGTGGATCCATCTGCAAGCTTTTATTTAAAGAGACGTGGTATAACAGGCAGGGTCGAACTATGGCAAACAGGTATATGGCGGGCAAAAACACAAGAATAGTCCTAGGGCTAGCGTAGGTCACCGATCGGCAGACAGAATCACAGGGGCGAGACGAAAGGGAAAAATCCAGGAAAACGGGCAAAGATCAGAAACCGCAAAAACAGGCAAGGCAAAACAAGGAAAACACGGAGACTCGGAAAGGGGTACAGGCTAAACAATACTCAGCAGAGAAATGTGGTTAGAGTGGGTGTAATATAGTGAATGAGGTAATTAGAAACAACTGTGTGCAATGAGTGCAATCAGTGCAGTGTGCAAATCGTTCAAAGAATGATGGGATATGTAGTCCGGGGTGCTATGCAACAGTTTGTGTTGTGCGAGAGTCAATGTAATGGAAAGGGTGACCTCTGGTGGTGAATAAACGGAAGTCCATGGACCGAATTTGTGACAGAGCCCCCCCCCCCCAAGGAGTGGCTTCCAGACGCTCCAAACACTAAATGATCCAGGTGGGCGGTGGAGCGGAGGGAGGGACGGAGGGCCAGGTCCAAGGATAGGAGAGACCAGGGACTGAGGCAGAGCCGGCGGAGCTGAGGACCACCACAGCAGAGGAGATGGGACCGAAGATCCCCACGGCGGAGCAAAAGACCACCAAAGCCAGACAGTAGACCACCACGGCGGAGCAGAAGACCACCATGGCGGGAAAAAAATCCCCCCAAACCAAAAAAAGAAAGGGGAACCACCATAACCAGACAGTATACGCCCACAGGCGGGGCAGAGGACCAACACTGCGGCAGAGGAACCACCACTCCGAGCAGAAGACCACCAGACCAACGTAGACCACCACGGGCGGGGGGGCAGTAGACCACCACGGCAGAGCAGAGGGCGCAGGAAACCCTCTTGGTGAACCACACCGAGCAGGAGACCATGGCGGAGACTGTAACAACGAGAGAGCAGAGACAGACAACACAGACATAACATTGGGGTTGATAGACAAGACTGATCTTTCGCTGGCAGTCCCCTCCCTGGCTGTTCGGGACAAGCAAAGAATTCACAAACGTCCTCCATAGCCGTGACAGGACAGGATGAGAGTTCACAGACGGCCTCCATAGTTGTGACAGGACAAGCAGGGAGTTCGTAAACGGCCTCTATAGCCGTGACAGGACAGACAAAGAGTTCCCAGACGACCTCCTTGGCTGGAACAGAACAGGCAGAGATTTCATTGACGGCCTCCTTGGCCGGAACAAGACAAGCAGAGAGTTCATAGATGGCCTCCTTGGCCGGAACAGGACGAGCAGAGAGTTCATAGACGCTTCCTTGGCCGGAACAGGACAGGCAGAGAGTTCATAGGCGGCCTCCTTGGCCGGAACAGAACAGGCAGAGAGTTCATAGACGGCCTCCTTGGCCGGAACAGAACAGGCAGAGAGTTCATAGGCGGCCTCCTTGGCCGGAACAGAGCAGGCAGGGAGTTCATAGGTGGCCTCCTTGGCCGGAACAAGACAGATGGAGAGTTCATAGGTGGCCTCCTTGGCTGGAACAGGACAGGTTGAAAGTGCGTTGCTGGGCGCCACCACTACGTAAGGAACTGAGGCAAGTGTCGCCATCTTGGGAGGTTCTGCAGCCTGTGCCGCCACTTCCGAAGAGACTACAGTGGACACCATGACCCCTGGGAGCACAGCAGTGGACACCGCTACCTCGGGAGGTTCTGCAGCGTGAGCCGCCACCTCTGGAGATGTTGTAGCCGGTGCCGCTGCCTCTAGCAAATCGGCGGTGGAGTACGCGGCCCAGATGCACCATAAAGCAACCCCCCCATATGGGAAGTGCTGCAGACAGGGGAATGAGTTCATGAACAGAAGGGTTAGAGTGTGTGGGTTTGGGGATACCAGCTGCGCGTGTAGACACCAGTGGTGCATCCCTCACACTGATACCAGACTGGGATACCGAAGGGCTGACCCTGAGAATCTAGGTGTGACAGACAGGACGTGACATGACATGACTCTGGATGATCAGCTATGATGCAACGTGATTCTGGATTAATAACTGAGGCGTGACTACTCTGGACGAACAGCTGTGATGTGACGTGACTCTAGACGAACAGCCGAGACATGGCGTGACTCTAGAAGATCAGCTGTGACGTAACGAGGCTCTGGCAGCTCAGCTGAGACTTGACTGGACTCATGAAGATCAGCTGTGACTTGGCTTGACTCATGAAGATCTGTTGTGACTAGACTTGACTCATGATGATCTGTTGTGACTAGACTTGACTCATGATGATCAGTTTTGACTTTACTTGGCTCATGACGATCAGTTGTGACTTGACTTGACTCATGAATATCAGCTGTGACTTGACCATACTCAGGATAATAAACTGTGACTCGACTTGACTCATGACTATCAACTGTGACCTGACTTTACTCATGACATAAACTGTGACTAGACTCTACACGTGACTACAGCGGGGCTTTGACTAGACTCATAAGTGAAAAAGTGAAATGAAGTGACGTGACATGGGGCCAGTATGGTGACCCAGCCGCGGTAATTAGTCTCTGCATTTAACCATCCACGTGGACACACACCTCATGACCACGCACACTGTGAACACACACCTGGAGCACTGGGCAGCCATTTTTCTTGCCGTGCCCGGGGAGCATTTGGGGTTTCGGTGCCTTGCTCAAGGGCACCTCAGTCGTTGTATTGAAGGTGGGAGAGAGAGCGCTGTACATTCACTCCCCCCCCAACAATCCCTGCTGGTACGAGACTCGGACCCGCAACCTTTGGGTTACGAGTCCCCCCCCCCCCCCCCCCGACTCCTAACCCATTAGGACACGACTTTTCCCCTAAACTATCAGCTGTGACTTGACCAGACTCTTGATAATAAACTGTGACTCGATTTGACTCGTGACGATCAACTGTGACTAGACTTGCCTCATGACGATAAACTGTGACTTGATTTGCCTCATGAAGATCAGCTGTGACTATACTTGACTCATGATAATGAATTGTAACTTGACTTGACTCATGGCGATCAACTGTGACTTGACTATACTCATGACTATTCAGCTGAGGGGGGGGGGGTGGGGGGGGGGGGGGTGTGACTTTACTATACTCCTGATAATAAACTGTTACTTGACCTGACTCGTGATGATCAACTGTGACTTGACTAGATGCGGTTGTGTCCGCCATCTTGTGATCAGGCTCCTCTGTCGCCGCCATCTTGTGAGCGTGCTCTAGTGTGGCTGCCATTTTGCGATCAGGCTCCGCTGCCGCAGCCATTTTGTGAGCGTGCTCTGGTACAGCCACCATTTAAGTCACAGACATTGTGTCGCGTTGTTCCTCCGCGACACCCACAGTAAACAAAAACCCGACAGCCAACAAAGCATAATCTATAAACTGAGCGAGTGATGAACGTGGACCCACGTGTCTAAGCTTAGCCCTAAGAGGTTGATCTATGCCATCGCAGAAAAACTCTATCAAACAGTCTGGTAACTCAGAATAGTGAGCGATGGCTAAAAACTCTCGGATATAGTTCTCCAATGATCGTGGACCCTGTTTAAGGGCTAACAAAATCCTTGCTGTGTCCATACCTGGCCAATGTTCCTCAGAAAAGCTGCTGGATCCTTGTAAGGCTGAGTATTCTGTAACGGGGTTGACGAGACGTGAGACGTGTGGATCCGTCTGCAAGCTTTTATTTAAGAGACGTGGTTGTAACAGGCAGGGTCGAACAATGGCAAACATGTCTATGGCGGGCAAAACACACGAATAGTCCTAGGGCTAGCGCAGGTCACCGATCGGCAGACAGAATCAAAGGGGCGAGACGAGAGGGAAAAAACCAGTAACAGGCAAAGATCAAAAACCGCAAAAAAAAAGGCAAGGCAAGGCAAAACAAGGAAAACACGGAGACTCGGAAAGGGGTACAGGCTAAACAATACTCAGCCGAGAAAGGTGGTTAGAGTGGGTGTTATATAGTGAGTGAGGTGATTAGAAACAGCTGTGTGCAATGAGTGCAATCAGTGCAGTGTGCAAATCGTGCAAAGAATGATTGGATATGTAGTCCGGGGTGCTATGCAACAGTTTGTGTTGTGCGAGAGTCAATGTAATGGAAAGGGTGACCTCTGGTGGTGAATTAACGGAAGTCCATGGACCGAATTCGTGACAAGATTTTTTTTTTTTTTTTACAAATTTTGTATTTATTTTCCTAGGACATAAATGGGCAGTATATTTAATGCAAACTTATGATAGTAAATGAGACAAAGTTGCTGAAAATTAATGAAAACCTATTTTTCAGTGTTTACTATTATATAACAGAAAAGATGGATTATATACAAATATTTATTAATTTATTTTTCAATTATTTTTCATTCATTCGCTCTTTTTTATTTTATTTTATTTTACATGAATGGCCACAGTGTATATAATGCAAAATAATGAAAGCAGTTGAGACAAAGTTGCTGAAATTAAATAGTAACCTATTTCACAGTGTTTACTATTATATAACAAAAAAAGTGCATTATATGCAATTGACAACAAATTAATGATTTATGTATGTATTTATTTTCTTAAACATAAATGGCTAGTATATGATGCAAAATAATGACAGCAATTGAGACAAAGTTGTTGAAATTAAATAAAACCCTATTTCACAGTGTATTCACATCATTATATACGATTGCCAGCAGATTTTATAAGTGACACCAGACTGAACTTTATATTCATATGCAATTTCTGTATTTTTCAGCACCTAAATCCTGGCTTCATATATTAATATGGCCTTGTCTGCTGGCTCTGCTGCTGCTGATCGTTCTACCCATCATGCTTTGCCAGCTGTCAGTAAAGAGAAAGAGCTCCTTACCGAAACCACTGGTAAGTGATTGTGTCATATTCACTGTGGGAAATTCCAGGTGAACATACCTGGAATGGGCTCCCGTCTTACTGGCAGTGAAAAGTCCTGTTTGACAAGAGTGTCACGTTTCTCTTATGCCCCTGAAGGAATGCGTCTTATCTGCACATTGCTCTCGGCAACACAAAATGAGTTTATCATGTCGATTACGGTAAGCGCAATTAAACATCTGCTGCCAGAACAACAGTCACGGATTTTCCTTGCAGCACTTCTGCGCTTTCATGGATTATTTACCCTGTTTTGGATTTTGAGATATTATAAAAAGTCTTATCCGTTTGTGATGTGAAAAGATAAATCATGCATGTTGATATTTGCACAGTAAATTTGCTCAGTTTGGGTTCTTGTGTAACCTTGTGTAGTTGTGTTGATTAATCAAGTCAATATTTGGCTTCACAAAACGTCTTTCACTTAAACTTCCCTGTGGACTACGACTCGTTTGATGAATCAGTTCTGCTTCATTCTGTTTCAAATACATGAATCTAGAATCAAATATGATCATATGTGAATTTTATAAGTCAGGGATTTCCACACGTTTTTGTCAGCCAAATCTTTGACCTACAATATTTACTTGAAGTAGGATAAATATTTCAATAACTTAACAGCATATTTGCATGTTCATGGTTCTCTGATGTTGATTAATGTTCACATGAATACATTAACCACTTTTTTAGTATTTTTTATTTTTGATTTTTTAATTAATTTATTTTTGGGGTTTAAATGATTGTTTGAAAGTTTTATTTCAATTGTTTTATTTTAAAATGATTATTTTCATTTGAATTTTTTCTTATTTAATTGGTTTTTAGTAAGTGTTTTTGTAAATGTTTTGCACATTGTTATGATTTCTTAGTTTGTATTGTTGAATAGTTTTTTATATTTTTGCAAGGCTATATTTTTAATTCAACATTGTGTGATTTAATTAATTTGTAACTTGTGTTTATTTTTTATTTTATTTATGATTAAAATTAAAACAACTTATTTTAATAATATTTAATTGACTTTTTAGTAGTGGTTTATTTTATTTGTTTTTAGTAACTGTTTCATTTAGTTTACTTTTTTATGTTGTTTTTAGCAAGTGTTTTATTTAGATTTTTATGTTTTTATTTTACAATATATCTTAATTTAACATTTTTTCGGATTTAATAGATTTTTTAGTGTTTTATTTCAATTTGCTTTTTTTAACTTATTTTATTTGTATGTGGATATTTTATGATTCCATTGATTTTTAGTTAGTGTTTTATTTAGATTTAAATTTTAAGATGATTTTTGTTTATTTTAATTTGACATTTTTATGATTTAAATGGTTTTTAGTAAGTGTTTTATTTGCGTGGTTTTTATTTTAAAATTATTATTAGCTTTTCATCAACTCACGATTTGGGAAACATAGTTAAAAGTTATTTAAGTGACCAAACATCCCAGTTTACCTGGGATAGACTGGTGTACCAACAATTTGTTTAAAAATATAAATATATATCCTAAATTTCCGATAGGCTCAAAAACTCTCTTCTCTCCCCGTAAAACAGATCCTGCCAAAGAACAGCAGTCCTGCGTTTTGTTCATATCCCAGAGACGACATCTCTAAAGTGGAAGTGTGGTCCGGATTTGTTGCGACGGTTGATCCACAGGCTGTTTTTCCTCCGCCGAAGTCAGAGATCGTGGTTGATGCTTACGCATCCCAGGAGCCCTGTGACCAGGAGTGCACACACGATCAACCGGACATCCCAGTCCAGGACAGCCCAGAGTCTTCTGTGCACTACAGCATGATCGTGCCTTTCCAGATTTCCATCGAACCATCATCTGATGGCACAACAGATGAAACCCACTCGGATTCATTTGGTCCAGAGTCCATTTTGAGCTTTTCAATAAGCCATTCAGACACCGAAAACAACAGCGGGCCACTGGTGGTGCCGGTTAGACCCACTAAAAACGGTGCGCTGCAGTTTCACGACTGTTTATTCCAGTGTGACACTGGTCAAAATTCTCCAGAACCTTCCCAGGACTCAGAAGTTTTATCTGGAGAACAAACTCCTTTACTATCTGACCTAGTTCAGAAGGACTCCAGGTGCAGCTCATCCTACCTGCCCTTACATGTTTCTGACGTTGTGACGTCAAACTACAGGCAAAACTGGCTGCCAGGGATTCCTCTGGAGGGACAACAAGACCAGAGGACTTATGTTATGAGGACAGACCACCTCCAGGACTCAACTGAACCTGATGAGGACTTCATAGATGAAGAGGAACTTAGAGTTGGTGTGATCTTTCTGGACAGGTGGATGGTGGAGACGCAGGGATTGACTTTGTCTTGCAACTAACCGGCGGAGCTTCTTGCTCTTCTCAGTGCTCATCTTAGTACGTCCATGCCAGATAAAAAAAAATGTTAAATGATCATCTGTTGGGTTTTGCCAGCTCATTGCATCAGGTAGTTGTGTAGGAAGTGGTGCAAGTTTGAGAGTTCATACAAACGTAATGAGTTCACTAGCTTCACTTAAAGGTCTTTCCGTATGAAATCGACCAAACTTCAGAAACCTCCCCAGCTAAAATGCTTGATTTTGTTAAATTTTTCTGAAAGACAAACATAAAAAGTGAAGAAAGCCAACATATTAGGTGCCATAGATTAATATTTACTGAGTAATCCACTATTTT
Source organism: Sinocyclocheilus anophthalmus (assembly GCA_018155175.1). Lineage (NCBI taxonomy): Eukaryota > Metazoa > Chordata > Actinopteri > Cypriniformes > Cyprinidae > Sinocyclocheilus > Sinocyclocheilus anophthalmus. The sequence goes on from JADLZN010000132.1 coordinate 80,348, forward strand.
GTCAAAATGTGGGGTCAAAATGACCCTTTTCACCTGAGATTTGGAGCCATATTATAGGTGGGGAAAATGGCAGCTACATCATGTTAATATTACACAGAGATTGGTAGGTCTATTAGTAAAATCCGTTGACCTAAGCAATCTTTGTTGCATTATGTGCCAATGGTGACCATTCAAAAATGGGAAAAATTCACTTTTTTGTGATTTTTTCCAAAGTTTACATGCCTGAAACTCAAGAGGTATTAAAGATATCTTAATATTCTTTTAGATGTTGGTTCTTAAGAAAAGTTTCTTTTGTAATCTTCATTTTTAAGGCCCAATATGGTTCAGTTCCAGAGACATTGGGGTCTCAATTTGGCTCCATGAGTAAATTGTTAAACTCTACAGATTAACAGCGGTCAAAAACCAAATGCAAATACAAAATAGTGGATTACTCAATAAATATTCATCCATAGCATGTCATTTTTTGGCCTTCTTTCACATTTATGTATTTCTCTCAACAGAAAAAAAAAATATTTATATATATATTTTAGCCAGAGACCTTGAGTTGAGTTAACACAAAATGACCCTAAAGGGAATTTCGAAAGTAATGAGTGTTTTCAAACTGGCACTTTGACTGAAACTAAGCTTATCTGTAGCATTGCCATTTTCACAAGTGTTATACCATTTGTTTGTCAATATGTCTCTGTTTTAACTTATTTTACTATTTAATTAATGCATAATGCATAATGAGTCAAAATGCAGACAAACCTGAAATACATGTTGTAATTGCTGTGTTGTTGCATTTTCCAGAAACATTGACGGGTTTGACAGTATTTGTTGCGCTAATCTGAATAACGTGAAGGTCAGCATGAAATACTGTTCAAAACCCATTTAACTTCTGATGCATTTCTCAGGGAAACAAGATATTCAAGAAACGTTTGCATATCTGTTTATAATCGGATTGATGGCTCGGTTGGTCTGAAAAGAGTTCATGTAAACACCTCAATCGATCTGATTGAGCTTGATCTGAATGGAATAATAGACATGAAATTCAACTATATTCTCAATCTGAGTAAAAAATACCTTTTGCACATGCACAGTGATAGGGTTACATACGTTTTACATAATTCGAATGTGTACAGTATGCCCTGAAGTTTTGATTTGAATTGGCCTACATGAAATGCACATGTATGCACATGAATATGTGAATCGTATTGCAACATTTATGGTTCATGTAGAATTTTCTGAATCTGAAATCAGATTGGATTCGTTCTGACTGATGAAAATTAGTGCAAGCATACCAAATGAGAAAAAATGGCATGCAACTCTTGATTTGATCAGTTTTTATTGATTTGATCATAAAAAGTAATAGAACATTTTTAATAGCATGCCGTAATGAATCGCTTACAGTAAGGCAATGGATGCATTAAGAAAGTTAATGAGGCTCATTTTGATTTCATGCTGACTTTTATAAAACATTTTAACAGTAACTTTGAAGGGTTCGGTCTTATTTCATTGTGCAGCTCTATACAAACAATGACAGACCTGGAAGGCGTGTCTGTAAAAACACGTCTTAAACATAATGCTGGAAATTTCCACACTCGTGAATTATATATTTGCATACCAGATAAAAGACTCTCATGTTCCTTGGAGTCGGTGTGAAAGGCTTCATGGGGATTTTACAGTCTGCAGCTATAAGGAAGTGCTGAAGTGTGTTAGGTGCTGCGAAATACCTCAGAAACACTGACAAAAGGAGGAAACGAACATATAATTGCAAGGCAAAGAAAATCAGGAAAAACAACCATAGTCTAAATATTCCATAATCTTATGGCGAGTTGCAGATGCTTGATCCTCAAACATGTCAAATATGTTATTTAAATAATGTACTGTTCATCTCATATTGGACTAGCAGTGTATTGATTTGATTGGCATAGTAAAGTTTTTTTTTTTATATATTTGTTCTTTCACTTTAATTTTTGATGAGTCATTTTGAATATTACAGTATATTGGTTCTCTACTGTAAGGTTTGTTATGGTAAATTATGCTTAGTTTTGCTCAAAACATCACTTGTTTTGCAGCGCAGATCTCATCCACATTTAAACACTGTACAGAGAGCAAACAATGCAAAGGTCAGAGTAATTTTCATCGCACGCTCATAAACCGTTCACAGTGATAATATGAGAAAATGATTATCTAAAGGTGACAAAGTTCCTCTGTTGTTGCGTGACAAAACAGGTCACCTTTCACCCGGAAACAGAAGGAAAAATATATGCACTGCTGTTCAAAAGTTTGGGTTCAGTACGATTTTTAATATTTAAAAACAAACAACAAGGCTGCATATATTTGATCAAAAATACAGAAAAAAATAATACAATTGTGAAATATTATTACAATTTAAAATAATGATTTTCTATTTTAATATACTTTAAAATCTAATGTATTTCTGTGATGCGCAGCTGAATTTTCAGCATCATTACTCCAGTCTTCAGTGTCACATGATCTTCAGAAATCAGTATAATATGCTGCTTTGCTGCTCAAGAAACATTTCTGCTGATTATCATCAATGTTGAAAACAGTTTTGTGACATTGACATTTTTGACGTTGTTACTGTAATGTCTCAAGACTTGTTTTGGATTCTCATTAGATTCTCAGTCAAGTGAAAGTTGAAGTAAACTTAGTTATAAAACTCTAATCATTAATAATGTATCTCATCAGTTCATTATCTCCAGTGTCTCTGAGGCGTAATTAATTCAGATTCCCAGTGCTGGAAATATAATTTGGTAGATGATCTTACTCTTCCCCCCAAAATACACAGACTAGATATAATATATTTTAATTTTCACAGCTCATTATGAAGTTGGTGATTGATTTCGGTCGTGGTAACTTGTTAATCTGCCTTTTAAAGTTTCAAGTTTGTTTCGCCGTCTGTTTCATTCTGTGCTTGGTAATTAATTGAATGTCTGTTTAATGAGTGATAATCAAATAGAACAGGTGCATGAAGGTTGGAATGTTCATTTATATTTTACTTTTTTTAGAATAATAATGTGTAGAAAAGAGCAGTGTGAAGCACTGTTGTAGAGCAGTGCAGTGTTTGTGATCAGTGATTAAACATTCACTCCTCGCAGGTGTGTAGATTACAGGCGAAAGATCTGGAAGCTGTGAGATGAAAAAACTGGAGGTGTACATCTCATGAGGCTTTGATGAGTTCTTTCTGGTCCTCAAACCCTATTGGCTGAGAGGTCTGTCCACTCATGAGATATAGGTGCGGATCATTTTACTGAATCTTTTTTTTTCAGTCATTTAGTTAATTTCAGAAGAATATAATTAAAATGTTTCATGTTAATAGCCAAATTCCCCAACACATTTCACTTAAGAAAAAAAAATATTGCCCCAATGTACCCAAACAGGAAATGTTGGTCAGATTTTTTTTTTTTAAAGATTATCTGATCTCATTTTGCAAGTGACTTTTCTTTCTGTTTTAAAGATGCTTTCTTTTGATTGTTTGACTGCTCAAAAGAGAAAATAAATATAAAATATAACTTAAATATAAATATAATTTAATTAATTTGTGTTTCCTGCTAGATAAATTTCACATAAACAAAAATCCTGCTCTAAACCTCTCTTTTATTTATTCAGAGTTGATTTAGACAAGTATATGGAAACTATCCAAAGTTCTGTTAATCCTAAAGCAGTGAAAACTGCATCTCTATTTTCATCCTATGTGTCCTCTTAAGGGGGAAAAACAAACATATAGGCCTATAGGACTATAGTTAAACCATGGTAACCACAACTTAACCATGGTTTTGCTACACTAACCATAGTTTAACAATGGTATTGAAGTAAAACTGCTTATACAAAAAAAAATAAAGGCTTTTTTTATACTACACTTTTACTATAATAAAACCATAATTTGTATTTGTGTATTCTTTCTTTCTTTCTTTCTTTGTTTTTATAACTGTACTGCCTCAATATTTTGATGTTTTGTACTGTTTAGAAATCAGAAAAAGATTCGTCATACGCACTCCAAAGTCCAGGTCTGAATCAAATGATTCTCGAACCCGCTCCGAAGTTACAATTTAAATCAAATGATTCACAATCCGTGCTCCATCCCAATCTGAATAAAGTATGGTGTACCATCATTTTAGGGATTGCGGATTGTGAATCATTCAATTTGTGAAATGATTCGCAAACCCACTCCGAAGTTCCGATCTGAACCAAAAGATCGAACATGCTACGAAGTTCCCATCAAGGTACTAATAACGTAGTTTCATGTTTCCATGTTGAAAAAACCAGCATATGCTGGTTAGGTATGTTTTGACACTGGGATGCTGGTTTAACCCGCTGTCCTTGTGGTTTGTGCTGGTCCTTTGCTGGTCCTTTGCTGGTTTATGCTGGTCCTTTTGCTGGTTTATGCTGGTCATGTGCTGGCAACGGGACCGCACCAAACCCAGCAAAAAGCACACGCCGCCCACCAGCCCACCTACAACAAGCAAAGGGACCAGCCGCACAAACCCCCCGCAAAAGGCCAGCCAAACAGCAAAGCGCACAGCATTAAACCAGCCAACGGACCAGCACAAACCAGCAAAAGGACCAGCATAAACCAGCAAAGGACCAGCACAAACCAGCAAAAGGACCAGCACAAACCAGCAAAAGGACCAGCTTAAACCAGCAAAGGACCAGCAAAGGACCAGTTTAAACCAGCAAGGACCAGCTTAAACCAGCAAAAGACCAGCTTAAACTAGCATTTTTTTTTCACCCCCCCCCCACCCCCAGTGTCAAAGCATACCTAACCAGCATATGCTGGTATTTTCAACAGGGTTGTCAGGGATGTTGGACCATAATTAAGACTCTATGTTTAATAGGAATAAGGGATGATTCATGAAATACCTGTACTGTAATTAGAGTTAACGATGACACATTCACAAATTGAGTTTGTAGTAAATAGAACTGATGAGCACGAGTAGAGCAGCGCGACGGAAACGGCATGCAGCAGTTAGAGAGGTTCCGGTCGCGAGTGTGTAAACACCCGGCGCGACTGAACACATGCTGCTCTATAGTGTTCATATCAGTTCAGTCAGTGTACTGTTGAGTAAATGAATTGACTCCGGCATATGGTTATTGACTCAAGAAGGGTGCTCAAGCCTTGTTAAAAAAAGTCGCGACACTACAGCAGTAAGTAATGTGGATTAATGCTTACTGGAGACGCGAACCATTTCAAACGATTCAGTCTGATTTGGTGAACTGGTTCAACCGGTTCACTAAGAAGAACCGGTTTAAGCGCACGATTCGTTCGCAAACGGATCGATAAAAATGAGTGGCGAACCCTCTCAAAAGTCTCAATCTAAACAAACTAATCAAACTTTTTCGGAGAGGTGAGCTCCAGGGCGGTCAGCGGTAGTTCTGCTCATGAACCGCCCGAGAGCACAGCCTCACCTCGGCCAGATTAGTCTTGCATTTAACCACTGGCTGAGTCTCTATAGTGGTTAAACATGAGATATCATTTGTTTTAGGTAAATCTAATAGGCAGTCTTTGGTCTCATTAATTTATTATTTGTTCCAGTGCAAATAGTTTTGGCTGAGGGCAAAGTTTCGTAACATTTTATTTTAATGTAAATTTAATGCTGTATATCTGTTGTTGTTTGTTAAGTATTATTACTCAATAAATAATATTTATATAAATAATAGTATTTAGTATTGGGAAACAGTGTGCGTGTTCGTGATGGTGATTTTAGTTACATTAATCCGCCATTAGATGGCGACAAGAGACAAGTTTTATGCAAGGGAGGCAGCAGTAAAGACTTTATATTGAAAGAGACTGAAACGCGTTGTAAACAAGTTATTTTTCTTTCAACAACACCTTTTAAGTCACATCCAACAAATGCACTGCCACTGAGCAGCGCTGTGATTGGAAATCACCCTTAGATGAAAGGATAGTACGACAAAGAAATCACTTTCTAATGTTTTATTGTGAATATGAGACAGAGCAGAAGAATGAATGCTGTATCAGATGCAGGAAATCACGCTCGCTCAGTCCATCTCTCTCATAATACACCGCTTTTAATACAGTACAAAATACGCTTTTAATGAAGTTCCTTCGTTACTAGTTCTAAAGTGAGGTTTTGGAATTAGTAACGGAGGCTTGGGCTCAGCTGTTAAACTTTCAACTTTAGAGTTGAATCCGTGGCGGAAGGAAGTAGTTTTGCACAAAAGAGGGTTTTTAAAGACAATCCATGGTTGTTTATTTTTTATTTACACACCCGCGCTGTCGAACTGTTATATGAAAGAATATACCACCCCCCCCCCCCCCCCCCCCCCCCCACTCGGAGCGGGCGATATGGCTGTATATCAGCATGGCTGTGATTAACTACAGCACAAGTCCGCAATCACAGCCATGCTGATATAGAGCTAATATCTCACGTGTTCAGTAACAACATTTCTGATGTCATTATACCTTTTTTATTACTATTATCCATCATAGCCATATACTTTTGAATGCACATCAAATGAGAAAGGTGACTTTACAATGGTTAGGCTATGTAGCAGCAGGGGTTAACCAGATCACGTTAACCTGTCAGACCCGACTCGATTCTGTCTGATACAAGTGAATGTCATTTCAATTTTTTTACAGGATGTTTAAACCCATTAAATCAGCCTGACTCTGTCACATTTGTGTCCTGCAAAAATAGCTGTATAGTGAACACTTGAATGTTTTATTAATCTAAAAGATCTGCAACAATGGACTTGCTGCTGATTATTATTTATCGGCTCTCTGATTGATGTTCTTTGTCGAGAGAAAGCGTTTGCATCTCATGCAGAAGCAGGACTAGCAGATGCGTGAATGTGTTTAATTAGCATGTGGGCAGATTTGCTTTCTCCTCTCCTGTGCACTTTTCCTCTATATCGCCAAACAGCTTGATAGATGTGTCGTTTGAGTTAATTGGATGCACATACGCGCACACACAAACACACACTCTCTCTTCCAACACTTTTGCATTTTAATGTGATCTTTGACTCGCTATTTAAAGGGGGGAAAAAAACGAAAATGTCATTATTTCCTTGCCCTCATGTTGATCCAGACTTGTATATGCTGTTTTTTCTCCTGTAGGAGCACAGAAGGGGAAATTGTGTACCTCTTTCAGTATGCAAAATTTCATAGTGATCAAGGCAGTCAAACTGCAAAAGGACAAAAATCACTTCAAGTATTATAACAGTAGTGCGTTTCACTCCATGCACAATATTTCATATCTTCTTAACTCTGCTTTGAGTGAGGAACAAACTTTTTTTTTAAAGAATTTTGTAAATCTTTCCCTCCACTAAAGCTTTCACTTTTGCATGTGTTCAGATTCAAAACTTTTGCATCAATGGACTAGGTTTGATTGCATTCTGTGCATATTTTCAGCGGGGTTATTATTGTTAACTAAAACTGGTCACCCGGTTCCAGTACGTATTCAGACCAGATGGTGGATCAGTACCTAGAAAGGACCTCCACAGCCCTGAAAGACAGCCGGAGACCAGGACAACTAGATGAGCCCCAGATACAGATCCCCTGTAAAGACCTTGTCTCAGACGACCACCGGGACAAGACCACAGGAACCAGATGAGTCCTCTGCACAATGTGACTTTGCTGCAGCCTGGAATTGAGCTGCTGGTTTCGTCTGGCCAGAGATGAACTGGCCCCCCGACTGAGCCTGGTTTCTCCCAAGGCTCAGTCGTTAGGTTAATTAATGCAACATTAAAAAATAATAATTAAATTAATTTTAAAAATCAATACACAAATTACTAAAAATAAAGACAAAGTATTAATTAAATAAAATTAAATAAATAGATAAGCAAAATTACACAATATATAAACAGTATATCAGTGATACTCAAATAACCTTGCAAATAACCTATGACATGTTATCTGTCCAAGCTTTAGCAAGAAATGCACCCAGGTTTGTCTGCATACTTTTAACTATGAATTTTAGCATAAACCAAAGGTATAATTGTTAACTTAAAACTAAAACCATGAAGAAAAAAAAACAAATTTCAGTAAATAAAATAAGCTTAACTGAATAAATATAAATAAAAAACTCTCATAATTTCGTTTACATTGAATATAAAAAATTAAATAAACTAAACTTATAAAACACTAATTAAAAATGTAAAATTACAAAAAAACAACCAAAATCAAAATATAAAAAAACACTATAATAGTGATTTTATAGTAATAATAATAAATATCTTATAAACTAAAATAAACCACACTAATATTACTATGCAATAACATAAAACATTAAGTGAAAGAAAATATTTACAATTCAAATATTAAATAAATTATTTAAATAATAATAAAAACAAAATTTATAAGTTTCATCTAGTTTAAGTTGAATAAACGTACATGAAATTAAAAAATGTAAAAAACTAAAATTAATACAATTGAAATCAAAATAAGTTCAGTACTTGAAGTTACATTAGCATTAACTGTAATAAAATATTAAATTTTCAGTTAGTTTAAATTCATGCTACAACTCAAACTAAATAAACTAAAATTAAAAACTAAAACTTAATAAAAACTAGTACAAAAACTTACAAAAAACAGAACAAAATTCAAAATATTAACAAAAACTATAATAGTGATATTATAGTTAATAACCATAATAGCTATTATTATAAACTAAAACTAAAACCATAAAAAATAAATACTTGCAATAAAATAAACATTAAGTGAAATAAAAATTTTTGTAAATAAAGTTAAATAAGTAGAATAAAACTTACATTAAATTAAAAATGTAAAAAACTCAAATTAATACAAATTTTAAAACAAAATACATTTTCATTACTTGAAATAGCATTAGTATTAACTGTAATAAAATATTACATTTTCATTTAGTTTAAATTGATACAATAAAATTAAATTTAAAAAAACTATAATAGTGATATTATAGTTTATCATTTTAATCAGTGCCAAAAAATTGGCAAAGAATATTAAATGTGATTGTGTTTGATTCAATGCACAAAGTATTTAATGAAACTTGAATATATGCACTACTGTTCTGGTTAATGCTGCATGTTTTTGTGCTGTTTTTTGTCCTTGGCAGTCCTTGCATGTTTGAGACCACGTGAGGGTTAGTAAATAAAGTCTTTGTTCATGATTTGTTGAGCTCTTTGTTTAAATGTGTGTGTGATTGTGTGTGACAGCAGTCGGCCGCATTATCAGACGCAGTCAGACATTCGGATCATGCGTCTCTCAACAGGACCGATTTGAGAGCATGTTTCTGGCCCGTGTTTCATTCGTCGCAATGGGAACAGACAAAGCTGGCATGCTGTTGTTCTGGTCATGCGGTTTATTCTTAGTCTCAATGTCACAGCTGAAACGGTAGAAGTGGTTGGCATTGTTTACTGCGGCAGGTGTGGCAGCAAATGCTTATAAATAACCAGCGCTGCTCTCACACCCTAAACTCTACCTGAATCACACATACTGTACACTCAAACTGTACACTCATGCACGTGACACTCGCTAATCACTGCTATAAAGTCTCTAAATGACACCAGCTGCATTTAAAGCCGCTGTAAAATGCAGATAAACACACGGGAAGCAGTTATGACACATTGCTCACATTGCTTGTGATGCTCATCATTTGTAGTTGATTTGTAAAAATTGATAAATGTAAATGTGACACACCAGTGATAATTGAGTTATTTATGTTAAACTCTATAATTTCTTCTTTTTTTCTATTTACTGTAGCTCAATATTCGTTTTAGTAATTTAAGTACTTCAACAACTTTACTAATTAATTTTATGTATTTATGTATTATAACATCTATTAATATTTTGAATTAGCTTTTATTTTTACATTTTCAGTTTTAATTTTTTATTTATTTATTTTTATATTTACATTTTCATCAGTTTCTTTTTTAGGTCTTTTTTTTGTTATTTCTGTTTATCTCTATTTTTTGTTTCAGTGTAAGTTTTAATCATTTCAGTTGTCCCGCTTAGACTTATTCAATAATTTCAATGTTATTTATGCACTAATATAGTATTATAATTTTTTAATTAGCTTTTATTTTTCATTTTCAGTGTTATTCATTCATTTGGTTTGTTTTATGTTTAATCTTAGTTATTTATTTGTAAGTGGATAATTTTTTTGCTCGTCATTTTTCATTCAGTTTTTCTTTTATTCTATTTATCTATATTTTGTTTCAGTATTAGTTTTATCATTGCAGTACTTCCGACTAGTACTATTAATTCATTTAAACGTTATTTGTGTACTATTATAGTATCTACTAATCATTTTAATCAGCTTTTGATCTTATTACATTTTCCATTTTAAATTCAGTAATTTTGTTGCTTTTATTATTTTCATCAGTTTGGATTATTTTTAAATATTTCTGTTTAGCTCTATTTTTATTTCACTATAGTATTTATTAATATTTTGAAGTACCTTTTATTTTTATTTTTACCTTTTCATTTTAATTTTTATTGAAATTATTAATTTTCTGTTAAGCTTATTTTTTGGCTTGCTTCTTTTTTCTTTCTTTGCTTGCGTCTTCCTTTTTTTTTATTTCTATTTTTTTTTTTTTTTTTTTCAGTGTTAGTTTTATCATTTCCATTCTTAAATTATTTAATAATTTGATATGTATATTTGATTTTATTTCAATTAAAATAATTATTATACTTTTTTTGAATGCACTAATTTTATATGTTGCTTGACAGTCTGTAGTAACATTAAAAAAAAATCAAATGTTTATTTCAATTATAAACGTTCATAAAGGCAACTTTATTGTGAACACTGGTGTGTTTTATCACATTATTTTTTAATACTAATATTAAAGCAATACGCCACTCAATACCATGCGTTATAGTGATTTTTACCACGGCTTTTAGCTTAAAAACGACTGCAGACTTGTATCTTGTCAAATGAGCACAGTTTAAAGCCTTATTGAGATTTCTTGTGAGAAAAGCTTTATCTGGGGTCATTTCCAAATCGAATGCTGTGACCGCAGACAAACGTGAGTGTCGGGATCTCATCTGATCTCTTCTTCAAAGGCTTTGATGCAGATCTGAGCATGTTTTATTGCTGAGATCTTCATGCATTGTTTCCACAGATCTCTTTTCCCACAGCTCCTCTATCCCACAATGCACTGGTCCATTGTATGATTCCAGGTCTTGTGTCCGCTGATCTCACTGTAAGCCTATCTGGATGCTTTGAACTGATCACTGTTCCTGCTGGGGCTCTATAGTTACACCTTGAGGAGCAGGCACGTGCACAGGTAGGGCTCACAGGTACATGCCCTTTTTGCCCTTAAACTCCGAAGTGCCCTTTTTTTGGTGATGGTGTTTTTTTCCCCCCTTTAAGAAATCAATGATATTGGTCACCCTTTACATCTGTCTGTCTGCTTTACAAATATTTAGCTAATGAAAGGTATTAAAAACAGCTTGTGGCTAAATCTTGTTGGATCCGCTCAAACTGTCAGTAAACCTCATAACTCCACCCCCTCTATCTTGACTGAATGAACTGAAGTTCCACAGCAGCTGAACTAGGTCTGCAAGGGTAAATAAAGATCATGTTGTTTGAATAAGTACAGTGTTTTCTTTACGCAAGAAACACTATGTCTATAAAGGCTCATAATTTATGTATTTGAAACTGAGTGCTGCGAACATACAGCTACAAACCAAACACAATTTTTTTTATTTTACAACAACACATGGTGATGAAAAGTAACCGCGTCGTTTTAATGAAGGACCAAATGAATTTGCACACATTCACTGGTCAAAAACCTCGTAACTGCGTTTGAGTTTGACACAAAGCCACTGAGTGATCCTCGTCACCTAGGTCAAATATATTTCTAAGAAATGTATGATTGCTGATACACTTAATTTATTAACATTTAATCATATTATATGGTTGCATGGCTAATTCATGTTTACGCTGTTAATGTGCATGTATTCTAGCTAGCTAATTCTTTAATCCAGTATTCTATACTCTCTGCTGGTCTTCAAATGTATTAACGTAGTAAAACATGGTTTTACTACAGTAATGCTATTGTAACAAAAAAAAACTTTACAGAATCAAATCACAGTGAAATCTTTATATTTTATCATGCATAATATAATACATTATATATATTACATAGCTAAAAAAAAAAATTCTTCAAACGTAATTTTATTGAACTTCATGTGTGCAAAGCAGGGAAAAACTGAATTGTGTATATACTGTATATATATTTTTTTAAATAATATTGATATCTTCCAAAAATTGGAATAAGAAAACATTTGTAGTACCCCAAAAATACAGACAACGTCCAAATTACAAAATTTACTTAAAAAGTGTTATAAATACTTGTTTTTCTAAAGAAACATTTTCCAACAGTGACACCAGCAGGTAAAGTTACAGTGGGAGTCGGCGTCTCTTTCGCCTCCCCTGAGCCCACTGAGATTTAACAGACCCCTAAAGCGTGCCGTGAGTTTGGTGGGGGTAATGAGAATGAATGGGGGAAAGTCACGTGAGAAGAGGCAATGCCTCCATCGCGATATGATTGAATATGACTGGTTATGATGGGCTGTGATTGGTTCATGCGATAAATCCCGCCTCTTGTGTCCATGCGTGTTCTATGTTCGCGAATCAGTCTGAATGAACAATATAATGGCATTAATGGGAAGACTCATTTAAAAAAGTAAGTAAACAACTCACACACTTAGATGTAACCACTTTATTAGTCAAAATAAGACTTGAAATGGTCTGAAAACATGATCTATGGGAGTTTTTAATGAGTAATGAGCTTGGTGTAATTTAAAGTAAATCTCTGTGTCTGTGACCATTATTTACTGAGCTTTGATGACTGATGAACCGATTAATTCAAAAATAGTTAAAAGTTAACTATTGAAAAGAATAGCTGAACATAAGTTCACAAATAAAATATTTTGTATAAATTGTTACTGCCTTGAGTTATTACTTTGAAATAAATGTAAATTGCCTAATAAATTGATGAGATTCATACTTGGCTTTAATAAAACAGAATATTGATTACATTGTTAATGTAAAGATATAAACTAGAATTGTATTTGTTGTTGTTGTTTTCTGGTATTGTAAGTAATGTTTATTTAACCAAGAAAATGTGACTGAGACATGAATTTACATTTGATTTAAAAATAAAAAAGGACTTTTCCCTCCTCATTTAAGAACACCACCTGTGTGTGTGTGTGCATATGTGTGTGTGTATATATATATATATTATATATATTATATATATATATATTTTTTTTTATATATATATATATATATATATACTACATTAAAAAAAGAGGGGAGTACACAAGAGCAAACTACCCAGGAGGCCCATTGTTATAGCCTACTTTACATCTAGAAGGCCAGATATCCTTTGCACTGTATAATGTCAAGCTATCATACCATGTCCTTTTTCCAGGCCAAGTCTATTAGTCCTGACTTCCACCTTTGAGATTTAGAAAATAAGCAGTCTTTAAAAGCCATATCATATGTCATTATAATAGTGTATAACATGTAGACCTATAGACCTAAGAAACCATATATATATATATATATTTATATATTGGGGTTGTTTATAATTAGGAATAAATCTAAAGCTTTGAGACTATTATTTTGTGTTATTCATTTGTCATAAGGGGGGGGGGGGGGGGGGGGGTTTTTAAGTTTCTACACATGGCCCCTCAAAGGGTCTGTGCACGGCCCTGTTGAGGAGGAGTTTGTGAGACACACGGCTGGAAGAGCACGGGGAGAGTTAGAGGAGTGACGAGGGAGAGACGGGTGAAGGTCGAGGAGGAGGAGGAGGAGGAGATACGTTCTGCTTAAAGATGGCCTGAAGGACGTGAAGAACGTGAGTGGATTTATAACTCCAGCACCAAATCTGTTTGCAGTTTTCTCTCTGCTTTAGTACGTACTTGAAGATCAGTGCTTCTCAATCTGAAAAATCACAAAATCAAATTGACTGTCACTTGCTGATTTAACTAATACTAGTCAGGTGTGGTACAGGAGTTCAGATTGATTTGATTAGTGCCTTTGCAAAAAAAAAAACTAGTTTTCCTGTTCAGTTTGTGTCATGCTGAGTATTGCATGTTGAAAATCCAAAATGAAAGGCTGTAATTGGCTGATGTATTTTTCCATTTACAGCCACCACAGGTCATTCAAACTAAAGAGTGACACTCATCATACATAGAACATGTCCACATCACATTTAACCCCGAAATCAAATTATTTAATTTAATTATTTCTTTCTTTCATTTTTTTTACATAAAGAAAATAAAGCAGTTTTTTTATATATATATTGCTATATATATAGCAACGTCCAAGCAACAGCTTGAACTGTGATCAGGGAAGCGGCGGGTAAAACCTCTTGCATTTTGCAGGTTTTCACGTAAAGGTTAAAAGGAATAAGACATATGCATTGGTAAAACTACTTGACGTTGTATTTTATTTATTATTAAAACAGTTTGGTATAAAATTGCATACTATAATAATTAATTTATATTTCATTATTTATATAAACAATTTATTTTTCAATAAGTTTGTTATTAATTTTAATTCATTATTTCTTTTTTGCATACCAGTAATAAAAAATTGCCTGTCAATCATGTTAACTTTCATGAAATAATGCTAAATAAAGGTAAAATAATAAATTGTCTCCAGTATTTTTTACCAATTTTTTATTGTTTTTTATTATTTTATTTTTATGAAAACCTTTTATTTAAATTATGAAATTCTTTTTTATTTTTTGTTTTCATTACTAAAGTTTTTGTCATTTTATTGTGTATTTTCAACTTCAAACTAAATGATAATAAAAAGTATTGCCTTGATAGCTGCCTAAAATAAAGTTCTAGTTTTATATTTAATTTCATTTCATTTAATGTTATTACCAAGTAATGGTATAAATTGCATGCTCAGGTTTAGTTATTCTAACAAACACTTTAACTCGTTTTGACTTGGGTGAGTAAGCAACACCCGAGCAAGTTAAGCACCGCTCACGTTTTGTTCATAAATTCTAAAATCCTAAATAACACTTAGTCGTGTTTCTTTGCATTCCCGTTTCTCTGAGCTTTACTGCATTGTAAACCAAGCATCTGGAAAGCCAAGATGAAAATCCTGCCGTTTGGCGTTTATGGAGTTATTTCTCATGAGTCTGTTCATCCATCACCTCCAGAGTGTTTTTGTGCAATCGCATTTCTCTGAACAGTCTGTTTTCATTGAGAGAGACACTGGCCTATATGCCATCTCTCTCTCTCTCTTTCTCCCTCTCTGTCTCTCTCTCTCTCCCTCTCCCTCTCTGTATCTCTCTCTCTCCACTCTCCCACTCTGTCTCTCTCTCTCTCTCTCTCTCTCTCTCTCTGTATCTCTCTCTGTCTCTCCCTCTCTCTCTCTCTCTCTCTCTCTCTGTCTCTGTCTCTGTCTCTCTCTCGTGTTCAAACTAACTGGTGATCGGGGTTGAGAGGGAAGGTTGTACTGTACAGAGAGCTGTGCTGTAGATGTAATCTTGTTATAGCGGAGGGGCTCTGATGGTAGCGCAGGTGGTTGCTGTAAGTTTGGGGTAAATGAAGCCATCTTTCAAACGCAACCTGATTCTGTTGGGATGGGCGAGGGGTGATTTATGACTGCGGGACTCTCACGCGTCGCATCCAGCCGCACAACTAATGAATTATTATTCTCACAAAGGGACTTTTAACAGGATTCTGACACAATGTGTGTCCCTCTTCTCCTTTTCCACTCTCACCTGCTGTACTGTAGTGGTTGGATGGAAAACATGTAGAAAACAGAAGAAAAATAATAAACAGTATATTATCCTTTAAAGATTGTTACATTTAAAAGAGATGTATAAATTTTTTCATGAATTAATTTATATTTCAGTAATTTATTATTATATGCACAAGTATTTCAAATTTTATTTTTAATTTGTAATTGTATTAAATATTAATTTTTTTGCATTACAGTAAGACAAATTTGGGAGAAAAAACAACGTTTATAAAAATGTAGCTACAAACAACAAACAAATAAATAAATAAAGGACCCAATGTATATAGTATCATGGATATGAAATATAATAGTAGATATAATTATATATATATATAACTCTATATTACATTTATATAAAATGTAATATTTCTATATACAATTCGTATTTTAATTTTATATTACTAAATTTATGGTGTGTGGGTGTGTGTGTCTGCTTTAATACATCAGCCTAAACTAAGTGGAAAAAATTACTAAATGTTTTCTGGGTAACTAGCTGAATAAGTTTTATATTTTATTTTTTCAGTTAATGTTTTGTTATTTCAATTAATGAAATTTTTCTGGTTTTATTTTTAGCTGTAGTTTAAGTTTAACTTAGTCACGATAATAACACGAATAGCCATTGATTTCAGTTCATGTTTATTTTATAATAAAGATTAATATCAATCAATTATTAATAATGATTTTTGTGGTATTAGTTTTAGCTTTAGTTAAGAATAATAACTCTGAATGACCCTACAACATTCATTTTCATGCAAAATATTATAAAAATATGACAATTTATTTCAGTTGATGTTTATTTTTATTACAAATAATACATGTTTTGCTTTAGTTAATGATAATAACCCTGAATTCTAAGCAGGCTTCATTTTTATGCAAAATATTTCTAAAATATAAAACTTTTGTTGGTTGGTTTGTTAGTTTGTTGCAACTGCCTAAAATAAAAATTTAAGTTTAGTTTTTTGTTGTTGTTGTTATTCAGATTTAGTTAACAATAAGAACCCTGAATGGTCCTAAAACAGACTTGATTTTTATCCAGAATCTTCTTTCTTTCTTTTTATTTGGGGGTGAAATGTGTCATGTTCTTGACAGGTTTTGTGAGTCACATAGGTCCACATGTAGACTGTAATATGTTGCATCAGTCCTTCATATTGCACGTGTACTGTATGAATATGATTTGGGAGGTCTGTTTTTGGAGAGGCGATGGAAATGGGCCGTGACTCGTCCTGTTGTGGATGTGATGGCTGTGATTCTCTGTCCTTCTGACAGCTGTGTGCTTCTGCTCCATGCAGGTGCTGCCGAGAGCTTTGCAATGGCTACCAAAATAGTAACGGAGCGCTGACAGGAGGAGCAGATGTCTCACGGCATGCAGATGTCATCCCAGATCAAGAAGAGAAAGTTCAAATCCAGGTAGAACCATGCTGACCCTCCAAGCACGCCACCAATGCATGCACACGCTTCCCGGCTTCAGGAAACCAGTGTAAATCATCAGCGTTCATTAGTGAAGCTCAGTCTGCTGTCCCTCCATCAGAGAGCAGCTGGCTCAACATACGAGCTCTTATCAGCTCTTCTGACGCTTTCTAACGGGACCCGGGTCTTGAAGAGTTCAGCAGGACATTGAGCATGTTTTTGCCGTTTACTCATCCTCCTGCTGTTTTAACCTGTAGGATTTTCTTTCTTCCATGAAACACAAAAAATATGGATGACAAATCATAAAAATATAATATGCAGAATGTCTGAGCTGCTCTTTTCCATACAGTAGAAGTGGCTTATGTTAGCAAGCTTTAAAAACGACAAAAAAATCACTACAAACTTTATATATAATAATATAATATAATAAAAATAATGTTATATAATTCTGCCATTGTTTATATACTACAGTAGATTTTTGCCTTTTTAAAATTTATCATAATGTTTTGCCTCAAAACACATAAAGTTAAAAGGTTTAGTTGATTGAACATATGCATAATAATTAAAATAATAAATAAATATAAATCAGTAAGAAATATGGCCCTAAAACAGGTTATAATATAGATTGTACTATCATAAGATATTTAATATTTTTTTATTTCAGTTTCTTTTTTTCTTTTTTGCATCAAATAATAAAAAAATAATTATATAATATCAATTGAAAGCCCATGTGGAATGTTTATTGTGGGTGTCATTCACATTTTGGTTGGTTAGCCATACTATCATTAGTGACTTACCCTCATTGGTGCTCCTTTTTTTTGTCACCTGTCTGCCATATGATTATCCACCATATATCAGTTCCAGTGCTACATGAGTTCCGTTTTGTCGGTATGTTGCATGGTTCACCAGATGGTTGTATGTGGTCTCACCTATCGGGATATGCTGTTGTGTCTACATTAAAAGTCACTATTGGAATCTTTTCGTCCCTCGTCATCCGGCTGACCGCCAACACCGTTGTGTGAGCATATAATATATATACTTTGTACAAGTATATAACAAATAGCTTTTTGTTCTTTTTTTATGCCTCACCGTAATAATAATTGGTAGAGTAAATGTGATAGGAATGAATTTGCATGTAATATAGCGAGTTGAGTGTTGTGCGTCACACACAAGGGCCTTACAATTCATTGTGGGGGGTCTCTCCTCACCTGAGCATACAGTGGACTAAGAACATTCTTAGTGAGCATATCAGTGTTGTGCGCCCAGCTATGAGTTGGATGACAGCTGTACGACTTTTTTGTTGTTTTTTTGTTGTTGTTTTTTTTTGCATGTTTAATTCATAAAACACATATGGCTACATTACTGTGAATGGCCTAAAATGTTTCACATATATAGCTGGGAGAAGGGGGCAATATTTTACATCTGCTGTTAGTCGTCACTTGTACTTTATTTAGCTTTGAGGTTGGAAATTAGTCAGAAAGACTGCAACCCATGACTGATCATATACAGTATATAAGTGACTTTATGAATAAAAAATAAAAAGCTCAAACTCATTATAATAAGTGGATGTGGCAATAGTAATTACAGTGTACTCCTACAAAAACATTTTGGTTGTTATAATCTTCTGTGACAACTCACAACGCTGCAAATGTGAATATGCAGCCAGAAATGACATTATCAATGAATAATGACTTAAATTTGGGTCTTTTTTTGTACGCAAACCTATCACATATGATTTTGTAGACCGTGTTTGTTGCATGGAAAAGAAAAGCTCAAACATTCTGCCTAACACCAAGAACGTATTGTGGTGATTAAATTACTTTAGGTGCTAAAATGTTCGGGTGAGCTTCTCCTTTAATGAATAACAGTGCTTGATTAGTTCAGGATCGTCTGTGGAGTTACATGACAATTACTAATGGGGAAGCAGCTGTTTCTGCCTGACATTCAGGACATGTGCTGCAGTTATTCTGAGCTCATTCCCAGCTGAACACTGGCGCTCAAGGCCAGATTTATAACAACAGACACACAAGCTCCTCAAAACCAACCTGGCCAGGACATTCATGCATCATTGGTCTATTGTTTGTACCTTGTGCTTAATTTATCATGTTAAAAATGCACATTGCAATACAGTATAGTGCCAGTCAAAAGTCTGGAGTAATTAAGACTTTTTTAAGGTTTATGAAAGAAGTCTCTTCAGCTCACCAAGGCTGTATTTGATCAAAAATACAGTAAAATTTGGAAATATTATTACAGTTTAAAATAACTGTTTTCTATTTGAATATGTTTTAAAATGTAATATATTTTTGTGCTCAATGCTGAATTTTCAGCATCATTGCTCCAGTCTTCAGTGTCACTTCAGAAATCATTCTAATATTTTCGGAATTAAAGAAGTTCATATTTTTATTCATCAAGAATGCATTGATCAAGAGTGACAGTAAAGACATTTATATAATGTAAGATTGCAAAAGATTTCTATTTCAAATAAATGCTGTTCTCTTGAACTCTCTATTCATCTGTGAATCCTGAAAAATCAAATGCATCACGGTTTCCACAAAAATATCGGGCAGCACAACGGTTTTCAACATTGATGATAATCAGAAAAGTTTCTTGAGCAGATCAGCATATTAGAATGATTTCTAAAGATCATGTGACACTGGCGTAATGATGCTGAAAATTCAGCTTTGAACACAGAAATAAATTACATTTGAACAGATATTTACATAGCAAACAGCAATTTTAAATTCTAATAATATTTCACAATTTTACTGCTTTCACTGTATTTTTTAACATATAAATGCAGCCTTGAGCAGAAGAGACTTCTTAAAAAAAGACTGTTAGTGTGTAACAGAACTTTATAACAAGAAAGGTTTTTTTTCCCCCCTTTCTTTTGATTTTGGGCTCAAATGTGTCCTGGACTGACAGTTTCATGAGATACCCACACTGCATGATTCATCCACTGCAAAATACAGTGAAACAATGTTTATTACACTCTAAAAAATGCTGGGTTGTTTCAACCCAACTTTGGGTCAAATATGGACTAACCCAACTTTTGGGTTAAAAATTTAACCCAAAGTTGGGTTGAAACAACCCAGCATTTTTTAGAGTGTAGAGTATCTTAACAACATAAAAGCATAACTCTATCTAGATATTTGTACGCATCGCACAGACCGTTAACTGACAAAAAGCCTTGTTTACAGTTCATGCAATAATACAGTAATGTTTCAGTTACTTGAACTTCTCTTCTGGCTGATTTGACAGTCAAAGTGAAAACCGACAGTGTTTGGTCGTTAAATGAATCTCACGCATCGCCATTCTTTACTCAAGCTCATATTACACAATTAATCGCAATCACTTCCCTCTTTTCTTTTGTTGGCTTGTCAGGACGCACTTAGGTCCGCAAACATACAGATCAACTTCTGCTTTTGTCATGGTGTCAGTCGCACATGTTCCTCTGAGAACGGGACGGACTTTAATAACACAGATGAGTGTGGATCGGGATCGACTGAAGGACTGTTTCTGCCTTGAATCCTGTTGAAATGATTGCATTTATGAGACGAGCACACATAAACACCACAGAAGTTTCATAAATACCAGTGGAAATTTTCTTTGAGCCTCGGCTGTCCGTGCTGATGCGAGTTAATTAAAGAATCAGAGGCGAAGAAAACTGAGGATCATATTTTGTTTGAAATCATTTGTGAATATTGACTTTTTACTCATTTTGTGTACTTTTGACCTTTTGAAACTTAGATGTAAAACCAGAGAGAAGATATAGGCTACTACTCATTTAGCCAGTTTATTAGAGAGAAATATGAAACAAGACATGAAATTGCCAAATAGGGTCACTTTATTTTGATCGAATACACCTCATTACAAAAAAACTAATGCCCTCTTGAAACAAGCAAATCAAGCAAAAAAATCATGAAATTAACAGA
The DNA here is from genome assembly GCA_018155175.1 of Sinocyclocheilus anophthalmus. Lineage (NCBI taxonomy): Eukaryota > Metazoa > Chordata > Actinopteri > Cypriniformes > Cyprinidae > Sinocyclocheilus > Sinocyclocheilus anophthalmus. The sequence continues at coordinate 101,409 of JADLZN010000132.1, forward strand.
CGTCTTACAGAGTATGTCAAGTCCCCTGTACAATAATAATGTCCAGCCTACCCCTCAACTCTAAAGAAAAGTCTCGCCTGTGGTATATCCGGTAAAAACATGATAATAACTAATTTACATTTTTGGTGCACAGCATTTTTTGCCCATAGTGTTTAAAAAAACTTCCCACAATCCGCCCACCACAATTTTGTGGTACTATGTCATGTTATGTTACTATGTTTCTAGCATTTAACTTTTTTTTTTTTAGTTTCACTTTATGGTCTGTCCCATTCGTCTGTTTGCTTTGGAGCGGTCGTTTCATGTGTGTAGCTCCACCATTTCAGGGATACGTGTTTCGCTATTTGAAGGATAGGGACAAGAGTTCATTCCTGTCACAGTGGTTGATTGTCTGCTACCCCCGCGAAGCACTTTGTGATAAACTTAAGTCGCTTTGTGTGGTGCATCATAAGGCGCAGTTAGTGATCAAAATCCAGACAAACAACAGTGTAATCTTGCGGCAAAATTGTTATTACATACAATATACGGGGGCTATCATCGGGAAGATCCTTTATAAAGGCGAATTCTATGGTAGGTCTGTTTATGTCCGCAGCCGCTATGTTCAGGGCAGCATCTTCCTCCCTTTCGGCGTGCTCTTTCTCACTGACTCAGTCGGCGTGGTTCACCAGTCTGAGCCTGCAGAAATTCTAGGGCTAAGAGGCTTGATTTCCCTGAGAGAAATTAGCAAGGGGGGCAACAGGTGCTGGGCGGCCTAAAGAGGTGGGGGGGGGAAAACGGATACCGGTTGTGCAGTAGTCTTGTGATGAAGTAGACAATTTAATAAAGACCACATTTAGCGTCACAAGATAAATAGGTTTCTAACACAATATAACAAAGCGTCAGGCGGCCTATAGCCGGCTTGTGCGTATGAAGGAAAACACATACCGTTTTCCTGCGGAAGGTAAATGGAAGGCGGGGAACAACAAAAGTGGGAGGTGGTAAGGGCTGCTTTCCTTGTGGGTATAGGGTGAGAAAAGATGTCCTCTGTTAAGATAGGGCTCTTGGTCGTGACGCGGGCAGGGTTGTCACATTTGTTTTAGGCATGCAAACGAAGTCCGGAAAACATAGTAGCACATTGTTGGGGGCCACAAAAGGGGAAGACAGCAACATGGGCAGCGCGGCGAAGAAGCAAGCATAGGGGTCCCCTGGAGGTCTGAGGGTCAGGGGGACGCGGAAAGACCGAGGAATGATGCGGAAATGCAGTCATGCGTTGTGCTCAAGAATGCATTACAGGACTTAAGGGTAAACGGAAAGAAATCGGTGGGATGGGCTTATAGACACCTCAGGAATAGCTGGTGCTACCCGATGAGTCTAACATTGTGTGCCTGTATTGTGGATCACAGAAGGCCCGGGGGAGAGGCAGAAGACCGCCGGTAAAAAAAAACTAAACAAGGGGGCGAGCCAAACGGTGGACCGGAGGTAGGGAACGGTCAGGAGCCCTGTGAGGCTGCACGGAGGTGCAGCAGCCTGACTCCGGCTGCGGGGCACAGGATCGCAGAACGCAGTTGATATCGGAATTGCGCGAAGAAACGGGTCGGAGGAGTAGCAGTGGGGACACAGGGGTGCGGCGAGCATAGGTTGGGACAACCGTGGATACAGGGGATGGTGCAGGATGCACAGGAGGGAAAAAAACGGGGGGGAAAAAACAGCATGAGTTGGAAAATGAAAAGATGTTGTAGAGGGGGAAAAGGCCGTACGGCGCACGTGTGCTCAGTGTAAGGCAGCCTACGGGAAAAAAAGAGACGTCGGCGGGGGAGCAAGGAGGGGTAGAGGACAGGGAATGGACAGTGATGTAATCATGGCTTACACAAAACACCTGAAGGTCAAAAGGGCTTTTAAAGCGGTCTGAAGCAGGACTCTGAGCTGAGGCCTTGGCTTCAGTGTAGGTCTGATATTGTCTGATATTCAGAGTCTGTCTGTGTCCATCAGCTGACAGTGGAGACTGAATCCAGGCCGATGAGAATGACTGACATTCACTCCTGTTCAGATTTACATTTGAATATCGAACGTGAAGAGATAGACAGTAATATAGAGAGCAATATTAATGGCATTGGACAATGGTGTTAAGAAACAGGGCTTGTATCAGAAACCACAATATTCCATTCAGTAAAATTCCATTCAATTAAAAATTAAGTAACATTTTAAAATGAAATAAATGACAAAATAAATTAATATTCTATCGATTATTAATTTAATTAAATATAAACACTAAATAATTCTAAATATAGGACTAGCGTTTGTACATTTTCTGGACACAATATATTCCAATCTTTCGGTTAAATTAAATTACATTAATTCTTTTTAAAATTTATTACAGTTAAATATGCCTATAAATGAGATAAATCGTGTTTTAAAATAAACTAATAAGAAAGATGATTTCTATTTAATTAAAATTAAAGAAATGGCAATAGACTGATTGTACATTTTCTGAACAGACAATATATTCCTACCTTCAGTAAATTTATTAAATTTACTTTAAAAATGTAATTAATTTTAAAAGTAAAATAAAATAAATTCTAACATTAATACTTTAATTTAAAATAAACTAAGAGAAAATAATAAATAACATAAATAAAATTAAAATTAAACATTTAAATATTTACATGTGAATTAATGCAAAATAATAAAAAATCAAAATATATAATCTTAAGATCAAATAAATTAAAAAATCAAAAAATGTCATAAAATATACTTTGAGAATTTGTACATTTTTCTGGACACACATAGATTCCAACCGTTCAGTAAAGTGTATTAATTTAAACATTTCATCTAAATTTTTAAAAGTAACATAAAAATAATATAGACATTAATATATACATGTTAACATTTAATTTTCAAATAAAATAAAATATAAATAAAATAGATTAAAATTTCAAATTAAACATTAAATATTTACATTTTGAATGAATGAAATGACACAATTTTAAATAAATTAAATATTATATTATATTAAATTAGTAAACAATACAATTTTTTATTAAAATAGGTACTTAGATTTGTACATTTTCTGACACAAATTATTCCCCAATCTTTCAGTTAAATTAAATTAAATTATTACCTTTAAATATACATATAAAATTTACATAATCGAAATTTTAAAATAAATAAATATACATAAATAAATTATTTAAATTAAAAATAAAATACATAAAATACAATACAACCATAAGGACTACATTTTTACATTTCCTTAACACAAATATATTCCTAACCTTACAGTAAAATTAAATTAAATTACATTACATATAAAAATGTAAATTTAAAAAGTAAAAAAAATGTCAAATTAAATTGAGATTAATTTAATTAAAAATAAAAGTAACAGGACTTCATTTTTGTGCATCTTCTGAATATAACCTTGAGTATGAGTAACAGTAATAGTGATCGAGTAGATGAGTATAATAGTGTAGAAACGTCTCTGTGAGGTTGTGAATGTTGTTTGTAACAGATGCAGAGCTTTCAGTGCGACAGACAGACAGACAGCACATCAGTGCAAACGGCTTTCTCTTTCACTCCATCAGTCTCTCGCTTTTCTCTCCTCTCCATCTCAGTCATGCTGCTTTAAACATATTATAGCAGCTCACAGGTTTCATTGTTGTTCTACAAGCAGTTTGAAGGAGCATTTGATTAGGGTGGTCTGACGAAGGAAACCTTTAATGTCATCAGTTCCGTGTGTCCCTTCAGTATCTAGCGGGCTTTAGTGGTAAGAACTGGGTCCCATAACGTAAAAACTCCCATATCATTTAAGCACTTCACATCATTTTTCCCGATCACCGAGAAGACTGTATAATTCATAATCTCTGTATTCTCACTGGAGTTTTGAGTTGTGCTCACACCGGCGCCGCACTGACTGTCTGTACCACTTCGAATTAACAGTAAGAGTGTCAGACACAAAGCGCACAATTGACTCATACTTGACTTTTGGGGTTGATACAAGCCAATCATTTGGTATTTCAACGCCTCTTCGTGCGTTCAAATCACATTAGGAAATGAAAAGTACCCCAAAGACCTCAATGAAAAAAGAACAAAGTAGAAAACTGAAAAAACACTACTCACATAATTTTTGTATTCCGCTTAATTCCTTTTATTTATTGTGGGTGACAATAACCTGGACAGTGTTCTTATAATATCAGGGATATTTCCCTAATCATCTTTTATATAAGTATACATCTCTTTGATTTTCGTTATTGTTCACCAATGCAAAAAAACAAAAACATCTAATAAGAACACCAATTAATCAATTAACTTTTGTGGCCAAAAACTGTGTTTGCATCTTCATTGGTACGTAGTTTTCTTATTCTATATCTTTTAATATTTCCTAGATTCGCTATTACATTGTTTTTTGGCTCGCTTTTAACAACAAGGACCATATGTACCCTTAAGAAGAGCATCGATATGACCAACCGTTCACAATTTTAGGGTCAGTGAAGATTTTTTTAAAATTCTGCTCCACCAGAGGCTGTATACAAACGCCTACGTAAAAACAGTAAAAGCTGGGAATAAATCAGCTTAGTAATTTTACAAATAACTGTACCAGTCTTTGCCTATCGTGATAGGATGTTCACGAGAGTTTATATTTCTTTTCTCTGCGATCTTTCCTTTTCTTACTTATTGCAAAACTGTACCAAACAATACCGTTTTGCTCCTCTCCCGGCTGTTTTAAAATATCGCTTAAAGTTCTATTAAGCTAAATTGTAATCCATTAGTTATCCTACAAACCTCATTTGTTCAGTCTATTTTGGTTTGCCGTTTTTTCGCTCTCACAAGGGAAAAAAATAGCAATAGTTTTTTGTTGTTGTTGTTGTTTGACTAAGCTTAGAATGGCTTAAGCAAAGGACTTATTCATCATTCATTCGTTTTCCTTCCTTCCTCATTCCAATCGAGTTTTGGTGGGATATATGACCTGAACCGTTCTTGATATGTTGTCAAAATATTTGTAACCTATTTAGTTAGTTATTTGTTTGGTTGTTCAAAATGTTTAATGCAAGAAGTAAAACACAGTAAAATGCTAGTTGAAAGTATATTGTGAAGATTGAGTATTTGACCTGTGGATGCTCATCAGTCCAGAACAGCTTCAGTCATGAGCGTGACGAGTGTTTTTATCTTTGTGTTTGATCAGTGATGAAACAGCCTCTCTGAGCGAGTTCTATCCCAGCATTCCCGGGGACGTCATGTCTGTGAAGGAGATCCTGACCGGACCCAAGTTCCACGCCACCCGGACAGGTACTGACACACAACCCCACACACACACACACACCACACACACACACACACACACACACACACACACACCCACCTCCACACACACACACACACCACCACACCACACACACACACACACAATCACACTGCACTCACACACCACACCAACCCCTCCAGCACCAACCAGGTTTGTTTTTGTGTAAAGTGGGGACATCCCATAGGTGTAATGGCCTTTACCAACCCTACCCCTAAACCTACCCCTTACAGGAGACTTTGTGCTATTTCAGATTTTCAATACACTCCATTCTGTGTGATTTATAAGCGTTTTGAAAAGTGGGGACATGGGGTAATGTCCCTTTAAAGTCACCTTCTCCGTGTAATACCTGTCATACCTTTGTCATACACATTTATGTCCTCATTTGTCACAAAAACGCGCACACGCACTCACACACACACACGTCTTTGGTAAAGAGCTGACATGCCGACATTATTGTTTTATGGCTTTGCTTTTTTAAACTATTGTGAGTGTCACAGCTGTCCTGCTGAACATCTGAAAGGTTTAAACATAATATAATGGAGTCACGGATGCGATCAGGACACGGCAGGTCAAGACATGATTTACATGTCAAACCGTTTTTAGAAGCGGCGCACATCACATTGCATCAAAACCTCTCAAAGTTTCAGCTGGAGATTTACATCAGAAATAAACACTGAAACATAAACAGTTTGGGGTTTCATTGCATTAAGAATAGGACACATGCAAATTCATCCAGCTAGAAAAAACCTGCAGGAAAAGGATAGCAGCAAACACTCAGAACTGTGCACAGTCTTTAGGGAAAATACATCAGCTCCTAAAACATCAGTGCTAAATGCCTAAGGCTGGGTATTATATTTCAAAAAATTCCAAAGATATGAAAGTGGATGTTCTGGAATATACAGTAAGTGAAGATATGAATAAATCTCAAAATAAAAAGTTGAGTTTATTTTTTGGGGAACCAGCGTTTTTTCCCCCCACTTTCACAACAATTAAGCACATTACCCTCCACAAATTCTCAGTACTGCAATGCACAAAACAATATTTTATTTACATTACAAAGTATTTATGGTATAATTGTGTGTTGTGTTTTGCAAAAAGTGTTTTAGGAAATTGAAAACTGAGTCAAAGGCCGAGAATTCATGTATGGTTTTGCAGATTTGGTGTGTGCTTCTGGTGTTTGAGTGTCAGCTTTCAGAAATGATGTGACAAGTAAAGATTTTGTGTGTAAGCAGTTGAAAAAAAAACTGTAGTAGTTCTTCCACCCGAAGGTGTTAGTCTTGCAATTCTGCACAAGATTCTCTTCCACTCTTCTTTTGAACTTTCCAGCTGATTATTGTGGCCACAGAGAATCTGCTCCAATTAGCTTGAACTCCATGCACAAGAACACGGTCCATCACAGTAGCTCTAATTTCAGCATTCTTGCTCTTCATCGTCCTCCTCTTCCTCCACCTCGTATACACACTCTTCCTCTCTCAGGCTTATATTTTGTATATTGAAATGTGACCTGAACCTGTTCTTGACAGGTTTGAAATATTGTTGAACGAACTAAAGCAGCTATACAGACCTTCAGTTTTTCTCTTCTCTCTGCCTGCTTAGCATTATGGGAAGGGCACGTCTGCTGTGTTCACCCCTCACGCTTAACAGGTTTACCTGCAATTGACAGCGCACCGGCAGCCGCTTTAGTTTGGAGTCTGGTAATCCTGTTCAGAACCCGGTCATGCTCCTCCGGCGTAGGTTACGGCACGGGAAGAGCTCGGGAAGACTGCTGAGAAAGGTCACTTTAGTAAATCAAGCCTCAAATGCAGGACAGATGAGGTGAGGATGAGTGATAGAGCCTGTCAGGACCAGGATGAAGGTCGAGCGGAGTCTCGCTGTGCTTTTGTGTTTAAGTGAAGGTGAGATGAGAGACGAGAGCCAGATCAAGTGTTCATCTTGCTCATATGAAGAAGTGTCACGCTCCGTCTCATATTCACACTACAGGCTGAAAAATATCCTCGTCTGAGTGTTTCATTCTGTTTGGCAGCTGTTTTGTCGAGACACCGAACATTGCGAAATGTTTTCTAATGTGTGACCCTGGACCACATAGCCAGTCATAAGGGTCAATTTTTTGAAAGCTGAATAAATAAGCTTTCCATTGATTTATGGTTTGTTAGGACAATATTTGGCCGATATACAACTATTTGAAAATCTGGAATCTGAGGGTGCAAAAAAAATCAAAATATTGAGAAAATCATCTTTAAAGTTGTCCAAATGAAGTTCTTAGCAATGCATATTACTAATCAAAAATTAAGTTTTGATATACGCATTTACGGTAGGAAATTTACAAAATATCTTAATGGAACATGATCTTTACTTATTATCCTAAAAAAATTTAGCATAAAAAAAAATCAATAATTCTGACCCATACAGTGTATTGTTGGCTATTACTACAAATATACCCCAGCGACTTAAAGGGTTAGTTCACCCAAAAAAATGAAAATTAGCCCACGTTTTACTCAAGGCATCCTAGGTGTATATGACTTCTTTTTTCAGACGAATCCAGTCGGAGTTATATTAAAAATGTCTTTGATCTTTCAAGCTGTTTAATGGCAGTCAGCGGGTGTTGCATGCTTCAGTCCAAAAGAAGTGAAATAAAAAGCGCCCATCCATAAAAAAAGTGTTCACACGGCTCCGGGGGGTGAACAAATGCCTTCTGTAGTGAATCGATGCGTTTTTTGTAAGAAAATATCCATATTTCAAACGTAATAATCACTTTAATCTAGCTTGCGCACTGTTGTCCATGGAAGCAGTTCCGGGAGGATGGCGTATGAGTTCAGTGCTGCGCATGCGCCGGTGAGTCTCGTGAAAACCAGCGTTTGTTAACAGGAGCAAAGGAAGCAAAGTTTCCTTACTTTAGCAAAGAAAAAACAATCTCCGCTTGGCTTATATCGAAATCCTCCGACATTCTTCTTTACAAATCCTCGTTTTGTACTTCTAATTAGTGACCTTTGTTTTGTTTTGATCTCTCCGCTGCATTGAGTTGAGTTGGTTTCATTTAAGTTTTTAAGTTTCAGTTTATTTTTTATTAATTTTTTTTACTTTCAGCTTTATTGTAATTATTAGTTTTCGTTTTGGTTAACAATAACAACACTGATATGCAGAGAGGTCCAGAAGTCCACTGTTTGAAATGCTAATATTTTGCATCATATATTAATATGTAATTTTCATGTATTTTCATATATCCTTTTATATTATCAGATTAACCATTTATGTGCTTTTCTTTCTTTTTATGCATTAATGCCAGCAGCACTGGAGCTGCATGAAGAAAGTCTGTCACATGATCAGTGACGCTCATTTACATACACTTGATTAGTCACAGAAAGAGTGGACTGAAATATTGGTGCACAAAAACTTAAAAACCTCAAACTTTCAGCTTTAATTAGAATTATATAATGATCGGCTGAATAGAAATAACAAAAGAGCAGAAATGAGAGGGAACGTCGTCTCTGCAGACGTGTTTTCAGTCTCCGTCTGAAACTGGATTAATCCTTTTCACATTCATATGTAAATAAGTTGGACCATTATGCTGTTTTTCACATCTCGCTGTCTTTCAGGCTTAGTTTTTAGACTCTCTCAGCATAAGAGCTTTCATTTGAATCTCTGCGCTCATCCATCTGACGGCGCCGCAGCACTAAAGCAAAACTGCAAAGTGTCAAAGTGAAGAAAGGCAACTTCTAATTGCACTCAGATGTTTTAAATCACCTGATATCGACCCCCGAGGATAACTGACATTTCTGTTTGTCTCCCGCTGAGTGCTGTGTTTCTGCTGACCTCCTCGAAAGCCAAATAAATTATGACTTCAGGGGAAGTCCACTTTTAAATCGTCCTTCGAAACCGTTTCTAGAAAGTTTGATCTTTTGTGCTGTGTTGAAAACCTTGGGAACTCTATGGATGGTGTTCCCGTCAGAAGAAAGGCGGCTTTAAAGGTTGCTTGTAAATCTCTCGTTATGCAATACTATCCCTAAATCTTGATTGGACCTAAAACCGCATAAAGTACAACTTGGTCAAAACTATTGAATTCAATCTTTTGTCAGCTTGTTTTCTTTCAATTAGGACAGGTCTTGTGTTTCTTTTTAATCGTAGGCCGGTAATTTTGCCCAGGAAACCCACAAGTGTGACTTTGTGCCATTTTGTACAAAATAAAAGCATTTCAAAACAGATTTCCTGGTTAAACAATAAAGCACACAGTTTGACATTTTTTCATCCTTTATTTAATATTTCCAAAATTATCTACAAATGCTTTTTTCATTTAAAAACCAAGGTGCATGAGCTCAAAACAACGAGGCCTACGATCAATCCGTTCTAAAAGAAACTCAAATGCTTGTTAATTAAAAGAACACAAGTTTGATTGAATGCAAGATCTGGCGATAGTATAGTATAAATAGAGATGTATAAGCCATTTTTTGTAGGCTGGTCATTTCTGACCGGGAGCTCCACAAGTGTAGGAAAAAAAGTAGTTTAAATAAATAAAGTAGTTAAAATGGCACAAAGTCACACTTGTGGTGTTTCTAAGCAAAAATGACCAGCCTGCAAAAAAAAATTGCCTTTAAAGCTCTTTTTTTTTTTGCAATATTTAGTGATAATGTACACTCTTAAAAATAAAGGTGCTTAAAAGGTTTTTAGAAAAAACATTTTTTGGTTCCACAAAGAATCATTCAGTCAAAGGTTCTTTAAAGAACCATCTCTTTATTACTTTTTTATAATCTGAAGAACCTTCTTTCGCTATGAAGAACCTTTTGTGAAACAGAAAGGTTCTTCAGATGTTAAAGGTCTTCTATGGAACCATTTAGGACAAGAAAGGTTATTCTATGGCTCGTGAAGCCCTTTATTTTAAGAGTGTGCTAGAGCGAATTATAAGCTATTTTTTGCAGGCTGCTCATTTTTGACCAGGAACACCACAAGGTGGGAAAAAATCCCAGAAAAAGTACAACAATTATTTAAAAAATAATCATTTTTGGGGAAGTTGTTATGCAATGTTTGAGCAAAGTCATTACATTTTAGTCCAGTGTGATAACATTAAGTAGCATTTTTGGAAAAGATAAAATCCTCTCCAGGTCACAACATAAAAGATAAATAAAATCGATCCAAATAGAACACTTATACAAACCACTGCATCGTGCAACTCAAGATCAATTCTGACCTGTTGACCCCCAGGGAGGTCATGAGAGGGACGCTGTACCGTGAGGAGCTGCACGAGAGGGACCAGTGGACGCTGTTCGGGAACGAGGCTGAGAAACTGGAGATCGGTGTGATCAGAAACAAGCGTGTCGTCCGTGAGCGCGTGCATCGATTGGCTCTGCGCCGGGAGGTGAGTGATCGACACACCAAAAATACAACAATCACTGCTCTGCACATCTCAAGACACATGAGTGCATTCACTTTCTAGTTTTAAAGGAATAGTTTATCCCAAAATGAAAATTGTGTCATCATTTACTCAACCTCATGTCATTCCGAACCCCTACAGCTTATTTTTCCAGATTAATCTGGGGTGCGTTTCCCAAAAGCATCGTAAGCCTATAAGTACTTCATAGACCCATCGCCACCAATGGAGCTACCATCAACTTAGGCTTACGATGCTTTTGAGAAACGCAGCCCTGGTTGTTTCAATATAGTGAAGGGAAATGGGGACAAAGTAAAATACACCATAAAAGCATGATAAATGAGTTGTTATATAATTATATTATTAAGCTTTTTATAATACAACAGACTGGCATGTAACAGGGTTATTTTAGTAAACTAAAACCATAAAAAAATATTAATAAAATGTTTAAGTTAAATAATTCAGAATTAAAAAAAATCTTTACTTGAAATAAAATAAATGTTAACTAAAATAAAATAAAAAAATAAAAACTTATTTCAGCTAGTTGCCAAGGAAACATCTCATTTTAATTTAGTTTAACTTGAAGTACTAAAATAACAAAAAATAAAACTGAAATAACAAGTTTATAAAACACGACTAAAAAATTTTAACAAAAAAATTAACTAAAATGACAATGAAAGCAGAACATATCAAAGAACTCAAGCATTAATAAAAACTCTAATAGTATCTCAATGATACTAAAATAAATGGGGACGGAACAAAAAATAATAAATTAAAGTCCATAGAACACTGTTGTATTTTAAAGCTTTTTATTAGAGTGTTGTGTGAAAAACAGACTGAAATATAGCATGGTTATTATAGTAAACTAAAATTAAAACCTTTAAAAACAAAAACAAATCTTTAAAAAAACTTTTAAAAATATTTTATTATTTAAAATAAAATAAACGCTATGGACATTAAATATAAAAAAATTATTTTGTCATTTTTTCAAATAATTTAAGACAAAAACAACAAAAATGAATGAAAACTATTTAGAAATAGTGTAAAAATGACAAAAACACACAAACAAATTACAAAAACATTCAAAGTAAAAAAAACTAAATATAAAAATAAAAACTAATAAAACTTTAAATTATAAAAAAGCCGTAAAACCGTAATTTATCCTTTACCGCTTTCAATATCTTCTTCTTCCCTTCCCTTCTGTTTGTCTTTCAAATGTGTCAGTAATTTGTATTTTGCATTTTTTCACCTTTGAAACAGTAAAATAAATAAATAAACTATATTACTATGTGTAAAATATAAATGAAATGTAAGTGATTTTTCAGCTTTGGAGTGACACCAGAGTGAGTAAATAATGACAGAAGAGCTTGATATTCTTCAGGCCGAGAGAAAAGCTTCATTGCACATGAAGTTGATTGAGGATCTGAGCATGAAGGCTCCTGGTTTCCCCCGTTCCAAACTCTCCTGTTCGGTTCAGGGCTGCCCGCTTCCCAGCGTCACATGGTGAGAGTCTCAACACATCTCCTAAACAAAAGAGCCTAAATCTGCAAAGACAGACGTCCATCATAAGAGTGTGATTGTTGTCGACAGGTTTAAGGATGACGTTGCTCTCCGAGGATCTCTGCCGTGGAACTACAAGCTGGAGGTGAAGCTAAAACAGGAGTCATTTACGGTGGCCGAGAAGTGCAAAGCAAATTGATTAGTGCTAAAAACCCAATGTGAGCCATTTTTCTAAACTGATTTAATCTATTGCTAGCAGACAATACGTCTTCACCAGTGCACTCGTTAGTGTTCTATATGGTGCACAGTGATGTCTGCTGAAATCTTATTGGCTGCATTAATGGAACATTTGCATATAGCAGCACTAAATTCTTCTTCAAGTTTGAACCTTGTTCTTCCTTCATTCTTCTATTTGCAGTACATGAAGGAGCCGAGGCCAAACTGAAGCACTCGTGGATGCCCAGTGAGTGCCTTTGCTCTTCTTAATGTAACATAAACAGCATTTTGGAGAATTTTAATCTGGTAATGCAACCACCCAGAACACTATACCATATATTCTGTATTCATGTACACTACTGCTAAAAAGGTTATTTTTTTGTGTTTTATTGAAGAAACTAATACTTTTATTCAGCAAGGATGCATTTATATTGCTACAACAGATTTCAATTTCTATTTCAACTAAACTTTCTATTCATCTGTGAATCCTGGAAAATAAAACGTAGCACGTTTTCCACGAAAGGTTTGGGCAGCACAACTGTTTTCAACCTTGATAATAATCAGAAACGTTTCTTGAGCAGCAAATCAGCATATTATACTGATTTCTGAAGATCATGTGACACTGAAGACTGGAGTAATGATGCTGAAAATACAGCTTCGATCACAGAAATACGTTTTAACCTGATATACTCACATAGAAGACAGTTATTTTAAATTGTAATATTATTTAACAGTTTTACTGCATTTTTACCACCAAACTTTTCAACAGTAGTGTATTTTGGATCAGGAGAGATGCACTCTTAAAAAATTTCTATACTGACAATGAACCTGCCCATAGCTAGCATTTTTACAGTGAGTTTTGCATGCAAACACACTTTTTCATGCATTATTGCAGTGCAGCACACATTTAGAGCAAAACGACTTCATTACTCCATCCAATATAGCTACAGCATTTTCAAACAAATCTGAATTCCCATTACAGCCCTTCTGCTCATATGAGAGAGCATCACAATTCATTTGCAAGCGTGTGGAATTGTGTTGTCGAATCACTTCCATCACTTCCAATTCCATCTCGCCTCAATTCCCCTTGTACCGTCACTGAGAACCATAGCTAAACAAATAGCACGTCTTCTCAAACATCGTCGACATCGGCCCTCTGTGACGGCCCCAGCCATGGCATTTGTCTCATTACACTAATATTTGTCCTCGTCCTTGGGATGGTTTTCGGTGCTATTTGCCGGGAATGGAAACTTGAAGGAAAATAGAACCATTTTTCCATTACACTGCAGTGATTTTCTCTCGCTCGTACAACATTTCTCTATTCTAGCTCAAGGATTTCATTTCTTTTCACAGTCACGGCCTGCCGTACGCAAGAAGGAGTGCCTTGTATGCAACAAAAGCGATCCTTACTGGCCTGTCCTAATCCTGTCATTAAATGTCCTGTAACTATGCCAACGCCAAGGCGCTCTCATTTTTTCATCTCTGATACGCTATATTCCAACGTGGCGGCGTGTGGACAAACATACTGGTAACGGTCAGTAGTATCGTTTTATATCATATAATCTGGGAACTGGCTGCATTTTGGTTAACATTTTAAATTCAAGGGGAAACCCAATGTACAGTACTACATAACTATAGTGATGCAGTGATATAATAGTGGCTTTTTATCACAACTCACGCATTTTGCAACCCGTCTGTTTAAACTCTAAGCAGTTGGTGGACTTAACCATAAGCGAGTGTACCAATCTGTCGCTTTAGGGCCCAGGGGAATCAGGGGGCCCATCTGATATTGCCGAAACATATTTGCAGCGTTTGAACATGTAACCGGTGCAACAGGACGCTCTGGTTTACAAATGCCACCTTATCTTTACACGGCAATGACCTCCATCAGTGTTTAACTCAGTCACTTTCAATCGGCCCGCTCAAACATTGCAGAGTCTCGTGTAAGCTTCGGGAATGCTCTCATTAATAAACACAGTGTATGACTATGTAAATAATGAGATTCATTGTGCGGTGGTACGACTAGCTTAGTAACGTGACGATCGCATGAACGGAAGTGAGTGGACAGCTTTTAGTGGATTATATGAGGGTCTAGCTGTATAATACTGTCTGACTGTCCTTGTATTGGTGTTCCAAAGTCTTATTTTATTTGTCTTGCTGTTTCAAAAATGACTCGCATTGTGGCTTTCCTTGGCACGAAACTGCGCACACTCGTATAAATGCATTATGCAATGAACTGGAGACTTTTCCCGCTTAATATAGATTACTTTTCGATTTGTTTCATCTCTTCTTGCAAACCCTACCGTATGCCTCCAGTACCTTGGAATAGGAATGGAGGTTGCATGTGATAAATTTCCATGTTTGTAACAAGATTTTTACATTTAATTAGATGACAAGTGCAGCTTTTTTTAAATCTTCTTTTGTATCCGAAAAATAAATAAAATAAGGGAGTCTAATAGTGGACCCTGAGGCACAAAACCACCATAAGGGTCATTTTTTAAATTGAGATTTATACATCAATAAATCAGTAAATAAGCTTTCCATTGATGTATGTATGGTGTGTTAGGATCATTCTACTGCCGTTTGTTGTCACTGTCAGGGACTATTTTTTAGGAAGGATGCCATTTAATGATTTAACTTTAAAAAAGTAACATATTAACAGTGCTGGGTAGTAACTGATTAATCTGGATTATGTAATCAGATTCCAAAAATTAAGTACCTAATTGTAATTAGAGTATATTACATTTAAAAAATGCTCATAAACAGATTACAGTTACTTTTTATGGATTACATTATTACATATTATTCACACAACGGCAGTAAATCCTTCATAATTTATTGATTCTCCCTAATTCTTCTTTTTAATTTTCCGTGCGAACATGCTACTTTCGATTAATCGTTTTTTTCCTAAAAATACGTCGATTCTATTCTCAAAATTGTCTTTTCCGGTATTTATTTCAGCAAACATTTAACACAAGATCTGATTAAGGTCGCCATGATTTTGCCAAGACATGTTCCTGGATCAACATCTTTTGTTCATCTTTTCCATCTTTTCTAACCTAACCCTGAGCTGGATGATGGCATCACTGAATTCAATGATGAACTGCCTTTAACGGCAAATGAGTGTTTACTATTGCCCTTTTGCATTATTGACACACTATTTTCTATTTAAAATACTGTAAAGCTGCTTTGGCACAATCTGTATTGTTAAAAGCACTATATGAATAAAGGTGACTTGACATTTGAATGAACTAATTATTCCAAAAATATAGACTTAACCCAATCCCTACCCCTAAACCTAACCCTACCTATAATTTATTCCTAAAATCAGTGAGAAATTATAGCTGATTAACAAGGGTGTAGAAGGACCTAACCCTGATAGTAAGCCTAAAACTAACATTTCCTGAAAAGTTATCCCTCAATTCTGATTGGTTGATAGGAATGTTGTTCCAAGATCAACAAGAATGTTGATCCAGGAACATATTGTACTTGATGAAACCAAACAGCACTACTGTTCAGCTGTTTTGTAAATCAAGGCAAAGTGGTTATTTTCGTTTCGCGTTTTTTTATTAAGTTAATTTAGAAAAACGTTATAAAACAGTTCTACCATTTCACAATGTTAGTTTAAAACTTTTTTAAACACTAATATAATGTATGCTGTTATAACCCATTCCATTCGTTTGGGAAGAGTGTCAAGCTAAAGCTTGCTTTAACAGGACACGGAGGCGCCAGTGGATGTGGAAACCACTTAAAATACGCACGTCATTTTTTGGGGCTCATGAAATGTAAGGATTATGCATCATCTTCGGAACTGTACAAGGTTCACGTTTCTATTTTTGTTCACTCCCAATAGTCATCAAAACGGTTGGTGCTCTTTCTGCCGTCTCGGTCTTGAACAGGAGTGCTTCACAATGATGAACCGAAACTCAGCAAATACTTGACTCACAGACATGATAAATATACAGTATCTACAGAAAGCTTCGAATTACTACTTTAAAATGAAATAAAGTAGTTTTATTTCAGCAAGCTTTAGCCTATTGTGTGCGGAACTGTTCCACGTCCGAGCCACTCTTGACAGTCGCGGTAGCATCATGGTCTCTTGTTGTTTCCTCCGGCGTGGCAATTTTTTTTCATCACCATAATTGATGATGTCTAAAAATATAATAATAGGAGAAGCTTAAAACAGGCCGGATTGCCCGGCCCCCCCCATCTGAGCTATGACGCGAAATTGCCGACGCCTGGCCCTAGTGGATAAATAAGTCGGGGCCCTCGGGCCCAGGCGATAGCTGGCTCCTACCAAGAACAAAGCAATATGTGTGATTTGCAATGCTCAGGTGAAATGCTATGTAATACCAGAGCCGTTGATTTGTAGTATTACTCAGAGCCATTGTCTCTCAACGGCTCTGAGTAATACTACAAATCTGCAGAAGCATTTGACATCACGCATAAGGTGCCATGAATTCCGCTTCTTTTGTTTACTACACCCATACTAAAGCCCGTCTACTAGTTGCGATATGAACAGCCAATATCATCTCCATTACCATTTTCGTTTTAAAATTTTAAAACTACCGTCATTGACAGACCCACAGCTGCAAGTTCTTGACGGCAACCGCTCAAAATAAAAGTTTGGTTTAACATGAAGAAACTGGACAGAATATATTATATTGTGCAGTCTAGAGACTCAGTGTAACAACAATACTACTACTACTACTACTAATAAAATAATAATAATAATTTTACTATTAAATATTTTTAAAGGAATAATCATATGTTTTCTTTTTAATTTTAACAGTAAACATCTGTTGTGCAGCACTTTGTTGCCAAAAAATAAAAGGGTTTAATTTGCATTTTTGATTAGGATAAATTAAATTAATGTGTTATGCCTTCATTTGATTACAAGAAAAATTAAAAACATTTTATAGGGCCCTATTATTGTTTAAAAAATGACCCTATACAAAAAAAAAAAGGTTTAAAATACAGGCATGTAGTTCTTAATTTCTTTTTATTAATTCACCATTTGTAAACTGATGTTTACTGTAAATGTTTTTAGAAATATCAAAAGCATTTGTATTAAAACTATATTCACTGAATGTAATCAAAAAATCGAATCAAGAATAGAATTAGATCAAATCGAGAGCTTGCGAATCAGAATCGAATCAAATCGAATAAGGACATCTGAATCGATACCCAGCCCTATCGTACAATTCAGCTTTGATTATATTCCCAAAAACAGAAATAAATATTTCAAGGAATATATTTTCTTTCCCTTTGCTTTTTTTATGTCAATATGGTATGTTTAATGGTAAGTTTAAAACACATTTGATAAAAACTCATCTAAAAGTAATCTAAAAAGTATTCAGAATACGTTACCTAAAACGAGTAACCTAGATTACGATACTAACTACAGTTTTTGTCATGTAATCTGTAATCAGTAAAGTACTACAATTTGTAAGTAATCTGCAAAGCTCTGCATATTAATACACATATTTTGCCTTTAATATATGTATTGTGTGGAAACCATTTTATAAATGCAATAAAACCCATGAAGCCGTGGTTTACAGTGCGTTGAACAGCTAACAGGGTTTTAGGTCCTCTGCTTTGTGTCGTGTCTAACACCCCTAGCAGTTCTGAATTCACTTAAACCACAGCTTTTTGGGTCTTCTTGCTTTAATGAGTTATGAGTATGAAGAATACAATTTTGCTACCTTTTCCTGTTTTTCATCCTAGTCCCAGTTCCAGAGCCGGACGCTCAGCTGGCCTCCACCTTTCCTCCAACGTTTGTGAAAGAAGGTGACAACTTGGTTCTGCAGTGCAGTTTCACCTCAGCTTTACTGCCGTTCCAACAAGATGTGACTTGGTACAGAGACGGTGAGACAGTTTTATATGTGAAACAATCATGCATTTTTATCCAAATAAAATTGTACATTTACAGTAGCAGATGCTTTTATCCAGAGTAACATCACAATAAATTTATTTTACAAGATTCACGGTACAACAATGGCAGGTTTACCTCTTAGCTACAACCTGGCAACCACCCAGAACACTCTAGCAGCCGCGTTTAATGTAGCATCCTATGTGCTCAGGGCTGGTGTTGTTGCGTCAGTCCAGTTGTGTGGAGCTGCAGACGGGTCTGCAATCTGCCAGTTTCACCCTGAAGCGAGTGCACAAGGAACATGAAGGCCTGTACAGCATCCGTCTGCGAACCTGGGACGGGACCGTCGGGCACAGCGCCTATGTCTATGTCAAAGGTCAGATCCTCATAAACTCTTACTCTTAAATATTAGAGCGTTACGCAGTTTTTGTTTTATAACTAGTGTTACAATCACCCCGACTGATAACTAGCAGCAGCAGTGTAAGAATCTGTCATAGAAAGTTAATCTAGAAATAATGGTGGAAACCTGTTTCCCTACTGAATAAAAATTTAAAAAGTTGATTGACTTTTATCTCACTATTCTGACTGTATTCCCACAACACAAGACTTTTTCTTACAATTGCAAGTTTATATCTCACAATTCTGACTTTTTTCTCACAATTCTGCTTTTTTCCCGCAATTGTGACTTTTTTTCTTGTAGTTCTGACTTTTTCTTGCAACATTACAAAGTTCAAAAAAAATATATCTCTTAATTCTGACCTTTTTCTCGCCATTCTAGCTTTTTTCTCGCAATTGCAAGTTTATGTATACCTCACAATCCATTTTCTTCCTCAAAATTCTGACTTTTTTCTCACAATTGCGAGTTTATATCTTGTGAGATATATGTATAATGTCAGAATTGAGAGATATAAACTCACAATTGTGAGAAAAAAGTCCAAATTAAGAGAGATAAACTCGCAATTCTGACTTTGCAACACACAATTGCGACTTCATATTATGCAATTTTGACTTTATAGCTTGCAATTGTGAGAAAAAAGCCAGAATAGTGAGATAAAAAGTCGCAATTACCTTTTAATTTTGTTTTCAGTGGTGAAAATGGGCTTCCATATAAAACTGAAAGGCTCTGGAAAAGTACTGGACATCTAAAAAAAACACTTTCACATCACAAAATCAGTTTTTTATTTTTATTTTTATTAATTCTCATGAATCTGTGATGTTCTTTCCAGAGCAGAGTTCTCCTGTCAGCATAAGTCCTTAAAAGCAAGACGAGGACAGGAATTGAATTTCCTCTGAAAGCCTGCAGTGTAGTAATTAGAAAGCGAGCTTCACTCTGCTGCGCGTGACGTCCTCGCTTAATCTCAGAGGAAAAATTTGCATTACAAATCTGCCAGGTAACAGGAAGGAGCCGGAGGTTGCTCTTATGAGTTTGTTTCATCCTTGTTGGTGGCGATTAAACAAATAAGAGCGTGAGAAGCCCTGTAGTTGCCTCTTCTAAGAAACTTACTGAAGTAAGCTTAACTCTGCTGTGGAGAGAAATTTTATTTTTCAGAGGCTGCTTATTAATAGGTCAGAGAAACCTAATGGGGTTCCCAGTCATTTATTTTTCATTAAAGAAATAAAAATAGACATGAATGATTATTGTTAACTAAAAGTAAAACTACTAAATATATTTTTTTGGTATTCAAATAAAGCTGAAATAAACAATAAACCAAATTAATGGATTGATGAATGAAAATTAATCAATGGAGTTCCTGGTTATTTCTTTATTATTATTAAGAAATAAAAATAGACATGGATGACAGTTATGGTTAACAAACTAAAACTATTACAAATAACTTTAATTATTGGGGTAAAGTTGAAATTAAAAATATAAATAATAAATGAAACACTTAATTTATTAAAGCTTAAAATAGAAAAGCTTAAATGAAATTAATGGAGTTCTCATTTATTTATCTATTTATGTAGTAAGGGATAAAAATAGACACGAATGACAGTTTTGTTATTGTTAACTAGAACTAAAACTATTAAAAATAATTTTTGGTATTGGAATTGTCACGCCCTTGGACTGCCCCTGTGTTCCGTGTCTTGTGTTTTGCTCCCCATGTGCTCCCCATGACCCAGTTTCTCCCGTGTTTGATTGTGTCCATTTGATTTCGATGGTTCTTGTCAATTCCCTCTTTTAGTTCCTGTATTTAAGCCCTGTGTTTTCCTGAGTCCTGCGTCCAGTCTTAAATGTCTGCTCGATGTCCTATGTGTGTGTTACCCCGGTTTTGTTTCATTAAAGACTCTTCTAAGATTCTCCCACATCTCCGTGTCTCCTCGCTCCGCGCCCTAACAATATCAGCGTGAACCGTAATAAGCTGAAATAAATGAATAAATAGTTATTGCTATGTAATGACGAGTAAGTACAGTTTGTTTTTTTGCTGTCTAACTAAGTTCCAAACTACACAATAATTTTTCAGTAATCCAATAAGCTGAAATAAATATAAATATGTAGATGACAACATTTAACTCAAGAAAATTCAAAGAACTAAATTAAACTAACTGAAATAACATAGAACGAAAACTGGACATAACATCACGCTAAAGCGAACGGGAAATATATATATATATAAACTGTAAATGACAAAGCATATAACAACAAAAATCAACTCAAGTTAATTTAAATATTAATAATACTAAATAATATAAGAGAATAGAAGAATAAATACACTGATGAATGAGATTTTGTTGACAATGCAATTCATATATATCTATATATATACTTATACAACTTTACGTGTACTGCGTTAGGCTAACCGAGTCTTGTGATTTGCACTTATATATTGTTACTCTTTTGTTAGTTTTTATTGCGTCTATTGTCCTCATTTGTAAGTCGCCTTGGATAAAAGCATCTGCTAAATGACTAAATGTAAATGTAATGCATAGCATGCAAGCTAAAATAAATGTGGATAGATCCTTTGATCTTGTAAGAGTCTGATGAGTTCATACTCTCATTCTTTTTGTTGTTTTGTCAAATCTGAGCTGAGATTTGAGATTGCTGAGATCTCTTCTGAAACGCAAGAGGAGATGCATTACAAAGGCCTTTATTTCAGGAGAAGCATCTGAAGAACAGGACAATTCAAGCTCAGTGCTATATGCTGTGTTGTTCCCTCTCTCTCTCTCTCTCTCTCTCTCTCTCTCTCGGTGTGTAGATGGACCCGCGGTTGTGCTCGGAGCTCCAGGTTCTCCTCTGCAGCTGTAGTTTTCTGATGTGAACCGGGAGTACGGCTTCCTCTCGTGGATTCCTCCCAGCGCAGACGGAGCCGCTGCTGTGCAGGGTTACTTCATAGAGAGGTGAAGCATGATCCGTGGTGTTCTTCTGACGGTCGGTCGCTCTCATCTTGAGAGATCCCAGCAGCTTCTAGCTGTTTTGGGGATAAAACTTGAAATGAAAGATCATGGTGAGAGAGTACGAGTGCCTAACCTTCATGTCTCCTAGCAACATCCTGCTTTACTCTACAGTGTTCAGTCTTGTTGGTTTGTGTTTAGTTTTTGCAGATAATTGCATCTTGTTATGCATATTTATGGAGTCCAAACCACCTAGTGAAAATGCTTCAGTTTTGCCTTTTTTATACAGTTATTCTTTCTATTATGAAACAATATTATAAGCGTAATAGTTTGAGTGAAAATTTGACTGAATTTCTAAATATCCTATCATGCAGATTGTCCTTCTTGTACTTTAATGAGTTTTAGAATCAGAAAGACATTTATTGCCATTTATTGTTTTGTAAGACAAAAATAATAGATAAGCCTCAGATAATAAAAATAAAGATACATGAATTAAAAAATATATATAAAAATACACACAAGACAAAATAGACAATATTTGTTTAACTTTATATAGACAAACTTTGGTCTAAATGGTTGCTAGGGTGTTGCTAGGGGCAGTTTTAATGCATTGCTATGCTATTGCTTGAGTGTTCAGAATGGTTGCTAGGGGTTGCAAAGTTATGAGAAGTCTTTAATGCATTCCTATGCTGTTGCTAGGATGTACTGACTGGTTGCTAGGGCGTTGCTAGGGATTGCAAAGTTCTGAGTGGTCTTTAATGCATTGCTATGCAGTTGCTAGGGGTTACAATTTTCCGAGGAGTCTTTAATGCATTGCTGTGCTATGGCCGGTGTGTTTTGAGTGGTTGCTAGACCGTTGCTAAGCGATGCTCAAATATTTGGAGTGTTTTTAATGCATTCTTATGCAGTTCATTGAGTGTTTTGAGCGGTTGCTAGGGCATTGCAATGTTATGAGAGGTCTTTAATGCATTTCTATGCTGTTGCTAGGGTGTACGGAGTGGTTGCTAGGGGTTGCAAAGTTCTAAATGGACTTTAATGCATTGCTATGCTGTTGCTAGGGGTTACAAAGTTCAAAATGGTCTTTAATGCATTGCTATGCTGTTTCTAGGGTCTTCTGAGTGGTTGCTATGGCATTGCTAAGGGGATACTCAAAAGTTCTGAGTGGTTTTAATGCATTGCTATGCTATGGCCGGTGTGGTTTGAGTGGTTGCTAGGGCGTTGCTAAGGGATGCTCAAATATTTGGAGTATTTTTAAAGCATTGTTATGCTGTTCATTGAGTGTTTTGAGTGGTTGCTAGGGCATTGCAAAGTTATGAGAGGTCTTTAATGCATTGATATGCTGTTGCTCGGGTGTTGCTAGGGGTTACAAAGTTCTAAATGGTCTTTAATGCATTGCTATGCTGTTTCTAGGGTCTTCTGAGTGGTTGCTAGGGTGTTACTAGGAGAATTGCTCAAATATTCAGAGTAGTTTTTTATGCATTGTTATAATGTTTGATTGTTCTGAGTGGTTGCTAGGGCATTGCTAGAGGGTGCTCAGTTGTTCAGAGTAGTTTTTAATGCATTATTATGCTGTTGCTTAAATTATTGCTATTGTGTTGCTAGGTGATTGCTAAGGTGTTCTGCTTGATTTCAACGGCAACTACAAATAAACCATTAGTCTGAAGCTATATCATGTTTAAAATTCTCCTACAATAACTTCTGAACATGCTCACAGTCTCTTCTCCGTCATGTAGGTGTGACACCGGTGATGGGAAGTGGGAACGCTGTAATGCTGTCATCCACAGCGAGTGTCAGTATCCCGTCATGGGACTGAAGGAAAACACAATGTATCAGTTCCGTGTCTGCGCAGTCAACCAGGCAGGCGTGGGCCGCCCGACCCCGTCCTGACCTCTGACCCCCTGGAGCCCAGCAGGACTACGGGTAAGAGCGTCTACATGAGTTCTGAATAAAGTCTTTTCTATGATACTAGCAGCATCCGTCTGTATCTCTGATCTCCTGCTTTCCTCTCGTCTCTGTCTGTCAGTGGTGAAGGTGGAGCGCGGCAGAGAGATTATGATCACTAAGAACCAGCTGGAGGGTGAGTAGATCACAGCGCTCCTGAGTTCACACTGATGCAGTCGAGTGGAGAGATAAGAAGAAATGCATGCTTCTACACTCACAGACGAGCTCAGGTTTACTGTACATTGCGATGATATTCTTTATCATGTGATATTTCATTGCATCAAATCACACTGTAGGGTTGAATCTCACAAAAATGGTCAAGAACATTTCTGAGTCACGTTTCATGCTAAAATCAAAAGAAAAAAGAAATGGTATTTTAATATATTAATGAAAATGTTTTTTTTATGGTTTTAGTCTTAGTTAACGATAATAAACTTGCAGGGTACATTGCATACTCTAATTTAAGGAAAAATCATAAATCACAGAATTAATATCTATTTTCTTTTTTTTTTTACCATAGAATTTTTTTTGTTGCAAATTGCATTTTTACATTTTATACCACCCCACCCACCGTATACAATCCTACCCAGCCCCAACAGAGCAATCCCCAATTAGAACAAAATGACATCTGAAGGGGGAGAATGAAGAAAAAAAAATACATGCATAGCATAATCGAAATTATAGTTTAAAAAGAAGGTACCTATACCTATATACCTCCACTCAATCCATGTGTAAGGTTTGTAAATCATTAAAGAATATGATAAATTGTTGCCATTTTTTAAAAAAAAGATTCCCCCTTAACTCTGATATTGTACTTAATTTTTTCAAGTTTAAAAAAAAAAAAGGCCAAATCTTTGAGCCAAAATCTTTGAGAAAGAAACAAAGCCTACGGTATTTTAAGACCATAAAGATTTTATTTATTGTAACATTATGTTCATAACAATTACGTGAACCTTCTTTTATATTATCATTACTGTAATATATAAATATTAGGGCTGTCAATCGATTTAAATATTTAATCGTGATTAATCGCATGATTGTCATGAGTTAACTCGTGATTAATCACAACTTAATCGCACCTTTTTATCTGTTCTAAATGTACCTTAAATTAATACTTTTAAGTAATAAAAAGTAATAAAATGTAAGTACTTTTTAATTCAGTTTTTAATACTCTAATCAACAAGGGAATGGACAAATATGGATGCTTTATGCAAATATATGTTTATTATTAGTGAAACCATATACTCAACATAGAGAATTTTTTCAAAGAACTTGTTCATATCTATTAGACACACGAAAAAAGAACAATGAAAGGCTCCCATTACTTCTCTTTCTTTGCACTGAGCAATTTACTTACACAAGCCGGTTTACATTATTTGCAGGACAGGGCAGCTCACTTCTTCTGAACATGCAAAATGTATATTTATTATTTATTATTACATTTGTTTTCCTCTCTGTGCCCACATACTGTAATTTGTGATTTCGGCTATACTTGCATGTAAAATTAGAGAAGCAACATAATATCTGTTTTAACTGAAAGCGCTAAGCATTAATAAAATGAGTGCCGTTAAAATGAATTTACGTTAACGCGTTAATTTTGACAGCCCTAAAAAATAAATACATTTTATATACATTTTCTTTGCAAATTAATCATAAATATATGTAAATGGCAGTTTTTGTTGCCATCATTGCTAATTTAATAAGAAAAATAAATCTTTGCTTGTAGGGATCTATCCTAATAAGATTCTCCATTAAGAATAATTACATTTCAAATAAAAAATTAATTAAATATATATTAGTATTGGGAGGATACTAGTTTGTTTATGTAGTATTGAATTTTCTATTTAGTTTCTGTATTTTATGTTATTAGTATATTTATGTTTATATTTTCTTCTTTTATTTCCACTCATTTTAGTTAAGTTTTTAGTAATTTTAGTGTGTTTGTCAGTCTAATTTGTTTATATCCCATATAGTATTTTTATTATTATTATTATTCAGTGGTATTTGATTCAGCTACTATTTATTTCAAGTAATGAAAGAATGTTTTTTTACGATACGATAATAACCTTGCGGAATACATTACATGAGTATTTAAGGGGAAAATGAGCTAAATTGTCATGTAAATAATTTCACACTGGGGGGGGGGGGTTTGGTGGTTGGTTATTGTTTGTTTGGCTTATTTTCTTTATGCAAAGTTTAATATTTCTGTTCTTTGATTTTAAAGGCCAACATGACCTGAACATATTCTTGACAAGATTCGTGAGATTCACCCTTAAACTATAGATTTGTTGCTCCTGCCGTCTCTTCTGAGACATATTTCTTTTTCACGAATTAACCACCCTAAAAAATGTACGGCGGACAGTTATGATGATGAATTTGCTCTGTTTTAGAGGGCAGATCTCATATAAAGCATTCGCAGGTGGTCTGCGCTCCCCTGTACGGCAATACCTATAAAGACTGAGGCAGTTTTATTGGCACTCAGCATTAAAAAGATGATGATATGTCTCTGAAGCTCAAAGATTAAAATGTCGTATGCTGTGCTGCTAAATGCCATGGCAACACCAGGGACTCGTGGGCCATTATGAGGAGATGTAAAGAGCCGACATGAACCTGTTCTTTATAAAGCATGAGAGGTACAGAGTACTGCAGAGTGTGTGTGTGTGTGTGTGTGTGTGTGTGTGTGTGTGTGTGTGTTGTGTGTGTTGTGGTGTGTGTCTGTGATCTACATAGGCAGCTGTCTTCTAAGGAAGCATCCTAACTGACTGTCAATTGATTTCAGTACAGTTTATTGACGAAGCCATACATAAAAATGCATCAAAATGCTTAACCCTTAATGCATTTATATTGATGATATATTTTCTTCATGCATCCCGGAAGCACTGTTTATGCATATTTTGTTTTGGCAATATTTGTCTATGATTTACTGAAAAAGTTTGTTGTACATTTAAAAAAAAAAAAAAATTTAAACTTACTATTGCATTTGTGCAACATTGTCATTTCAAAAGTTTAGAATTTTTGGAATAGTATCATTTTTATTTCACGAAAACATGATGAGGAAAATATTGCAGGTCAAATACTGATGTCAAGTACTGATGTCCTAAATGTCCTTGAAAAGATATTTTAATTGCAAACTTGGTTGCTATGACAAATTTGAGAGTGTTTTATGATGTTTTATCCCATATTTATTGAAAAATAGGTGCCTAGTACAGTTTTTTCTACAGTGGATCTGCAGGGTTGATACAAAACAGTATTTTAGTAAGCATACTGACGATTTATTTTCTTGGTCCTACTTGGAAATGCATTAAGAAGCCACTAATTCTAAAATAAAAACCATTATATTTATGCATGTTTTGTTTTGGGAATATTTATCTATGATTTACTGAACAAGTCTGTTGTAAGAATAACATTAAAACATTGTCATTTCACAAATTAATTTTTTTTAATTTATTTCATTTTTAAAGTCTTATTCTTTTTTATTTTATTATTATTGCCATTTTTTCTTCAACTAAAGATGGGGGGAAATATTACAAGTCACAAAAACAAAAAAATATTGTCTTTGATCAGGTGAAATATATGTCCTTGAAAATAAATTTTAATGTAAATTTTCTTTTGCTATGACAAGTTTGTTTTATGTTTGTAATACCCTATTTAGTGAAAAAGTTGTATGCCTTGTTGTCAATGTTATTTTAGTATCATTTATATACTATTATAGGTTTTGTTAATATTTTGAACTAGATTTTATTTGTGTATTTTCTGTTTTCACTCAATTTAGTTAGTTTTAGTAATTTTGTTGCGTTTTTGTTGGATATTTTGTATTAATTTTTTATTGTTATTTCCAATTTAGTTATTATAATCTAGTATATCTAGTTATTTTAGTATCTCAAATTACACTGAAAGAAAAATTATTAATTGAATTCACAATAACAATTTTAAGGTAGGTGGTTACAATCAATTTATTTTAGCTACATTTACATAAACAAATTTAGTTGACTAACTTTAACATGTTTTTTATTTTTTTTTAAAGTCGCTAAATAATTGTTTTGCAACCACTACCAGTTCCCTCACTAGAATGTGCCTTTTTATACTGAGCAATAATTTATTTATATATTATATTGTTTTATTTTTTATTATTTTAGATTGTAACTTTTTATATCTTTATTTCCATTAATGTTTATTGTATTTCTAGTAATTAAATGTTTTTATGGCTCTAGTTAACAATAATAACCCTGGTCTAGTGTGATCATGTCTTTACCCGTTCTCCGTGAGTCCCTCGCTCTCCTGCTCTTTTTTCGGCATGCTGTATGTTGCCAGTGTTCTGCACCGTTCTAAGTCTCTCCTCTTTGCCGTCCACAGGTCAAATCCGAGTGCCGTTCCCCCCCACCGATGTGCACGTTTGTGAGCTTAGCGACACCTACGCCGTGCTGAGCTGGACTGAACCGGATCCGCGGGGCAGAGAGCCTCTCACCTACTCCGTGGAGCGGGTGAAAGTTGACCTCCGTCCCACGCACTGCTTGCAGCTCAGCTCATTAAGACCGGCCCTGCGGGCTCCTGCGCTCCTGCGCTCCTGCGCTTGTCGTTTTTACCCTCGACTGCAGGCCTTACAGTCGCCTTGGCTTTACACACCGAGCCAAATTAATGCTGCACTTTGACTAGCTGGCTAATTAGAGACTGTGAAGGCTGTACCCTGGGTGGCAGGCAGCAGGTGCAAAGCGAACAGTTCATTAAAAGCACAGAGACCTTAATGCAGCTCATCCGTGTTATGTGACGGCCGCATAATGCGTTTCCTTGCCACTTCAAAGCACTTGCTGTTTTTCTGAGATGTTGCATCAGTTTGCTTGTGTGACTTTGAGCACACCGAATCGTCTCTTTAGACTAGGCATGTTTGCAATCCATGCACAAAATTTTTAGGTGCTCAGTTATACAAACTAGCAACCCAAAGCTGAGTTAGTTGGACAGAGCTGGTTTGTTGGCTTGTTTTATTCCACAATTGTAAGTTGATTTGGATAAAGCATATTAATGAATAAATGTACAAATGTAAATGTTGGGTTTGATGGGTTCAGTGTTATCTTAATATTATTTATTTACTATAAATAATATTTATTGATATTTTAAAATAAATTTGTATTTTTTTATTTAATAAACTTATTTTTTTATGTTAATATATTTTGAATTTGTTTTTTATTTTTGAGTTTGTTTTAACAATTTTGATATTTGCTTTTGTCATTATTTTATTGGTTTGTTTTAAAAAATCTGTTTTGCTTTATTTTTACCATTTTTATACAGTATTAGTAATTTTCAAGTACTTCAACTTATCTTATTTCGTTATGGCTACACCATCTTTAGGGGTTTTGTATTTACATTTTTTAAATCTGATATTTATTATGTTTGAAGTGTTTATTTTTGTACATTTTAAGTTTTTTTATTTCGTTTGTTTTAGTATTTATTTAGTTCTTGTAATTAATCATTTAATTTCTAATTTTAAAGTACGTCACTAATTATTTATTTTCAGTTAGTTGCCAAGACAGCATCTCTAGTATAAGTTTACATTTTTCATCTAATACTTATTTTTCTTTATTTAATTAATTTTATTTTATTTCTTACATTTAATAAAAAAAAATTCACTTGTCGAAAATTATTTGTAATTGTTTTAGTTAACAATAAAAACACTGGATAGGTTCAGTATATGAAAACTTATCCTAATCATCCTAATAATTATTTTTTAATTATAACATTTGAAGTTATGCGTTTTACAGTATATTCTTTCACTGGGAATCGAACTATGACATTGCCGTTGCAAGCAGCATTGCTCTGCCTGTTACAAGAATAAAAAACTACATTACGTCATCTTCACTGTTGGACACTGAAGTTCAGCTGTCAGCACTGCAAGCATTCAACTATTATTATTCAAATGCATTCTAGTATAGTTGCATTGCATCACTATCTGTATGTACGTCTGCATTCTGTGCAAATCCAGTAACCCTAGCAGACATTAAATTAACTTGGTAGAAAGTTAATGCTACAGAGCAAATAAAATGCCCCAAGAGGCTTAACACAAAAAGCAGTTTTAAAGTTTAGCTGATGTCTGTGGCTTCCAGCACTGGAAAAGGTCAAGATCCTTCTGGTTTTCGAGGGCAGTTTTAAAGTTTCAAATCATCTCGTCGTGACTCACAGTGTAAAAGTGCTCGGAGTGATTCGTTCACAGAGCAGAGGAGGTCGAATCGTCCGGTATCAGGCACAAGAAAGAGCTCCAGCCGCTCGCCGACTCTGTAATGAGCAGGAGAACGCGCACAATGCCACAGGACATACACTTTATTGCACTTTTTATAAGAAGAACCATAATAAAACTGTCTAGTTCATCGGGATCATCTGAAATTGTGCCGGCAGAAATACATATATATATGAAAAAGATTTAAATTCCCATTTACCACGGGGCACGTTTTGCTATACAGGATCGTTTTGCTATACAGGATATTGCAATGCTTTATCTTCATAGAGACTTGCTACTTTGTGCGAGTGTAATTTATAGTTAAAACATAAAATTATATATACAAAAAATATGTAATATTAGACAGAAATTCCTAGGCGACACAAAAACCTATATTTCTGTCTCATTCTGTAATATATATGAATTTATAATATATGATACTTCTAATATATGATATATATTATCTTTCATATATTATGAATTTTAATTTTTTAACTATAATTGAACTATATAATCAAGTAGTAAGTGTGTATGTAAAACCAGTATGGCTGGTGTGATTTATATATATTTTTTTCAACTTTATGCAAGTGTAGTTATTTATTTTAATATATATATATATATAATAAGAGAACTTCCTCAAGAACACATCTATTGGCAAAAAACTATTTAGGTCTAATTTTTGGTCTGTATTTCTTTTTTTTTATGTAATTTTCTTTTTTGTTTTTTAATGAAAATAACTGATTTCTGGTCTGTATATTTTTATACGCAATTTTATTTAAAAAAATTTTACCTATAAAATTGCACTTGCATAAATTATATATCCAAAAATAATATATTGAACAATAATAGACAGAAATTCAAAGGGAACACACATACCAGCAAAATCCAAATTTCTGGATTTTATACATGTATTTTTTTAACTATAAGTTGCACTTACGTAAATTATATATACAAAAGTTAATATATACACCAAAAATTAGATCGAAATTATTATTTTTTACTATAAATTGCACTTGCATAAAGTAGAAAGTGTGTATGTAAACCAGCATCTGGCCAGTATGGACATGACCGTTCTGTCTACGAGTTTCGCTGCGTTCGACCAGCAGAAGGGAAAGTCGTACACTTACCGTGTTCGTTCTGTCAACAAGTACGGCATCAGCGAACCCGTCTCTCTGGGACAATCGCTAGGTGACATTTTTCTTAAAGAAACAGTGCACATCAAATAAAAATCATTTTTTGATATATTGATATTTTTTTTGAAATTATGATAAGAGTCATTATTTACTCACACTCAAGTTGTTCCAAACCTTTATGCATTTGTTTCAGCTTTTGAACACCAAAAAAAAGATATTTTTAATAATTTTGGTAACCAAACAGTTGGCGGTAGCCATTGACTTCCATACTTTGGAAAAACAAATACTATGGAAGCCAATGGCTACCTTAAACTCTTTAGTTACAAACATTCTTTAAAATATCTTCTTTTGTGTTCAGAAGAAGAACGAAACTTACAGTTTTGAAACAAGTGGAGGGTGAGTAAATGATGACAGAATTGTCATTTTTGGGTGAATTATCTTTTTTAAGTACACTTCTTTTTTACAAGTGTGTATGTAAACCAGTACAGCTGATTGTGGGTTTGTTAGGGTTAGGGTTAGGGTTAGCCCATCCGAGACACCAACAGCTCAGTCCTGCTGCAGTGGAAGGAGCCCAAAATAACAGAGGGCATTGTGGGATACTATCTGTACTGCAGTGAGGTTGCAAGTGGACAGTGGAAGACCATCAACAATAAGCCCATCACTAAAAACAGGTCTCTTCTTGTATCCTGTTTAAGAGGCAATTAAAGGGATAGTTCACCCAAAAATGAAAATGTGCTGTTAATTTACTCATCCTCAGGCAATCCAAGATGAAGATGCCTTTTTTTTGTGACATTATTCAATATTAACATGATAAATGTACAATGTGCTTTCCAGAAATACAATCAATTAACATCAAATCTATAAGATATTGTGACATGAATTTTACTTCAAATAGACTACAAAAGTAACTCATTAACAATAATAACAAATAAATAAAAAAGTCCAAAATGAAGGAGTTGACTTTTTTAATTCAGTAGAACTGTGAAAAAAAGATTTTTAGCTGAAACCGTGGTCCTTGGTCATTCATAAAATGCAAGTCAATGGCTACCGGATCTTTGAGAATCAAAAATAAAACACAACTGGCAACACAAAATTAATACCCGTGACTCCTGACGATGTTTTGAGGTCTTATGACGCGAAACAATCAGTCTGTGCAAGAAACTCAATATTACCTGTAATCCAGAGCCTCAGGCAAACGGGAAAAATCCGTTCAATTCTTTATTTCATTTACGCAATGATGTAATACACAATTTTATTATTAAAGCACCCAATAATGATGTGAGACATGGATGTTTTATGTCTAAAGCATATGAAGTGAATAAACTAGTCTTCATCAGCTCACCTTTTTACATAAACAGTGAGAAACCTAAAAACTTTGATTTGGAATTTGGATTCATGCTCTCGGTTCACACATGCGCAGATCAGCGGCTCATCGGTCTTCAGTTCGAGTCGAACTGTTTGCTCAGTTCAGTGACTGTTTGGAGGAACTGGAGCGCTAGATCCGTTCCTTCATCACAGGATCAGAACGGCGTATTTCGGCTCATTTCCTTGTAGGACTGTCAGGCATCTGAAATCGAGTTTTGATTTGATCTGATTTAAACTGGTCATTTAATTCACTAAAAAGAACCGGTTCAAAAGAATGATTCGTTCGTGAACTGGACATCACTCTGGACCGTTTGTCTGAGGCTTTGGGTTACAGGTGATAATGATGTAAATAATGTTTAGTTTCTTGCACAGACTGATCGTTTCGCTTCATAAGACCTCAATATATCGTCAGGAGCCGTGTGTATTAATTCTGTGTTGCCTGATATGTTTTTTTAGATCATGACATACTCATAGATCGATTACAAAACTATACAGGTATTCAAGGGCAGGCTTTAAGATGGTTTAGATCCTACCTGTCCGATCGCTACCACTTTGTTCATTTAAATGGGGAGTCATCTCAATTATCACCAGTAAAATATGGAGTGCCACATGGATCTGTTCTAGGTCCTCTGCTATTTTCGATATACATGTTGCCACTTGGTAATATTATTAGGAAATACGGGATTAGTTTCCACTGTTATGCCGATGATATTCAACTATATATCTCAACAAGACCAGAGGAAACTTCTAAGTTATCTTAGCTAACGGAGTGTGTTAAAAATGTAAAAGAATGTATGACCAATAATTTTCTCCTATTAAATTCGTATAAGACAAAGATAGATAATACAGAAATATTACTATTGGACCAAAAGACGTACGCCGAATCTCAGTGTATTACAATTTGCAACTAGACGGATGTACTTATTAGTGTAGTTACTTCCTCTACAGTTAAAAATCTGGGTGTTATATTAGATAGCAAATTGTCTTTTGAAAATTATATTTCCCATGTTACAAAAACGGCATTCTTAGAAACATTGCCAAGTTATGAAATATTTTATCTGTTTCTGATGCAGAAAAGCTGTTTCATGCATTCATGACCTCTAGACTGTACTATTGTAATGCACTGCTAGCTGGTTGTCCTGCAGCTTCAATAAACAAGCTACAGATAGTCCAAAATGCAGCGGCTAGAGTCCTTACCAGGTCAAGAAAATATGATCATATTACCCCAATTTTACAGTCTCTGCACTGGCTACCTGTTAAGTTCCGTATCAGTTACAAAATATTATTACTTGCCTATAAGGCCCTTAATGGGTTAGCTCCTGCGTACCTAACTAGTCTTCTACCACGCTACAATCCATCACGCTCCCTAAGGTCGCAAAATTCTGGACTTTGGTAGTACCTAGGATATCAAAGTCCACTAAAGGAGGTAGAGCTTTTTCGCATTTGGGCTCCCAAACTCTGGAATAGCCTTCATGATAACATTCGGGGCTCAGACACACTCTCTCTGTTTAAATCTAATTAAAGACACATCTCTTTGGCCAAGCATTCAAATAATGCATCTCATAATCTTTTACTGCAGTCATAATCTTTTACTGCAGTTATATCTAATCAAATGCACATTATTATTTGTTAGTTTGGGTTAAACAAATATTTTTTGCTTGGTTGGAACAGCAGCTACGCTAATTATGTTTGTATTTGTTTCTCTGTCTTTTGCCACGGGATTAACATCCCGTGGTAACTAGGATTTACACAGCTTCAGTCTGCTTCCAGAAAACCTGAGAAGAGATGATGCAACCCCTCAGAGGACCTCAGATGATGCAAACCATGAAACAACATACAGAACTACCACAGTTTGATTGCATCATATAATAATTGCTGTTAAATATTATTCTCGTCGTTTTTTATTACGTCCTTATATTGATTTTTTCCTGTTCTGCTGGTTTCTTCTGGCCAGAGGAGAACTGGCCCCCTGTCTGAGCCTGTTTTCTCCCAAGGTTTTTTCTCCATCTGTCACCGATGGAGTTTTGGTCCTTGCCGCTGTCGCCTCTGGCTTGCATATTTGGGGACACTTCATTTCCCGCGTTATCGTTGACATGATTGCAAAGATATTGTTTAAACTGAGCTGGATGTTGACATCACGGAATTCAATGATGAACTGTCTTTACTTAAATTGAGTGTTTACTATTGTCATTTGCATTATTGACACTATTTTCCTAATTAATGCTGTTCAGTTGCTTTGACACAATCTGTATTGTTAAAAGCGCTATATAAATAAAGGTGACTTGACTTGACTTGACTTTTTGACTCAAAGAAGCCATTGACTTGCATTTTATGAATCACGAAAAACCACAGTTTCAGCTAAAAATCTGCTTTACTGTTCTACAGAATAAAAATGTGGAATGGCCTGAGGGTGAGTAAATTAAAAGCTAGTTCTCATTTTTGGGTGAACTGTCCCTTTAAGACTGTAAGAGAATCTAATTGGCCATATGCAGCGAGCAATTCTTAGACCGTCAAATAAAGTAAGCCAGCTCGTAAACTTCCGGTGAGATCATTTGTTATATGTGCTAAATATAGGTAGAGAGACTCTCACAGAAACCTCTCCTGCCTCATTCTTATCAGAAACTGAGAAACAAAATAATTGCAAGACTGTAAATAATGATAGCGGCATTAACATGCAGTTTTAATGTTATTTAACAACATATAATTGTATATGCTGAGTCTGGTAATCCCAGGAGAGTACCCAGACACATAACTGTACATTTAAATGCTGACAAATAAACACTATTGTAACTGTTTAGGCTAACGGTTAGGCTAATCGCTTAAACAACATCATAATGGTATTCTTGATAATCAATATCTTACCTTTATAGCCATGAACACATTTTTTAAATCTTATAAAATTTTAAAGCCTTTATTATTTCTCAACTTTACAGCTGTGCAGTAAAATTCACTTTAAAAGGTTAACTTTTCATTCATGAAAAAGACAGGAAGAAATGTGCCAATAATGTCCCTCTTGGCGGAAAAATAAAGACTTTTTAAGATGAAAGTTACATGAAATTACCATTTTAACCAGGAGATGGCAGCAGAGGGTTACCATTTCAACTCCCTAGTTTTTTC
Source organism: Sinocyclocheilus anophthalmus (assembly GCA_018155175.1). Classification (NCBI taxonomy): domain Eukaryota; kingdom Metazoa; phylum Chordata; class Actinopteri; order Cypriniformes; family Cyprinidae; genus Sinocyclocheilus; species Sinocyclocheilus anophthalmus. The sequence continues at coordinate 136,719 of JADLZN010000132.1, forward strand.
ACGTCTTGCTTTTGGATTTATTATAAAATTAATATTATGACAGATTTTAGTACTTTACCACACTGAAAGCAACCTCTCAGAACACCATATCAACCACCAAGCAATGCCATAGCAACCCCCCAGAACACCCTAGCATGCCATAGCACCACCCAGACATACTAGTACCCACCTAGAATGCTATATCCACCAGACAGAATGCCCCTAGCAACCACCTGAAATACCCTAGCAACCATTCAAAACGCCCTAACAACCACTCAGAGCACCATAGCAACCACCTAGCAATGCCATACCAACCACCTAAAAATGCCCCAACAACCACCCAGAACACCCTAGCAACCACCTAGCAATGCCATACCAACCAGTCAGAACATCCTAGCAACTACCTACAAATGCCCTAACAACCTCCCAGAATGCCATAGCAACCACCTAGCAATGCCATACCAACCAGTCAGAACATCCTAGCAACTACCTAGAAATGCCCTAACAACCACCCAGAATGCCATAGCAACCACCTAGCAATGCCATACCAACCAGTCAGAACATCCTAGCAACCACCTACAAATGCCCTAACAACCACCCAGAATGCCATAGCAACCACCTAGCAATGCCATATCAATCACTGCGAACACCCAGAATACCTAGCAACAACCCAGAATGCCATAGCAACCACCTAGAAATGCCCTAACAACCACCCAGAACGCCATAGCAACCACCTAGAAATGCCCTAACAACCACCCAGACGCCATATCAACCACCAGAAATGCCCTACAACCACAGAACGCCATAGCAACTCACATAGAAATGCCCTAACACCACCCAGACCGCCATAGCACCACCTAGAAATGCCCCTAACAACCTCCTAGAACACCCTAGCAACCACCTACAAATGCCCTGGCAACCTCTCAGAACGCTATAGCAACCACCTAGCAATGCCCTAGCAACTGTCAGAATACCCTATAGTCAATCAAATTTTTGTATAGTCACTACAATACCCCATACACCCTACAAAGCAACCTAGAATGCTAATGCAACCACTCAGAACACCCTAGCAACCACATAGCAATGTGCAAACAATTTCTCAGAAGGCCTTAGCGACCACATGTTCATTCCCTGGAAACCACGCACAACACTCAAACACTGTGTTCAGTAAATGTAAAAGTCTGCTTGTGTTTACCATAGTATTCTGCTGTCAGTGACGTACAGATGAGGTTTAAGCTTCGTTATATGGAGCAGAAGAGGTGAGGTCCTCACAGTCGTGGCCAGAGACAGGCTTGTTACAGCAGAGAATGGCTCAGTCCTGACAGTAATAGGCTGTCGTCTGATGCTTCAGCTTTTCTCTTAGTAATAAGGGCTGATTCTGAGCGCCGCTGATGTTTTTGAGGCCTGTTAGCATCAAACACACGTTCCTGCAGATCAAATCAATGATCACATTATGCTCACAGAAAATTATGAAGGCGTTTCTGCACGATAAACACTATTAACAATTCCAACTTTTTAATCTCACTTCTTTTTTCTTTTCTTTTTTTCTGACTTTTTTGCAGTTGTGATTTATAAAGCCAGACTTGTGAGATATAAGTAAAGAGATAGTCTTTTTTCCCCCTCAGAATTGGACTTTATAACTCGCAGTTTGCTAAAAAAAAAAGTCAGAATTGCGAGAAAAGCAGAAATCGAGAAAAAAAGTCAGAATTGCGATATACCTCGAGTGTATATCATTCAACTTGAGAAAAAGTCAAATTACGAGAAATCAGAATTTTTTTGTGAGAAAAAAGTTCGAATTGCGATATCAGCATCATGTTTGCTATTAATTGTTAATTAATCAAATAAGTCATTATTTGATACATATTGTGTTTTTTTCAGCTGAAATAAGCTAAATAATTAATAGGATGACCAGATGTCCTGATAAAACACTAGTCCCAGTTTCAGCCGACTAAAATTAAGCATTATATAGATATAGTATTACAATAGTATTACAGCCTTTATTCATATTTTAAATTTGCTTTTATTTGTATATTTTCTGTTTTCATTTCAATTTTAGTTAATGTTTTAGTAATTTGTTGTTGTTTTGCATTTTATATTGATGTTTACAACACACACACACACACCACATGCTCATGCTCTTGCTCCACACACACACTCTCACACACACTCTCACACACACACACTTACACACACACACACACACGCACATGCTCATGCTCCCACTAACACTCTCACACACTCTCACACACACTCTCACACACACACACTTACAACCACACACCACCACCCACATGGCTCATGCTCCCACGAACACTCTCACACACTCTCACACACACTCTCACACACACACACTTACACACACACACACACACACACACTCTCTCACAACACACACACCAGCTCACGACCACACACCCCACACCCTATTTATATGTATTTTTCTTCACTTTGAGAAAGACGACAGAATTAGGAGAAATAAACTTGCAATTGAGAGAAAAAAGTCAGAATTGTAAGATAAAAACTCGCAATTGTGAGAAAAATTTCAGAATTGTGAAATGTAGACTGAATGCTGATTATAGGCATGAATTTACCTTTGTTTTGTTTTTTATTCAGTGGTGGAAATGGGACTCCATAGTAAACACTTCAGTTGCTTTGATTGATTATTCGGGTGACCAGAAGCTCCATTCCATCCATCATTGGCTGAAATTGTCATTTAATGTCATTTATATGAGTTTTATTTCTTTAGTTAAAGGGTTAGTTCACCCAAAAATTTAAATTATGTCATTAATTACTCACCCGCATGTCGTTTTTAACCCGTAAGACCTTCGTTCATCTTCAGAACACAAATTAAGATATTTTTGATTTTTGAAAACAATAATAACATAATTTTTCGTAATCAATCTCCAAACTGGCGGAAGACGGTAACTCGGGGAGAAGAATTGTTGAATAAAGTATGTTATTATTGTTTTCTTTGCGCACAAAAAGTATTCTCGTAGCTTCATATAATTACGGTTGAACTGCTGATGTCTCGTGGATTATTTTACCGATGTCCTTGCTGTTTCTGGACTTGGGAACATTGCAGGTGTGTTGCTGGCAGGGTCAGAGAGCATTCAGATTACATAAAAAAATATCTTAATTTGTGTTCCTGAAGATGAACGAAGGTCTCGGTTTTGGGTGAACTATCCCTTTAAAGCCCAGTGTGTTTCAGCTCTTTACAGGTATAATTTTCAGCATAATTGAATGCAAATAACACAAAATAAACTAGATTTAAATTTCCTGAAAGTAGCTATGCTTGCAAAAAAGTTTTAGAAAAGTTAAGTTTCAATGTTGCATTGCCAGATCTGCAAAGTTTGAATCAGTGTGGATGTTCAGTGGTTTGGGCTGAATTCATTGCATGGGGAGTTAAATGTTCAGAACAAACCCAAAGCAGGATGTTTGAGGAACATTAACATAAATATATAACACTTTGTGCATGCATTAATAGGTGAATTTAGAGTTAAAGATGTGCTTGACACTTTCATTAAAATATTCATTAAATACATTTTAGCATAAAATAATAACATAATTGGAACCTAAAGTCATTAAATGTAATTCCACATCAAATAATTTGTCCTTAGTGTCGGGGGGGGGGGGGGGGGGGGGGGGGGAGGGGGGGGGGGGGGGGGGGGGGGGGGGGGGGGGGGGGGGGGGGGGGGGGGGGGGGGGGGCCCGGGGGTGCTTTACCTCCTTGGCAACATAAAATAATATTAAAATAATAATTGCTAATTAAAATAATTTCCCTGGGTTACTACTGTTAACTAAAACATTTTTATTAATTGAAAAAAGCTGAAATAAAATTAAATAAAATATCAATATTAGATAAAAACTAGAAATGAGAAATGCTGCCTTGATAACCAACTAACTGAAATAGTTTTAAGTTGAAGCACTAGAATTACTAACATAAATAAATTAAAATTAAAACTGAAATGAACCTAAAGAGGTGTGTGTGTGTGTGTTGGTTTGGGTGTGTGTGTGTGTGTGTGAGTGTGCGTGGTGTGGAGAGGTTTGTGTGTGGTGTTGTGTGTGTGTGTGTGTGTGTGTGTGTGTGTGTGTGTTTGAGTGAGGGTGTGTGTGTGAGAGTGTGCGTGATAGTGTGTGTGTGTGTGTGTGTGTGGTGTTTGGTGTGTGTGTGTGTGTGTGTGTTTTTGTGTGTGTGTGTTTTTGTGTGTGTTGTGTGTGTGTGTGTTGTGTGTGTGTGTGTGTGTGTTGTTTGTGTGTGTGTGTGGTGTGTGTGTGTGGTTTGTGGTGTGTGTGTGTGTGTGTGTCAGTTGAGTGTTTGTGTGTGAGTGTGAGTGTGTGGCGTGTGTGGGTGTGTGTGTGTGTGTCAGTGTGTGTGAGTGAGTGTGTTGTGTGTGTGTGGTGTTCAGTGTGGTGTGAGTGTGAGTTGTGTGTGAGTGTAACTGTGAGTGTGTGTGCGTGGTGTGTGTGTTTTGTGAGAAGAGTGTGCGAGCTTGTGTGTGTGTGTGTGTGTGTGTGGTGGTGTGATGTGTGTGTGTGGTGTGTAGTGTTGTTGTGAGAGTGTGTGTGAGAGTGTGTGAGAGTGTTAGTGGGAGCGTGAGCGTGTGCGTGTGCGTGTGCGTGTGTGCGTGTGTGTGTGTGCAAACATCAATATAAATGGCAAAAGCACAACAAAATTACAAAAAATTTAACTAAAATTAAAATGAAAACTGAAAATCTAAAAATAAAAGCAAATTTAAAATATTAATAAAGGCTGTAATACTATTGTAATACTATATCTATATAATGCTTAATTTTAGTCCTCGGCTGAAACTGGGACTAGTGTTTTATCAGGACATCTGGTCATCCTATTAATTATTTAGCTTATTTCAGCTGAAAAAAACACAATATGTATCAAATAATGACTTATTTGATTCATTAACAATTAATAGCAAACATGATGTGGTTGACTTTCGCAGTAAAACGCAGCAGCCTGTGACCTCTGACCTCCCTCTGTCTGTTACTGCAGATGTTCCGTCCAGTCCATCAGCCATCGCTCTCCTGCGCTGCACCGGATCAGAGGTGCTGATTGGCTGGAGAGCCCCGGCCAATCACGGAGGAGACCCTGTGCTACTTCCTGGACCAGAGGGAGAAATCCCAGAGTTCCTGGAGAGAGATCAACATCAAACCCAGTAAAGACAGAGTGTACGAGGTGAGCTGAGAACAACAGCATAGACTTAATGAATTAATGATGCATTTACAAGCAATTTCTGTGGGGTTTTGGGTGGTTGCTAACTGTCTGAAGTGAGAATAGCCTCGGCGAATAATGACAAGACCTGCTTAAATCAGTTATAAATATTATTTATTGCTCGATATTTCATTGCAGTCATGCCAGGAACAGTTTGACCTGCTCATCTGCCTTCGTCTAACTATAAATGTGTCACCGAGCAACTGTGGTGTCCATGGAGACTTAATTAAAACTTAAAGCGTTGTTTATTTTGGATTGCTTTCACTGTGTTTAATTAATTAGTTTGATGAAAAACATCGATTGTTAGAGAAGTGATGTTTAATTTGTGGAGTACACAGACAGAGGCCACGGCCTGTATAGTTTAAAAGCAGGATTAAAGCAGGTCTTGTCATTAGTTGATGCAGATGCCTGTAAATGTAATTATTAAACAGTTGTTGTGTTGTTTACGCTGACATTCTCAGCTAATTATTGGTTGTTTCAAACAGAAATGTTAAGTATGATAGTGAACAAAACTATCCACAAACGCAGTGCAAATTAGTGTTCTGTTTTTAAATAAATAAAGACACGAAATCTTTGCCAAAATGTTTTTTTTAGATGAATATTAGTTTGTTTTAGATAATTAAAATACTTTGGGATAAAGTGATTTTGGTCTGTACCACATCAGAGGTCTTGGTTTTCTCAGCTGCATTTAACAATTAAAATCAAACACCATAAACAAATCATTAATTAAGTATGTTTGTGGGTGTGTGTGTGTGGGTGTTTGTGTATTGTGTGTGTGTGTGTGGGTGTGTGTGTGTGGTGTGTGTGTTGTGGTGTGTGTGTGTGTGTGTGTGGGTTGTGTGTGTGTGTTTGTGTGCGTAAGTTGTTTTTTTTCATTTTTATTTAATTTAACTTATTAATTAAAACAAATGTAATCTTTAGTTGTGCCCTACTGTCTGGTCCACACATCTCCCCACACAATGCTAAGGGATTGTGGGCCCTCTTACTTTTTAGTGATATTTCTATATTTTCTTAAGTATTTAGTATTTATTAACATTTTGAATTAGTTTTTATTTGATTTTATTTGTATAATTTTTATTTAGTCAGGATGTAAAATAAGACTTCACATTCATTTTTTTAGTTTTAGCAATTTTAAATTATAGTTTTGTATTAATATTGTGTAATGTGCTTTTGGTATTTTTAATTTGTTATTTTTTGCTATTTTATATTCCTTTTTATTTTTTTTTATTACTTTTTCATGTTTATGTATCTATGTATTTATTTATTTTTTTTGTAGTACTTCAACTTGAGCATACTTTATTTCATTTAGCTGTCATGGCAACATTTCTATGAATAAAAATAACCTCGAAAATAATAACAATTAAAACAGAAATAAAATTAATAAAAACTAGACATATTTAAAAAACAAAAAGGAACAAATAAGAAAAATTTAAAAAGTTTTTCTGTTAAAGATTTTGTAATTTTCTGTTATTGTTTTACATTTTTTAGAAAATATAAAAATAAAAACAAATGTAAAGTATTAATAGAAACTCAAAATAGTATCTAAACGATACTAAAATAACACCACCCTAAATCTGAGCAATAATAATGGTGTTTCTTGCAAAAACATATAATATTAATTTTGACCTCTTGGTGAACAAACAACATTTTCTGAAAGTTTACTGCCTCCTTTGAAGAAACAGAACATGTTTTATGGGGTTCCAGCCTTATTTCTGTTCTTGTGTAAAGTGTGGTGAGTGCACAGCGCTCTCTGATGGACTGAAACAGCATCGGCCTCGTGTCTCTTTCTATTAACATGTCTCTGAAAACTAGTGTTTTTTGGAGAGGAGGATGAGGTTGTTTTGCACTATTTGCTTTGCTCACAGGATGCCTCAAAGTACATTATGTCAATTAGAAAACATTGATCTTGGAGGGCACTGTGGTCGTAGCATGAAGCCCATGTTAATGGTTTCCGCTTCTCATTGAGCAGTCAGAGACGACCTGCTCGGCCTCATTACAGACCGGCACAAACATTCAAATCTGCCATCTCGTGACTGTCCTCCTTCCCAGCAGGCCGCTCGAGAGATTTGAGATCCCAGATAAGCCTCTGATTTGATAAGAGGATTCAGGCAACAGTTAATCACAAGTCTGAAGGATCAAGAAGGCCCGTTTTCCTAAATCCAATCCCAATTACTTGTGACTAGGTGGCCACTCGCCGTGGTCTTTGTTTCTCATCGCAGAAACCGTCTTAAAGCAATGTTTATCGGATAAGTAGCTCACAGGCCTAATGGTCCTTGATATAGACGTCAGCCGGCGGATCAATGCACTATAAAAGGCTTTTCTGGGCAGGGTTATTATCGTCAACTATAATCTATTAATGATTATATATATATTATATATATATAAATTATATTACATTTTTCATAATAAATTGGAATGAAAACTAAAACTAAACCATTAAAAATATATATTTTGTTACTCGAATAAAATGAATGTCCACTGAAATTAAGCAAAAAATAAAAACGAACGTGCTAAAATAGCTATAACCTCCACGGAAATAACAGTCATAAAATAATATTAGATTTAAAAAGCTAATAAGGAATGACAACAAACTAAATTATTTTCAAAGCTTTTAACACAAAGGAGATAAAAAATCTAAATATAAAACTATAAAAAATCAATCTAAGTTAAAATATTAATAAATACTAAAATGGTAAAATCACACTGTTTCTTGGTTTTAAAATGCTTCTGTAGACTCCACAGATTTCCACCAAAAAAGAGCATCCAGTCATACATTTTTGTACTTAATTAATTATCAATGTGACTTAAAAGAAAAAATAGAAGTACTAAAATATCTAAGCAAAACTGAAAAAAAATGAATTACAACAATATTAACATTGTTTAAATGCTAATAAGAATGACAAAAACAACTACATTAATCAAATTTTAATTAAAATTCAAATTCAAAATATAAAAGAAACAGAATTTAAAATAGTAATAAATAATATAACTGAAAATTAAAGAAACAAACACAAATTGAAGTTTCTAAAACGAAAGTGAAATAATAAAACACAAAAACATTGACAAAAACACAACAAATTAGTACAAATTTTCTCAAAAGAAATTTAAATACTATTAATAATAATTAAAAAATAAAATAAATGCTAAATACTAAAAAAATTATAAATAAATACCATAGTAGTAAAATTGCACTGCTTCTGGATTCAAAATTCATCTGAATCAAAGGACTCGTCAGATTTCACACAGAGCTGGAGCGTCAGTCATCCAAAAAGCTGTTTTAGTTCATTTGAGTTATTCTGAAGATGTTTTCAGCTTCCATTAAGAGTGTAATCCTCTCCTCTGCGGCTTTAAACACATTCTGCATTTAAATGAACACTGAATATATATAAGCCTGCTTGTAAATTAACACTCTACAGAGTAACACTTTTACAGATGTTTTTATTATAGTTTTGTCTTGTATTTTAGCTCTCTCTTCTGTCCTTCCAGACACATGTTGGTTTTGTTTTTAGGTCTTCGCAGCCAATATTGTTTCTTCTGTCATATATGTTCATTTACAGTTCTTGTAGCAATTTTGAGGAAGAAAGAATGGTTGTATGTTTGGAAAATAATTCTTATTGCATCTACATAAACTTGCAAAGAAGAAGGTAATATTACAGATGACATTTATTTTGTATATGCATATTAAACGCATTTTTATTATTGCACTATTTATTTGTTTATTTATTGCACAACTTGTACACTTTTTATTCATAGAAAACAATAAGTTAGATATGTTTCAGTCATCTTTTATAGAAGCTTCTCTGAACAAGACTATATCTGGCATAGACTAACATGGCATGCTGTTCTTCTTTCATTAATCTTTAATGTGTTTCTGTTCTTTATAATTAATGACTTAATCGTTATAGTGTGTTTCACTAGACTGTGTCTTTCTGGCACAGAGATACAGAATTCAAAAATCGATGAAAGTAGTTTTTCTTCCATTGTGTTTCCTTTCTGCTGGGTCACTTTTTGTGCCATTTCTGAGGGTTATTTCACTTACAGCACATTCGTTTAACTAGAAAGAGTGGAGGATGCTACACAACATTTTTCCTTTGGTTATCAGCTATACGTACTTCTTTTATTTTATAGTTTCTATGTTCAAGAAAATAATCACAGCTCATATATAAAGGTGTGAATATAAGAGAAATGAATGCATGGAATCTAGAGTCATTTATTCTCTAAATGAAGGTAAAATGAGTTGCGAAAACGCATCTATAAAAAGACAGAGCGATGATGGATAATTGTATGAATGTGTTGATTAATATCTTGCAGGTTGTCTGTTTTAATCTGGAGTTTAGAAAAGTGAGGCGGAACTCTCTGGTGCTGCTGTGGGCGGAGCCCATGTACAAGGGCCAATCAGAGATCAGCAAGGGGGCGGAGTCTGAGGATTGGACCTCAGTGTTGAGTGAGCCGGTGACGGAAACTCACTTAAAGGTGCGTTTAATTTCTCTTTTGATTGCAGTACATTTATCAGGATTGGACAAAATTCAGAATTTAGGAATGTGATTTGAATTTCAGTCTAATCCTGCATCCTTAAATTCAAGCTACAATGGTGCATCAGGAATCAAATAACAATTTAAGGCAAGATGCTACATGTAAATAGGGTTCAAATAAAAATGTATTAACATATATATATATATCAACATACTTTATCCAGTTGATTAATCACAGTACATTAAGATTGTGTAATTTTCTGAAATGTCATGTTTAAATATGCAAACAATGCCACTTAAAAAAATTTAATTCATCCATTAAAAAAAATGTAGGGGATGATTCACATTCTATATTTTTAACTTTAGCCATGAAAACTAATCACTGCCCTTAGGGATTATCTTATTAAACATGCATGAATTTTAAACAGAAATCTGAACATTGGATAAAGCCAGGTTCAAATTTCTTATTTCATTTTGTTGCGTTAGGCTAACTGAGACTTGTTATAGCGCTTGTGTATCATTGCTCTTTTGTTGATTCTGGTTGCTTCCATTTTCCTCATTTGTATGGATAAAAGTGTCTGCTAAATGACTAAATGTAAATGTAAATTTAAAATTACATGCATTTATCAGAAATGGCTGTCAAAAGCCATATACATTTTACCATGCTTTTTTAGAAATAAAATGTTATATAATTCTGGTCCAAAATTATATCCAAAAACCCATCTGTAAAAAATATTCAAAATATAGATAGGAGTAAACGTAGATTTTGGTGTATGTACAATGTTAAACGACAAGTTACACATTGAATTAAAGTGAATGATATTTTCTTGTAAAAAGTACAGTAACCTTTTATTTACAACTTCAAAAAATAATTTTTTACAGTATAAGAGCTGCTGAAGTGCAGACTCCAAACAGCCTTTAAAGATACAGATTGCAATTTAATTCTACAGATGCAAATAGATGAAGTGTAATAAAATAAACACTTAAATCTGTATTTTGGATGTTTTCTTCCTGCTGGTCTGAAATTAGACATGCTATGGAAGCAAAATAGACTAAAATCTCAAACGTGACAAACCTGCAGTGTCTTGCCTTAAAAAGCGTGTCGGTTCAGTTCACGATAGTTACATTTGCATTCAGTCCCACCAGAGCTTTGAAAGAGGTGTGAGCTGTTTCTGGACGATTGTTGATCAGGTTCCAGGTCTGCAGGCGGGTCAGACGTACCGCCTCCGTGTGTCTGCCGTTAACACAGCTGGAGTCGGCATGTCTTGCGGGGCCTCTGAGCCAGTGGAGGCACAGACTAAAGCAGGTCAGCTGCCTGGAAATCTGCATAACCATTTCACGCTCATTTTACAAAGAGATTGAGATTGGAGTCGATAACGACGGCTTCATCTTCCTGAGCTTTGAAGCTCTTGACAGAACTGATAAAGATGTCTTTAAGTGGAGTAAGAACTACGGGAAAGCGATTGATGCCGGACGAGCCCGAATGGAGAACAAAAACAACAGGTCTTTAGTCAAAATATGAGCACAACTGTGACACTTTTTCTGCAGCTTTGGATCTGGGAGTGTATTTCTCATTTATTTTACATTTACATTTAGGTCATTTAGCAGACGCTTTTATCCAAAGTGACTTACAAATGAGGACAATGGAAGCAGTCAGAATCAACAAAAGAGTAATGATATGCAAGTGCTATTATAAGTCTCAGTTAGCTTAACGCAGTACACGTAGCAAGGTTTTTTTTTATTATATAATAAATAAAAAGAAAACAGATAGAATAGAAAAAAATCAGTGTATCATTCGTTCACAGTAGAGAAATTAGAAAGCAGCTCCTTTTTCGTTTTTTCATTTTTTTCCAAGAAACGAAAGACAAGAATTCAGCTTAATTTTTCATTTTTCGTTCAGGGGTAGAAACATGAATAAACAGCTTGAATATTCGATTTCTACAGGTGTGGGCGGAATTAATGCCCTTTCTGCTGATTGGTCAAGATCAATCCGTGCCGTCATCAGTTCTTCTGCAGTTCCGTGCGGCAGAATAATAGTCCTCTGCTGCTGCAGGTGTACGGATTCTTGATGTGTTTATTGCAACGAAAAAAAAAAAAAAAAAAAAATTTTCATTTTTTTCGCATCAAACAACCAGATTGATGAATAGCTTGACACAATCCGTTCCGGGGCACATTTCATGTTTTTCTCATCAAACAACCAGATTGATGAATAGCTTGACACAATCCGTTCCGGGGCAAAAAAGTACTTGAAAATAAAAAATACAGAAGACAGATAACTTAAATTATTTTAGGAGGAAATGATATACTCTTCTCATGAAGCTTCGCAATGAAGTAAATAAAAACAAAGCTACAATATTAAACTATTACCTTAATGAGTACAAACATAAGAACAGTAGATATTAAGTTAATTCAAATGATTTAAATATTGTCATGAAGCATTGCAATTAAGTAATCAAAAACCAGTGCTACAATATAAAACTATTAACATATTGAGTATAAATATAATAACGCTATATATTTAAAAAATATTTAAATATGTTATTTCCATGAAGCAATGCAAATTAGTACTCAAAAACCAACGCTATAACATTACAATAGTAACTTATTGTGTATAAATATAAAAACAAAAAAGTATATAATAAGTTCATGATTATATATTAGTATATAATAAGTAAATATCTTATTGCCAAGTTGGGAAGCAGGCAGTAAACAAAATGTATTTAAAAGCACTGTTTGTTTACCTTATGTAGCGATTATAGCAGCAGAAATTCATCAAATTATTTTTAATTGTAAATAGGCACCTTAAACTTCTTCAAGGATAGTAGTTCAATACAAAAAAAAAAAACCCATTTTGGCGTGAGAAAATATTCCAAAATTTATTTATTCTTTTCGGATTGGAGTTATGTAGGTTTAAATAGGCACTTTGAAATGAACCCTTTTTGTTTAACAATAGTAAGAAATTCAAAAGAGTTTTGGGTTTGAGTAAATGATGAGGTTTGTTTTGGGTGCACTGTCCCTTTAAATACTCTATACATCTGTCTAAATGTTCAGCTCAGGTCTGTTCTTACCTTCCGGAGGAATCTGAGCACGGGCATTTGGAACCTTTTACACGGGGGAGCCTGAGGCCGGCAAACCCTGAGTCTCCTCTAATGCACCTTCACTGGAAGGGTGAAATTCATTTCATCTCTGCATAATGCATACCTGAAACGGTGGCACGAGCGAGGACCTTGTGCATACTTTCAAGATGAAAACTGGATTGATAACTCATCTTTGTCTTAGCCATCCCGGTATTTTATCATCATGTCAGCCACTGATGAATGTTTGTCGACGGCTCTTTGCCCTTAGCACTGGTTGTACACAATCTGGTGTGTTTTCACACTGCCAACAAGAGTGACCCGAAACATGGACTGTTTGTGTTTTTTTTTTTTTAAAGAAACTCTATAAACGACATGACAAACATCTTCCTAGAAATTCAAATACAGTGAGAGACTTAAATAGACATTGAATGTGACCTTTTGCGATTGTGTTATTTTCTTCCTCCGGATCTGAAGAGGCTGCCAGAAAAAGAAACCCATGTGGTAAGTGAAGCGATAAAAGTCGAAAATGCAGGGCTGTTCAGCGAATCGGAGATGCATAGGGTTCAAAAGTTGAAGCATTAAGGTTTTATGTTCTGAGAGGAAGTCATTCTGCTCACCATGGATGGCATTATTTGATTCAAAAATACAGTTTTAAATTTGAAATGTTTCCACAATTTAAAATAACTGTTTCCCATTGTAATAGTGTTTAAAATGTAATTTATTCCTGTGAAGCATAGCTTAAATTTTCAGCATTCATTACTCCAGTCTTCAGTGTCACATGATCTTCAGAAATCATTCTAATATTCTGATTTGCTGCTTATTATCAATGTTGAAAACCCAACATGAAAGCCCAATATTTTTGTGGAAACAAAATTGTATTTTTCAGGATTTTTTTGATGAATAGAAAGTTTAAAAGGACAGCATTTATTTGAAATAGATTTTTTTTTGTAACATTATAAATGTTTTACTGTCACGTTTGATCAGTTTAATGCATCCTCACTGAATAAACCTGTTCATTTCCAAAGAGCAAAAAAATCTTACTGACCCAAAACTTTTGAGCAGAATTCTGAATCTGATGTGGCATCTGCAGTTCGATTTTTTTCCAGCCCATGGACATAAAGGAATTTTTCTCTTAATTTTGGACTTTTTTCTGGAATTGCAATATATAAAGCCTAATGTCTTTTTAAATTTTTTTATTAGTGGTGTAATAATCTTCTATAAATAGTTCTGGACATTCTGTCATCATTTACTCGCCTTAATGTTGCTCCAAAGTTGAATTTGTCCTTCTCAGAAAAACAAAAGCACATGATCTCTTCTGAATCTCTTCTGCAGTGATCGCTCTGAAGTCTCAGCAGCACCGCTGTGCTTCAGCTCATCCTCAACGACAGAGAGATCTCCAGCACTGCGGTGACTACATGTCTGATTGACATTAATACAGTGTATATTCCTTTAGTATTCCACCAGCGACTTGCTCAATGATTTCTGTGTGGATGTGTGTGTCCTGCAGACCCGTAAGATTAGCTTTGACAAGGCACAGGGTCTGTGGAGAGATATCAAGAGAGGACGAGGGCACCGCACAGCTCAAAGACAGCCGGGCCAAGAACCAGTTCACGCTGGTGTTTGTGGATAAGAGTATGTTTACAATGTCACATTATAACATTAGACTACAGAGCTGCTCTTCAGGGAAAATGTAAATTATAAGACCAATAATAAACGATGCAAATATAGTGTACATTGGAAAACAGCAGAAATATTCATCTGTTTTCAACATTGATAATAATCAGAAATGTTTCTTGAGCAGCAAAGCAGCATATTAGAATGATTTCTGAAGATCATGTGACACTGAAGACTGGAGTAATGATGCTGAAAATTTGTAACATTTCACAATATTACTAATTTTAGTGTCTTTTTGATCAAATAAATGCAGCCTTGGTGAGCAGAAGAGACTTCATTAAAAATCTTAACCCTCACTGGTTGCATATACATATACCTTTTTATTTTTTTAAGAAACGTATTTTTACTTTTTAGGAACTTTTATTATGTATCCTTACTTATTTTTCCTTACTTTTTAAGAGTTTTGGGACTAGCATTAAATTTGCCAGATTTTTTTACATTTATTTAGGAGACCCAGATTTCTCTTAATAATATAAAAAATGAAATAATAAAAATATATTTTTTATAAATGTAATTTTATGTAAAATAAAAATTGTATATAATAATAATAATAATTTTATTATTTTTCCTCTGTTATGAAAGATTGAGTTGCACCTTGTACGTTTTTATTTATTTTTTGCATATTTGTAAGTTTGGTTCTAATAATGTAAATGTTATTCCACACCAAACATTTTACAATTAACAGCAATTGAGTTTTCTGGGGTTGAGTTTCTAATAAGAATCTGCAGAATAAGATTTGAAGTTTGAAGATCAGTAATTCAAAATTGAGACCATGATCTAAAACTACTTTTATTACATATCATGACCAAAGTATTCAAAAATGCTTTTTTGCATTCATAAAATGATCAAGTTTATTTTATAAAATTTCATTTTACGTTGTATTTTATTAAGTCATTTTTAATTTTTCAATCACTCATTTAATGATGCATCATCTTTATGATGCATGCAACTTAAAAAAAATGTAAAATTATAGATTTCTCTCTGTGTTTTGATTTCTAAGGTCCTCATTTCGAGGAGTTTTTGTCATGGACAGTGACTTCAGATTGTGAAATGATTATGAAGTGCAAGGTAATGATGTTTATTCACTAATGATTTAAACACGATGATAACCCGTGTGTCTACGGCTGCAGGTCGCCAGCGTGAGCAAAGACACGCGTGTGAAGTGGTTTAAGGATGGAGTGGAGCTTCCTCAGGCTGTGTCCGAGCCCACGGGCGTCCCGCAGGTACAGACGACACATTCACAGTTACATACAGAAACATAAACGGGGGCAGATTTAGTGATTTATGGGGCAAAGCAAATTTCACGGAATGGGGGCCCAAACACAATATCAATATGTGGCCTGGACACACAAAAGCAGTCTTAAGTCTTAATTGTTTTTAGTCCAGTTCAGAGTTAGTTAACTGACACTAAAACCATAAAAAAGTTACTTGAAATAAACTAAACAGGAACTGAAATAAATACTTTTTTTATTTTTTTTATTAATGTAATAAATAAAATATATTTTTAATCACTTTATTTTCAAGATTAAATTTCCGAGGCAACATTTCTCGTTTTAAATTTAGTGATCTTGACTGTTATAAAAAAACCCTAATATTGAACTTGAAATAAAATGAAATAAAAAAACCTTACAGACATATTCAAAAATAAATGACCATGAATAAAACCAAAATAAAAATGACAAACTGACACACAAACAACTAAGATTTGAAATGAAAAACAGAAAAATAAAACCAAATTCAAAATATTACTAAAACCAATAGTGCTGTCAAACTATTAATCGCATCCAAAATAAAGGTTTTTGTTTTACATAATATATGTGTGTGTACTGTGTATATTTATATGTATTTATAAATACACACACACATACATGTATATATACATTTAAAAAATATTTACATGTATATATTTATATATATATATATAAATTTTTTTTACTAGATAAAAAACATATTTTTCTTAAATATATACAGTACATGCATGTGTTTGTATTTATATAATAAATATACACAGTATACACACTTATATTATGTACACAAAAACTTTTATTTGGGATGCAATTACTCATTTGACCGCACTAATTAAAAACTATAAAATATTCTCAGTGATACTTTACTAGCAACACTGGTTCATTATTTTTCTTTATGGTTGTTTGTTGTCTGTTTTCTCTTTGAGTGTTTAATTTTTCGCGATGACAGAGACAGAGAATGGCCTGGAGGAGGCGGAACGAAGCATGCAGGAAGGTTGGATTTTGAGATATCAGCCCCACGAAAAGCGAATAAAGGGAAGTACACCTGAGATGTTGACGGCAGGAAACAACACGAGCGCTCTCTGGCTCTGTGGACACGGACGAGCGGACCTCGAAGCAGGAGAATACAATCTCACCTTCAACACTAAAACGTCTCTTCTTCTCTGCAGCGTTAGCAGAAAGATGCTTTGCTGGCGAAGCACCAGACACTGAAGTAAGTTGGCAAGATTCAAATTTGAAATATGACCGCTAAACTCAACCTATTTGGTTACCGTTGCTACCTTAGACAAGCCTACAAAAAGATTCTAGCAGAAGAAACGAACTAGGATGGCTGTGCAGGTGCTATATATATATATATATGAAATTATCCCTGTGGCCCCGATTCATATTTATGAACATACGCATTTTTAATATTACTTTATAGTTAACACACTGTACATTACCATATATTTAAGATACTAGATTTATTATATTTTAGTTGTGATATGTAATAGCTATAATAATAATAAAATCTATGATAAACTATTTACAAAAAATTAATTGAAACAATAAAATATGTCACACTTGTTTGTGTTGTGCTATATTTTAATAATATAAAAACAAAACAGCACACTTGTCTGTAGCATATATAATGATATAACAAATAATATACAGTAATAATATAAATGTTATGCAAAATTATATATATAAATAACAATTAATTTAAACTAATAAATAATCCAATATTTGTGGTTTAATTAATTAACCAGAAGTAAATAAAAAAATAAGTAAAATAACATTTTTAACTACTTAGTTATTTACCAAAAAAAGAATTTAAAAATTTTTTATTTTTTTTTTTTAAAATGAAATGGCAAAGACTGTATGCATGTTTTTGTTTTTTTTTAATAAAAAATAGAAAAAATAGTAAAGTAATGTATATATAATAGATATTATATGTAAAACGAATTTTATATAGTATACTTATTCTATTTAAAATATATGTGATTGTTGTTTTATATATAAAAAACCTCTATATCATTATTATATTTTCCGATCGTATTTACAAAAGTGAATACAAATAAAACAAACTTACCCAAAACCACTTAATGCACACTTTTCCAGTTTTAAATTAATTTGAGCAGGAAATGATATAGAACTGTACAAAAATTAAGCAACAAAATTCTATATATTCTATATAAAAAATACATTAGTCTAGAAAATAATTTTTTATTTATACGTGAAATATATATATAATTGGTGGGGAGTTTATGTGTATATATAAATGAACCATTATATCTTTTTCTGTAGATTTATTGAAAGATTAGAACATTAAACTAAGAAACTGTTTGTGGTGTTCAGGTGAAAGTTTGTTCATAGCTCATTCTCTTTATAATTGTATTTGTACTCATTCACAGGCAAGTTGAGTTTGCCGAGAAAAGTAAGTATTCGTTTGTTTGCACTCTTCTAATTGTGTTTTGATGAAGCAATTGCTTAATGCAGACAACACACTTCATCATAACCGTCCATCTGACAGATGGAGCCCGAGTCACAAAGGGTCTTCCTGATGTGGTGGCAATAATGGAGAATAAGGTACGAGCATCCATCACTGCTGTGACTCATTCAGCTCTCATCAGAACCAGGCACTGAACTGTGCTCTTTCTCTTTAGTCTCTGTCTGACGTGTTTTGCCGACGGCGATCCTGTGCCGGAAATGTTCTGGCTGAAGAACGACAGAGAAGTCACCTCCACCGGCCAGTATAACATTAAAACAAGAATAAATCCTCCACTCTCACTATAAACCACGGGACCATGGAGGACTCGGGCAACTATAGCATCAATAAACACGGATCGCAGACGGTCCTCGTGACCGTCAGTGTGTATAAACGTGGAGAAAAGCCTCGAGCAGATGCAGTGCAAATATAACTGTAAGTGCCACAGTGATAGAGTAAAGTTATATTGTGCCGCATCAATGATGGTGAATCAATTTTTATTCAAATCAACAATGGTTTGGCCTCATTTACATGGTGTGTGTTCATTTTGGAGCCTGTAGGACAGCACCTGCCCAACCGTCAGGACTTGTACAACTCCAGAGTAGTGCTGGGCGGTATACCGGTTCATACCGAATACCGATGTTTATTTTTGTTATGATATGAATTTTTAAAATACCGCAATACCGGTGTATGTCGCTTAAACAACGTTGGGAACGCGACACTGTTTGAAAGAAGTCCCTTTCACTGTTTCACTGTGGTGAAGGAACAGCTGTATGTGTATCATAAGCGTGAAAGTTCGAAACTGATGAAGCTTAGAACTAATTAGAACGTGATGACACAGCAAGACACTCATCCACAATATCCACACTGACCGCCACAAATATCCAGCGCCCGCTGCCACCAGCTCCCACGTCTCACACACACACACGAGCGCCACTTTAGCACTAGATTTAGCAACTTTCAGACCCTTTTAGCGGCTTTTTCCATAGAATATTCATACTGACAAACCTAGAGACTTTTCTGGATAAAGCTTAGCTATGGTTCAGTTGGA
This sequence comes from Sinocyclocheilus anophthalmus, assembly GCA_018155175.1. Taxonomy (NCBI): domain Eukaryota; kingdom Metazoa; phylum Chordata; class Actinopteri; order Cypriniformes; family Cyprinidae; genus Sinocyclocheilus; species Sinocyclocheilus anophthalmus. The sequence continues at coordinate 155,910 of JADLZN010000132.1, forward strand.
AGATTTCTCCAGTGCTGTCCCGCGAGCGTGAGGTCTGACTTTCCCGGAGAAGTGGCACCTCTCTCGGCGTCTGTTCTGTGCACGGTGTACGCTGCACAGAGAAGCACCGCAGACGACTCCTCAATAAATGAGTACAAAACACCGTTTCCATGCAATATCACATGCACTTTTTTGTTTGTGGTTTTTTTTAGTTTGAAAAAAGTAATATAGCCAAAACACCCGCATAGTAAATTATGTAAAGATAATAGTAAAGTAATAATTAAGTAAAGATAATTAAAATCTTTAGTGTAGATGTGTATCTGGTTCAAATATTTAAAAAATATAATGAATATTGTTAATGAACTTCATCAAAACTCTTTTTGTTTATTGTGTGTGCTTCATACTTGTGTTTGGAGTTATAATGGAGCATAATGTTCATAATTAATTCTAGTGAGGACCGTTCATGCAGAATATTGTCTTATATGGGGCACATATTGGTGATGCATATGATACCTCGTGCGATGTGCGAACAGTGCCATCTTTAGAAGCACTTATGCTGCTGACGGGGTCGGTTGTGCTTTCTCTCACTCTTCAAATGAGAGTGCTGCTTTCTCCATGCTGTACGGGCAGACTGAAGGGGAGAGAGGTGTATCCCAAAAAAGTTGAATTGTGCTCTGTGTGTTTCTGCAGAATAAAACATCCTGAGACCTCCTCCACCCGCATTGTCTTTATTGAGAACAACAAAACACAACCAGAGTAAATCTGCTACAGATGCATGTTGATTTTATCAGACGATGCCGTGATTATAAATGAGAGTGACTCCTGGTTAACATGTATTAAAAGGGGTCGTGTTTAGTCTCTATTTAGTGTGGTATTTTTGGACAATATTCACACATCATGACAGTAAAATAGGGCATTCTAAGTCAATATACTGCAGTATTTCCTCTCAATCAGTAGAAAATATGGTTAACACCCGGTCATGCATGAAAAAAAAATACTGTCATGTACCGTGAAACCGATATAATTTTGGAAAATACCGTGATATTAATTTTGGTCATACCGCCCAGCACTACTCGAGTGAATAAAGGGCAGGTAACAGACCCTATCACCCATGACACCACCTGTTTGACTTTACCTTCAGGCAGAAAGCTACAGATGCTGGCACTAGGACCACATCTAGGCATAAAAAACATTTTTTCCCCCCATGCAATCGCAGCTTTAAAAGCCCAACACATGAGTATACCGTGTTCTGCTACTCTTTTCTCACGATTATGTAAATACATGGCATATCTTTATTTATACAGCTTACAGCGGGTATATAGGTACAAATAAGCACGAAATGGTACATTAAATCTACTGTGCCAGAGTCATAAACATTATTATTATTTATGGTTTCAAGTCTTACTCATTTTAATGTTTTTCTGTTTCATGTCAGATCAATATGTATTTATGTATGGTAGTACAGGAGCACCTTTAAAAAAACAAACAAATTCCTGGGTGTTTGCGAATACATGGTAAATATATAAACGTAATTTGATCTGATTATTGATTGTTGTTTTGGCCTAAAACTAATGTTTTAGTCCATATCGTACAATAACCCGTTCTCAGTCGAAAAAAGTGAATCTGACTAGTTGTCTCTCAAATCAAAACACAGCCACAGATGTGTTTAGAGCTGTTTTGACTGTAAACGCTGCTTGATCTGTGCAGATTTCTCTCCTGGTTCAGACCAGACCACTTTTTCACTGGAGGAAGCGTTATTATGGATTATGGACTTTAGTTAAAAATGTCTTAATGCTGGATTTGTTTCAGCTTTTGTCTTCTCCAGATGTTATGATGGACGGGAGGCAGGGAGTACTGTGGATTATTGTGATGTTTTTATCAGCTGTTTGGACTCCCATTCACTGCAGAGCATACAAGTGATGGCAATGTGGACGCATTTATCCAAGAATATGATGAAAAGAAAACAAACTCGTCTACATCTCCGATGGCCTGAGGGTGAGCACATTTACAGCTAATTTTCATTTTTGGGTGAACTATTCCTTTATTGGTGCTGTAGAAGGCAAGTACTTAAAGGTCCCCCCCCCCCCCCCGTGTCCTGAAAGCCTGAAAAAAAAAAAAAAGACTGAGTTGATTTGATTTATGATTTATCTTGTGCTAGAATAAAGTGCAAATGAAACCGTTTCCACTCTCTTTTTTCATTTTTAGCTAAATTTGAGCATCAGGGAATGCAAGTGTGCAGCGAACTTTGATTAAACAGACTGCGAACACACTTTCCAGCTGCATTATAATAGGTTCACGGTCAATTTTTATGCTTGTACATGGATGGATGAGTGTTTCATCTGCTGATATTTCATAATAGAGAGAGTGAGGCCCGTTTCAAATATCATTATGCAACCCGAGGGTAATTCTTTTGAACAGATAGAAAGCAGACTCCACAGTCCACAGGGTCATTCACCCCTTGTGTGTTTAAACAGGATAGTATTTCAACGGGTTTCTTTTGCAAAACATAGCGAGAAAAGGATCTTGACCAGGATTTGGCAACCTTTTTGACATGAAGTGCCATATTTATTTTTTCTTGTTCGTTTTCCACATCACTTCCAGAATGTAGAATGCTAAACTCTGCATGCAACATGAATAAATCGTGCAAATTGTGTCTCGTGCATTATTTGCATAGGTGTTGTCATGTTTGTTTTTGTTGATAACACAGTGCATCTCCTCTTTTAACTTTGTAGTTTTGAGCATCATTTGAGCAATGTCAGATAAAAAATATTAATGCATTATATATATGTGTGTGTGTGTATATCTATATTATATTATTATTATGTATGAGTGTACTAGGCAGTTCATCCTTTTTAGAGCGTTTGGAAAACTCATACATGCACACAAACCCCATCATCCATCCCTTGTGTGTTCATTTATGAATTCATGGAATAGTTTGGTTAATCTGATAGGCATTAAGATATTATAAAAGTGTGTGCATTTCAGAACATGAACAGGTTTAAAATCTCACAGAAATAACCCACTAAATCAGGTTCATACAGTCCGATATTTTAAATATGTTTGCTGAAAGAACCATCTCTCTGCTCACCCAGATTGCATTTATTTGATCAAACATACAGTAAAATTGTGAAATAATATTACAACTTAAAATAACTGCTGGCTCATCTGTTTTCTTAAATTTATTCCTTTGATGGCAAAGCTGGATTTTCAGCAGCTATTACTCCAGTCTGCAGTGTCACATGATCTTCAGAAATCAATCTAATATGCTGCTTTGCTGCTCAAGAAAAAATTCTGATTATTATCAATGTTGAAAACAAGTTGTGCTGCTTAATATTTCTGTGAAAACATGGTGATACATTTTTTTTTTTTGCAAAGACTTTTTTTTGAGAATAGACAGTCAAAAGAACAGCATTTAGTTGGAAATAGAAATTTTTGTACAATTATGATTACTGTACTGTAACTTTTGATCAAATTATAGATGCATCCTGAGAATAATTAAAAATGAATTAAAAACAAAGTCTCTGCTTCAATGACCTCACCGATTTCTAATTACTATTAAGATTTCAATAGCATGAATGGATGAAAGTCAAATGTCTTTTTTAACAAGAAAAGATTGGCGCCCTAATCAGTGCAGAGAGGCACGACCACACAAAATGATGTTAGCGACCTCTGGGTTGTTCAAAAGCAGGGGAGGAAACTGCCAGACCTGAAGGATAAACCTAGTGAGCAGGGCCGTGCAAGCAGCATTTGAGGGGCAGTGGCCCCCCCAAACAAAAAAAAGAACGGGCACATTAGGTGTGCCAAAAGGCACTTATATCTAAAGAACCATCTCTCTTACCTTTTTATAATCTGAAGAACATTCTTTCGCTACAAAGAAGCTTTTGTGAAACAGAAAGGTTCTTCAGTGGTTAAAAGTTTTTTATAGAACCATTTAGACAAAAAATGTTATTCTATGGCATCTTGAAGCACCTTTATTTTTAACCGTGACCGAAAGAAAGTACAAAAATACATTATACCATAGTAACTAAATCATGGAACTATCCACTGACGTAATTGGAATGTAATGCATATTACCGTTATGCACACAAACTGTAAGACGGGGGGGGTGTTGGTGATGAGGCGCCCTCAGGTCAATGAGGGGCAGAGGGGCAGTGGGCTCTAGCCACCGGGCCACCACCCCTGTGCAAGGACTGATAGTGAGGTAGGTAAGAATGGTTGGGGAATGAATGTCTCCTCACATTGGTTGGAACGTCTGCCAGCAGTAAGATCAGCAGCAGAATCAGACCATGGCCTTCAGCGGAACGTGGCGGTTTAGCCACAGGAGCACACGAGGAAGTTGCTGAGAGCATCTGTTGTCGTTCTGTGAAATATCACGGTGATGAAATTTCCAAAAAGCATTGTATTTTTTATCGCATGCAGTGGTTTTGGAAATAACTGAGACATCTGAAGCGTCATTTCCATTGATTCCCTGCCATGATTGTAGGAATCTGCCTCAACTGTCATATCGTTGTGCTTCTTGTTCCTTCAGCTCTGCCAAAGAGATGTCATTTAAATAGGGCCAAAGGATGTTTAAAACCAGTGACTTGAAATCTCAGCAAAAAGGCAACGGAACTTCACCATCCATCCCAAAACCCCTGGAAAGAACCGTCACCAAATCATTCACAATCGCACAAGGGAGGAAGCTGAAAAATCACCACCATGGACTGGCAAGAAGCTCAAGGTTTTAGAGTATATGTTTGCATCCTTTGTATGATGTGAACTGTTGCAAGAAGAGTGATTAATCGAGTACAGAAGCTTTAATGAATTTTTCTTAATTAAAAAAACAAAACAAACAAAACAAATCCGATCATCAAAAAAAAGGGATTGGTTATATATATATTCTATATATATAATATATCTATATATATAATTAATATAATAAAAATATTATTTATAATTTTTTTTTTAATGGTTTATGTATTAGATATATATATATATATATATATATATATATATATATATATGATAATAATGATCATGTTTATATTTCTAACTTCTTTTACTATTGAGAACATCATAACATGCATTAAATATGAATTAATATGTGAATACTAATGAAATTGGAAATATGAATAATTTGTATAAAATTACATTGCTAAATATAATGAAGATCAGGAATTTGGTTCGCCTAAGAAACAATAAACGCAATTAAAAAACAAAAAAATTTTGAGTCCGCCCAAAATTCGACGTATTGTATCTGGATTGGAAAAAGGTACAAAGTTTTAATTTGACGCAAATGAGCGTATCCGCGAGTATTCTGGTCAGTTTTCCTTTTATTTTCCAAACCGCGCACAAAGCCCGTCTCCCTTTTAGGCAAGAATGCAAATGAATGCTCAACATCCAGCACACCATTCCAACGCAGCTGGAACCAGTAACAACCAATACAGCGCATTCATTCCACGCAATGTAAAACAGTCACAACCAATCACAGCGCACCATTCCACGCACTGTAACCAGTAACAACCAATCACAGCGCACCAATCCACGCACTGTAAACAGTAACAACCAATCACAGCGCACAATTCCACGCACTATAAACAGTAACAACAAATCACAGCGCACCATTCCACGCACTGTAAACCGTAACAATCAATCACAGCGTACCATTCCACGCACTGTAAACAGTAACAACAAATCACAGCGCACCACTCCACGCACTCTAGACACTAACAACCAATCACAGCGCACCACTCCACGCACTGTAAACAGAAACAACCAATCACAGCACACCATTCCACACACTCTAGACAGTAACAACCAATCACAGAGCACCATTCCACGCACTGTAAACAGTAACAACCAAATCACAGCGAATCATAAAGCACTGTAAACAGTAACAACCGATCACAGTGCACCATTCCACGCACTGTAAACAATATCTACCAATCATAGTGCACCATTCCACGCACTGTAAACATTAACAACCAATCACAGCGCACCACTCTACGCACTCTAGACAGTAATGGCGGCGCTCTGAATACACCCGGCATCCTAGTTTTCCACATCTATTTTGTACTTTGTGATCAACAAACAAACTTAGGGGTGCACGATAAATCGCATGTGATTGTCGTGCGCATCTCGTCAGTAAAGCGGTTCTGTGATTAATAGTAAATCTCATACCTGGATTTCAGCTGGATGGTGGGCATTTAAACACAGAAGACGTAGACAATGAGAGTAATCGACGTTCATTAATCGAGAGGAGTCGCATGTTTCGATTATGAACGCAATATCGTCGTAGCTTGTGTTTTACTTATGCCATAAATGTTTTTAAATACGGCGGTATTACGCATTAATCAACTAAAGAAGTAAATGGCATAAGACTTGAATGAATTTGGAAGAGTGATGTAGGGAAATTTGCTGTGGTGTTTAATGTGAATGTTGTTCATGTCGGTCATGATGAACTATTTTTTTTAATGGCTAGTAAGATTATTTTTTAGCATAAAAAGATGAAACCGTTGAATTCTGTTGGGAGCAATGAGTGAATTGAATGTAGGTTTAAGCCAGTGCCTGCATATAAGAATTAGTATGACCAAGTTCAGGAGGCTTGTCCATATGGCGATAACTCTTACTATG
>JADLZN010000132.1:167500-325166 GCA_018155175.1 Sinocyclocheilus anophthalmus
TGCATCCTGCTCTCAGTCTCAACCTAGCATCAAGTCGGTGTTAGCACGGACTCGGAGCTGTGATGCACAACGAGCAGAGAATATTACCCAAGGGATCTGCAAGTTCATTGAGATGGATATTCTGCCTTTAAGTATTGTTGAGGGCAATGGTTTTCGAGAACTGATACATTTATTGGAACCAGCATATCAAATTCCATCACGACATACCATCACTAGACTGATAGAAACTCACTACTAAGAACGGAAACAACAGCTGTTAAAAGAATTGAGCCAACGTGAGAGAGTTGCTCTAACTACAGACTGCTGGACCGCTTTAACAGCTGAGAGCTACATCACCATAACCTGCCACTACATCAGTGCTGACTGGCAAATGAACTCAGCGGTCCTGCTCACAGAAAGCCTGCCAGGCCGGCATACAGCTGACCACCTCGCTGAGAAAATGAATGGAGCTGTAGAGCAGTGGGGACTTAAAGGTCGAGTTATTGCATGCGTTCATGACAACGCGGCCAATATTGTAGCTGCCAACAGTCCCACCAGAGTGCCCTGGATATCCGTTGCCTGCTTTGCACACACCCTCCAATTGGCCATAAATGACGGATTTGCACTTTATCTTTATCAGGTAATATCAGCGGCTAGTAAACTCATTAGCCACTTTAATCACAGCACTACAGCAACCAAAGCGCTGCAAAAGAAACAGGAGCAAATGGGCCTCGCAACTCAGCGGCTTACCCAGTCGTGTAAAACACGGTGGAACTCCGTGTGCGAGATGTTTGATCGGCTGGTGGAGCAGCGGTGGGCTGTTGTTGCTGTGCTGGCTTGGATAGTTTTGAGTTACATTTTGACAAAACCTGTCAGATCTAAGTATTATTATGTTTTTTGTTTAAGTTATTGTTTAACATGATTCTTTTTTATTATTATTATTTTGGAACAAATGAGGTCTCGGTTTAAGAACGCCGGTCGCAGCTGCAGGTTCCGCTGCTTTAGAGCACCACATATGCACGCGCATATATGTTCGGTTTGCCTAACTGAACGTAGTTTAACTGTCTGCCACAAGTTGATCTTGTAATAAAGGTCTCATCGAGGAAAAACACGCTGTATTTTTGTATTCATTGCATTTTTGAATTATAAAAGTTAAATAATTAATTTTATTATAAAAAATATTAAGGAGGAAGCGATTAGTCGATTGTTAATTCGCCCGCGATCGACCTAAGAAAATTTAATCGATGCCCATCCCTAGGTCGTGACGGTAGAGTGAGAGAGTTGTGTGTGTGTGAGAGAGAGAGAGTGTTTGTGTGTGTGAGAGAGTGTGTGTGTGAGAGATGGTGTGAGGCTAGTGTGACGGGTTGTGAGAGAGTGTTTGAGTGTTGTTGTGAGAGTGTGTGGGTGTGAGCGGGTTGGGTGTGGGAGGAGAGGTGCGTGGTTGAGCGAGGCAGTGTGTGAGAGAGTGTTGAGAGCGTGTGTGTGTTGTGTGTGTGTGAGGAGAGAGTGTGTGTGTGTGTGTGTGTTGAGAGAGGTGTGTGTGTGTGTGTGAGAGAGTGTGTGTGTTGTGAGAGAGAGAGTGAGTGTGTGTGTGTGTGTGTCGTGAGGAGCAAGAGTGTGTGTGTGTGATGAGAGAGAGTGTGTGTGTGTGCATGTGAGTGTGTGTGTGTGTGTGTGCGAGAGCGAGAGTGTGTGTGTGAGAGACGCGCGGAGAGGAGTGTGTGTGTGAGAGAGAGGCAGATGTGTTGTGTGTGAGAGCGAGAGAGGGGGTGTGTTGAGGAGCGAGAGAGTGTGTGTGAGAGGACGAGAGCGGAGTGGTGTGTGGAGGTGTGGTGCGAGGTGTGTTGTGTTGTGTTGTGTTGTGTGTGGTGTGTGTGTGTGTGTGATGTGTGTGATGTGTGTGTGTGTGTGAGAGAGAGTGTGTGGTGTGTGTGTGTGTGAGAGGTGCGTGTGTGTGAGAGAGTGGTGTGTGTGAGAGAGAGTGTGTGTGTGAGAGGTGGTGTGTGAGGAGGCGTGTGTTGTGTGGTGAGAGGAGGTGTGTGGTGTGAGAGAGAGTCGTGGTGTGGTGAGAGGAGTGTGTGTGAGAGAGGAAGAGTGTGTGGGGTGACGACGAGAGAGGTACCTAGACAGAGTGTGTGTGTGAGAGAGAGAGTGTGTGGTGTGTGTGTTTGTAGAGAGAGATCTGTGTGTGGTTGTTGTGTGTGTGTGATGAGGCGGTGTGTGTGTGTGGTGAGGACGAGAGGTGTGTGTGTGTGCTGTGAGCGAGAGGAGAGTGTGTGTCGGCGTGTGTGAGAGAGAGTGTGTGTGTGTGAGAGAGAGTGCTGTGTGTGTGGTTGTGAGAGGAGTGTGTGTGTGTGAAGAGGTGTGTGGGTGGGTGGTGTGTGTGTGGGTGTGTTTGTGTGTGTGTTTGTGTGTGTGTGTGTGTGTGCACACTACAATAATAAAATACATATAAAAAATAATTTATTATTAGGAAATTTATTTCAGTTGTAAAATATCTATATATAATATTACAATTGAAAAAATAATTTTTCCTACTAGTCCCATAATTTATAAGTGTTTAATAATCCTTTTTAGTCATTTAGTGTTTTTTTGTAATTGTTTGTTATCGTATTACCGTTCTAATTTATGATACAACTTATGTTTAGGTTTAATTTATTTTGGGACTGTATTTAATTCTTTTGTAGTATCTAGGAAATGTGTTTTTGATCAATTTTTAATTTATTTATGGATTTGTTGTTCACAAATTTAAATTTATTTTTATTTATGTTCCAGTTAGTAAGATTGAGTGCTTCTAGTGTTATTTGTATATTTTATCACTTGTTTATAAGCTTTTATTTTTAGGTCTTTTTTAGTGGTTTATTTTGCTTTGTCAGATATTTATTTAAATATTAATATTTTTGTTTTATTTTTATGATTTTGTTTTAATTTCAGCTTTGGTTTCAATAATTTCCAGTTAGTTATATACAATATATACATTATATTGCTTCTAGTGTTTCTTCATGTATTATAATTTGTTTCTTCATGTTTTATTTTAGTTTTCACTTATTTAATTTTTTTAGTAATTTTGTGTGGATTATTTTAAAATATGACTATCTAAGTGTCATTTATTTATTTTTATTTCAACGTTAGGTTTTATTTATATCCAGTTACTAATTTGAATGCTTTAACTTAAGCTGAATGGGAATTATGAGTGTTGCCTAGATCCGAAGCATGGGTGAGTCTCTTGGGGATTATGGGTAGTGTAATTCTTCATGAATTTGGGAAGCAAGCATGATTTTTTCCACACTGCCTTGTGGCTTGAGAGCTTCCATCACGTGATTTTCCTCCAAGCACTCTGGGAAAAGCTCTCGGAGAGACGAATGAATGTCCTGTGATTTCATGGTACTTTAGGCCAGAGGATTTGCGTCGTGAGTTTGGTCGTTACGGACCTATAGTAGATGTCTACGTTCCTGTTGACTTCTATTCACGGCGACCAAGAGGATTTGCATACGTACAATATCCTTTGTAGGCAAATGTGTACAATGTGAACTTTTAAAGGGATGTTTCATCCAAAAAAAAATCTGACTTTTCCTTTTGTTGAAGCCAAAAAGAGATATTGAGCCGAATGTCCAAGCTGCTCTTTTCCAGATAATGGAAGTGAATGGGGACTGGAGCTGTAGGTAGTTCCCCCATGTGACTTATTCGCTTTACTCCCATATTTATCCTTCAGAAGACGTGGAATATGGCGCAGACGTCACATAGACTTATTTTTATGGTGCTTTAGTCTTTTTTTTAGAGCTCCTCAGCTCCAGTCCCCATTCACTTGCATTGTAATCAGACGGAAACAATTGTGATTTTTTTTGGGGGTGTAAAGTCTCTTTAAAGCTTGATTGGCCGTGGACGTGTCCGATGTTTGTCTCCTAACCTTATATTTCCTCTGTTGTCTCAGAAAATGTAAAGACATACAGTTCTGGAGACCTTCCCTACAAAGAGTATTTAAAAGGGCCGATGTAGAGTAGATTCAAGACAAAGACAATAAAGAGAGAGTTAAAGCTTGAAGATTCAAAGGGGACCAAAATTGGAGTCAAGGCCTCGTTCTGACCAAAGAAAGAGGAAAAGACTAAAGGTTATTGGGCACAGACATCCCCAAGTCCTTCTCGGAGGCCGTTAAAGACAATAAAGGTCAAGCTGAAGGTCAAAGGTCAAGCATGTTAAAGGTAACCCGTTTTAATGCTGTATCCTACCATTACAGAGCACATGATTTCTGAACGTAATCAAAGGCAGTTTTACAATCCATCATTTCTGTCCCTTTGATTCGCTCCTGTCAACGTTTATGGGTTTCTCTTTAACTACAGGAACTTGTTCATGTTAACTTAGTGTTTTTACTGTTAATATTTAGCTTTACATTTTATTTATGTCCAGTTAGTAATTGTAGTGTTTATTAATATTTGATAAATTATTAAACAATTTGTTTATTAAGCTTTTATTTATACTTTTTCGTTTTTTAATTTAGTTTGTGCTTTTGTCATTTTTTTATTATTATTATTTTTTTAAATATTTATATTTAATATAATATTTATTTTTTAATTAGGGCTGCAAATGATTAATCGCGAATAACGCATTCAAAAATAAGTTGTTGAATATTATATGTGTGTAAACCTTGGGGGGGGGGTTGGTATATTTATGTATATATAATACACAACATATTTGGAGGATTAAGGGAAAAAATGTTAGATTATATATAAAATAATATAATATGCAACACAATTTTTTTGAATATATTAGATAATGTGGTATCTATATACAATAGTAAATATGCACAGCACAACATATAGATAGTGAAAAAAACTTTATTTTGAAGTGATTTTCGGTTTGAGCCCTAATAAAAATAAGATTTTGTTAAAAAAAAATTCTTCAATTTTAGCTTTTTATAGATTTTTAGGTTAGTAGTTTATGTTAAATATTTTTTATTGTTTTAGTAATTTAGTCTTTGTCTTTTTTTATTTTAGTTATTTTAATTAGTATAAAATTTTTAAGTCAGGTTTTATAGTATTAATATTTGGATCAAGTAGTAATAATTATTTCATTTGTTAAGCTTTTTATTTTTATACTTCGTTTTAGGATAGTATTTAGGTTGGGCTTTGGTCATTATTATTAAATAAATTTTAAATATATTATTTCTATTTAAAAATGCTCTTAATGTTTAATGTCAGGCTTTATGCTATTTCTAGTTAGTGTTTTAATATTTGTAATAATTTTAAGAAATTTTGTGGTTCTGACATTTCTATTATTATTTTAATTTTATTTATTTTAGTAGTAATTGGTATTTAGCGCTTACGAGGGTTTATTTATATGTGTAAGACTTCTTTTTTTAATGCTAACACATATCTTAAAGTATTGTTATAATTTAAGGTTTTATTTAGCATATTTCTATAAAACTACACAAAACAAATAATAGTAATTAATACAATTAATTAATACACACAAATAATGTTTTCACATCTTTTTTGCATCATTGGATTGGAAATGACAACATTAAAATACTCATTTCATTTTTTTCTTGATTTGTTCACACAAAAGTGCCTGAAGTTGAAGAAACACCCTTAAAAATACACGTAGTTTCTTTCATGATTTGAGAGTAATTTCATCAAACACCTTCCCCCTGTTGCCGTTTATCACAATTAATTCAGATGATCATTTGTGTTTTGCTTTATGACCTGTAATGTTTTTGGTGAATATTGAGATGGTGAGTTCAGTTTCTGTCATATGAGTGTTCACGCTGTTCTGGTGTGTCAGACTGGTAAAAATGCAAAGCCTTAACCGCATCAGCATGTTCGCGGACGTTCGTGACGCGGTCTGCTTTTTTTCATTCTATTGTTTGTGTTGAGACGCGACATTGCTTCTCAAAGGGTAGCTCGGGACGGAAGTGGATGCATTGTGAGGGCAGAGCGCGAGGGTTGTAGTGTGTTAGCTACAACGAGGAATTCACGGAGGAGAGCCTTTTCTATACGCGGGTTTTATGATGCACTGGAAATTTATATAAAGTTTTGAACTGCAAAATGTGAGTTTCTAATATTATTACTTTTAATATATTTAAAAAAAAGAATGAACTCTGGCTAAATTGCATTGCATTTTTTGTCTTTGTCGTCTGTGTTGTCACGTGCAGCTCCCGGTCAGATGAAATCCAAAGAGAAGCGCTCTCCTCGCAGCGACTCGCGGTATGATGACTATGAGCGCGACGGCCGGCGCAGACGCTCACGCAGCCGCAGTTACGGCAGAAGCAGATCTCGCAGTCCTTCATACGAACGCCGCGCGCGCAGATCAGGAAGCCCCAGAGAGTGAGAACAAACACATACTGACCTGGGCCCGTATTCACAAAACATCTTAAAGCTAAAAGCAGCTCATAACTCGCCGATTTAGGATAAAATCTTAAAAATAAGTCATCAATTTAGGACTCTAAACCCCCGGTTTCACCAGACCAAGGCTTAGCCTAGTGTAAATCTGAGTGTTTTAACTGAAAGAAACTTGCACTGACTGATGTTAAAATATATCAGTGCCTTTGTTTTGTCTCAAGATGCACACCAGTAATGTTTTTTCCTAAGCATGTTTATACAAATTACTTAAATGTCCTAATTGAACTATTGCTTAATCCTGGCTTAGTCTAAGCCCTGTCAGTGAAACCGGGCCTAAAAGAGTATTTCACAAAGCGTTTTAGCTCTAAAACTAGCTCCTAACATTGTGAAAGGTTCGCGGAGTGAGAGGATGCGTCCAGTCTGGTGGTGTTTTAAAGTTTGCATGGGGGTTTTTTCCCTTTTTTTACTGTCAGCATGAAGTATTCCACTCTGTAATTAAAAGGCGTCTGTTTATAGGCATGTTCCAATTGTTATGTGTTTTAAGCACATTGTAAGGGCTGACAATTAGCTGAACATATACTTGTTTAATTAGTGACTCTTAGCCTGCATTTTAAAGTCTTTATTTTAATGTTGCAATTAACATTTTTATTTTTAAACCTTTATTTGAATATGGCAATTTAAAACTCTGCTCTACAATATTTCTATGTATAAATCTCTGACGAGATATCAGCCAATCACAGGTGCAGAGCACCCCCCCCCCCCAGCCGAGCATTGCTGGGACATCACCTAGCACGAGGTCAACACCGCCCCCTTATCTGCGCTTAAAGGGATAGTTCCCCCCCCCCCCCTCCCCCCCCTTCCCCCCCCCCCCCCCCACCCCCCCCAAAATTCTGTCATTCTTTCTACCCCAGTCGGTTTCACAACCCGTAAGACTTGTTCCATCTTCAGGAACAAAATAAGATTTTTGAGTAATCTGAGTGTCTCTGACCCTCCCATAGACAGCAACACAACTGAAATGTTCCCAAATCCAGAAACGTTGCAAGGAGATCTGTAAAATAATCCATGTGACATCAGGGGTTCAACCGTAATCTTACGAAGCTACGAGAATACTTTTGTGCGCAAAAAAAAAAAAAAAAAAAAACGTTATTCATACAATGCCGCTCTCACCTCCGCCATCACCCTGGTGCATCAGTATCAGCGCACGTAAAAAAAGTATGCGTTGTTCTCGTGGAATTGTTGAATAAAGTTTTTTTTTTTTTCTTTTTCTTTTGCGCACAAAAGTATTCTCGTAGCTTCGTATAATTGAGGTTGAACCCCTGATGTCACATGGATTATTTTACTGATCTCCTTGCTATGTTTCTGGACTTGGGAACATTTCAGTTGTGTTGCGGTCTATGGGAGGGTCAGAGAGCACTCGGATTACATCAAAAATATCTTAATTTGTGTTCTGAAGAATCAGATGAACGAAGGTCTTACGGGTTTGAAACGACATGAGGGTGAGTAATTAATAACAGAATTTTCACTTTTAGGTGAACTAACCCTTTAAGTCTAATCTCTATTCCTTAGTAAAAGTTTGTCTCGGCAGCTTTGTGAATAGGTTTGAAGAGAAAACTCTTAGCTAAAAACTTTTACTGCCATTTAGGAGAACTCTTAGTAGTAAGGGGAATTGTTTTGGGGGTTTTTTTGCCCAGATTTCAAATCAGTTTAACATACAGACAGAAAAAGTGGATTATATTCTATTAGAATTGTTCAGTAGAAAATCTATATTGTAACGCTTTACAGTAAGGTCATGTGTTGTTGCATTAACATTAACTGATAACGAGCAATACAAAAAGTTTTTTCCAAAAAAAAAAAAAAACATCATTGAACTTATTTTAAACTTCATTTTTTATTGCACTGCACAAAGTTATATATTATAATATATAAAATAATAATTAAATAATTTTTTTAAAAAGGGCTTGTTATATTTTGAATTTGCATTTTCTCTAACATATCCATAAACCACCCTCGTCAAAGTTAAATAGGCTTTTTTATTTATACTTTTTTTTCACTTATGAATTTTTAATTGTACAATTCTTTTTTTTTTCAAATAAAAATATTATTAAAAACTTATTTTTTAATCAAATGTTTAACTTTTTTTGAACTGCACAAACTAAAATATATTATATATATTAGGGATGCACGATATTATCGGACCAATATCGGCATCGGCCTGATATGAAAAGTTATTCTGATATGTCTTGGCGATAAGAGGAATACATTAACTCACATGTGCTAAGGGTGTGCTAGCGATTAGATCACGTCAGCAGTGTAACTCATTCTTGAAGCAAAGTTTTGCCTGAATAGTGATTAGATTCACTGTTTTTGATCGCCGCATTTAAACTGAGAATGCACGTACAAAATGACTTGTTGTTGGTGCATGATAGAGTAAACAGTAATAGCACCTGCAGCGGCAGCCTCCCCCGGGTCCTAAAGCCCATTCAGTAAGGAGTTTTAATTCCGTAGGGGACGCTGTTGGCCTACTTCTAATAAAATGAAAGCAAAATACACAAATAATATTTAGACGGTTTCTGATTAAATAAAGCAGTAATTGATGTCATAAAATAATGAGTATGTTTTGATTTAAAGGTCAGAAGCTATAGCTTACATGAACAAAAAAAACCTGACACTTAAATTAAATAATTTTATATATACTGATTTATTCATTAATGTATAATATGTTATATTTTTTAAACAAATTATGAGCCCTAAAAGATTTTCAGAATTTTTACAACTCTTTTGCTTAGACCAAACTACAAATGTTAAATTCATAAAATAAAATGTTCCAATGCATGGTTCTAAAAAAAAAAAAAAAAAAAACATCCAGCGCGTTTGAATACAGTTTGTTATTTTCAAATATTCAATTGTACTGTCATTATAAAAGAACTCAAATTCTTGTTTATTGATTTCAACAATAAGTTCTTGTTAAAAACAACCAAAATTAAAAGTAATGGCTTTAATTCTGCAACAGGAGAGTTGTTGTTCTAAACAAAAAGGAAATATCGGCTATCGGCCAAAATGAGTTGAAAAATATCGGCACAGTGGCTAAAATTCCAATATCCTTAATATATAATATAATTTATATATTTATATATATTATATATGTGTTTTACAATTAGTTATTATTATTATTATATGTAATTAAACGAAAATGTATATATGAAGTTTTAATTTAAACACTTTATAAAACAAACTTATTTTTATTGAAAAAAAAAACTATCCCCACCATCCACAAAAACATGCTTTTTAACCACTGTGTTTCTCTTGCTGATGTATTGCATGTTTCTGACAGCTCTCGGTCGCACGGCACACACGGAGGAGCAGAAGTCGGGAGGAGGGACAGGTAAAATTCACAGTTTAATTGTAAATTAAATAATTTAATATATAGAGATTTGAGTAATATGTAATATATTTTTTTCAAATGGATTATGAAAACTTAAATATAAAGATTTTTAGAATTTTTACAGCTCTTTTGCTTTAGACCAGTATTAACGTTAAACCACAAAAAATGTTAAGGTTTCAACTGATTACTGTTCAGAAAAAAAAAAAAGCCCAAGCAGAGGTTGATTTTATAGTATTTTAAAGCTTTTCAAGTACCTCTCATTAATAAAGTTTATTACTCCTAACAAATAAGTTCTCAAAATTAACTAAAATTTAAAATAATTTGCTTATAATTTCTGCACTGTAGAGACTTGGTGTTGTTTCAAAACAAAGGAAAATGACATATGTGAACCTGGAGCACAAAAGCAGTGTTAAGTCGCTGGGGGATATTTGTAGCAATAGCCACAAATACATTGTACGGGTCAAAATTATAGATTTTTCTTGTATGCCCAAAAATCATTAGGATATTAAGTAAAGATCAGGTTCCATGAAAATATTTTGTAAATTTCATACTGTAAATATACTAAAACATAATTTTTGATTAGTAGTATACATTGCTAAGAACTTCATTTGGAAAACTTTAAAAGTCGATTTTCTCAATATTTTGATAATTTTTGCACCCTCAGATTCCAGATAATAGTTGTATCTCGGCCAAATCACATTCACAAAGTACTTATTGGCATGTGCTTAAAGCATTGCGGTTAAACATTCATTCAAGCACTGCGTTCTGCCAGTGCGCCTTTTTCGCAGTTACCCCGAAGTCCTGCGCACACTCTAAAAAGCCTGTCAAACAGCGCCTGTTACTGGACTAAGTTATCTTTCGCGTTTGCGCTAATACTGTCAAAAACACACAAGGTTTACACATAAACACAGTTGGTTATGTCTGAAATGAAAGTAAACATTTGAGAGAGAAACGCGTGCAGCTCTTAAAGGGACAATAGCTACTAAACATGCAGCCGGCTTGTCATTAAAGGAATAGTTCACCTAAAAATGAAAATTCTGTCATAATTTGTTCACCTTCAAGTTGTTCCAAACCTGTTTACCTCTTTCATTTGTTGAGCTCAAAAGAAGCTATTTTGAAGAATGTTGGTAACCAAAAAAGTGGCTGGTCCACTTTGAATTTGATGGTTTGAAAAAATACTATGGAAGTCACTGTGAACAAGCAACAGTTTGGTTTTCAACATTCCTCAAAGCTATGTTCAGCAGAAGAAAGAAACTCATACAGACTGACAGAAATTAAAATTTTGGCGGAACTATTCCTTTAACGTTGAATACAACAACAAAAACAAAAGAGAAAAAGTCACTCAATACTCTTGACTGAAGAACTTAAAAAACAGTGCTTTAATAGAATTCAGTCTAATATAATGTTTTATTTTATATTTGTTCATTCAATTTCTCGAATGCTACCGCTAAATACACCTATTGTACCTGAAAATAAAGCACCGTTTGTTTTATTTGTATATTATGTGTATTTGTAATGTGTATCATTGTTCTTACTTTTTAATAACAAAGATAAAATGATGACAAAGATTTTTATCTTTGTCCACTTTGGCCTAAATATCTGCCATTGCTTTTTCTTTTTTGTTACCTTGTAAGGCTTTGTCTTTATAATAGGGAAACTAGTTTGGCTGTAATGCTCAGACAACTTCGTGATAAAAAAGATAGGGATAGAAGAGTGAATCGTGATATTTCAAAAAAAAAAAAAATCTTGCTAAGATATTTTTTCCATATCGCCCACCGCTAGCATATGGGATATCTACGGAAGCCCATTTCCACCACTAAATAAAAAAATAACACAAAGTAATTGCGACTTTTTATCTTGCAATTCTGACTTTATAACTCGCGATCGTTATAAAAAAAAAGTAAGTCAGAACTGTGAGATATAAACTCGCAAATTGCGAGAAAAACTCGAAGTGCGACTATCTTGTATATATCGCCCCACCCCCAATATGCCTTTTAACTCGCAGTTGTGTGTTATAAAGTCAGAGTTGCAAGATATGAACTCGCAATTCTGAGAAAAAGTCAAAATTGTGAAATAAAAAGTCGCAATTGACTTGTTTTATTTTTTATTCCGTGGCGAAAACGGGCTTCCATAGATATCGGCAAAAATCGAATATGGTGCATCCCTAGTTTATTGCACTCAGATTAAAATAATGCATTAAGCTCAGCAGCACAGATGATTTTTCACATTGGAAACAATCAGTAAATCAAATGTTATGTGCTCAGACACAGGTCACGTGATCACGGCCGCAGACGCCACCGATCAGCTTCGCGTTCTCCGTCACGCGACTCCAAATACAAGTCCAAGAGCCGGCGCTCTCGCTCCCGGTCCAGATCGGCCAGTCCTCCGGCGGAAGAGCTGCAGGCGCAGACCGGATCCCGTGAGGAAGAGCCCCGCGTCCGCTCGGCCTCCCGCTCGCCGTCCCGCTCGCGCTCCAGATCCTGGGCCGGACGCAAGTCTGGAGGCCGCTAGCCATCGCTCTGCTTTTAAATACTGTATCGTGCAGCTTTTCATCCAATCTTTGTGTTTAATCATGACGGCGCAGCAGCTTCTGCTTGTTCTCGTTCTTATTGGATTCCAAACAAACGATGCAACTTGCTTGAAAGTTGATGTTGTCAAGGCAGTTCGTTCTTTTGTAAGAAGCGTGCTTTGATGCCAGTATAAAGATGGCTTTATTTTTATAGTCAAAGACAAGCAGAACACCAGCCGTTTTATTTCTTTCTTTGTTTGATTGTAGAAAGATGCATGCAGAAACATTGTTAATAATGGGGGGGACCGGGGGATTTTCCTATGACAGTTTTTGTTTTAAAGATTTGTTTGGCGTTTGCTCGGGAAAGTCGCAGTGTTACGTTTTTTTTTTCTTTTTCTTTTTCAAAGGTTATGTATTTGAAACTCAATTTGTATTTGTCAAGTCTTGATCGTAGCATCTGTTTATATCAAAGACGTAGTATTTTTGTCATTGCAAAATAAACCTGATTTAAACATTGTCCGAGTGATGCTTTGTCTTTTCTTTATTGCATCTAACCCAAATCTTCAATGAAAAGCACATTTTTAGCTGACATGTTTAGCAAAATAGTTTTTTTAAACTTTGTATAAAAACTACAGAAAATTTATTCAGAAGTATTTGTGGTTTTAGCGATAAACCTTATGTAGCTCCGCCCCTTTTAACAGATTTTCCTCCAAAAAATCACAGAAAAATGACTTTTTTGGTGTAATACTGTTCATAGCATGCCATATAATGCCATGAACCGTTTTTGGAGAATCTGATGAATCTGATTTTTGGAGAAAAAATCTTTGATTAAATTTGAAGACGGCTATAGTTGCAATTAATTTGTTAAACTAGTTTATTAGAAGACTACGTTAGTTAACATAAACACTGTTTCTACAGCATTGATTGATCTTTATTTCAACATTTACTAATACTGTGTATTTTAAAATCAAGTTAGATCTGTCATCAATTCAGTGTAATATTAACAATTGTATTTTAAAAAGGTTAATGCTGTAAAAAAATACTTATTTATGCTTTAATGTTAATCAAGATCTTATTGCAAAGTATTACTAATATTTCAATTAGAAAATAAGAATTTATGGTAATTGTCTTAAGTCAGCTGGTGGCTTCATTTGCTAAAAGGACACCAGCTTTAAACTAAGTGAAGATTTCGGTTACAGTTTATGTTGTGTCCTTTTACAGTGTAATTATACCTTTACGTACTGGGTAATATTAATTACATGTACATACTATCTGTTTAGGGTTACTTGCATGTAATTATGCATAATTTTTTATAATAATAGTAAGTACATGTAACAAGCACACCTTAAAATAGTGTTACCAAGTTTTCTTTGATGCAATTTGCTTGCTCAGCTGACAAAACATCCCAGTCATAAACGACCATCTGTTTTACTCCATAGCTTTTAAAGCAGGATTTAAATGTGCAACAAATGTTTCAAACACTAGTTAGTAATAATAGTAAACTATGTTGCATGTTTAATTTCACAGAGAGCATTTAATTATCATCTTGGTCATACACTGCTACTTTGCATTTTCAATTAAATTTTGCATTGCACTTGGTGGCCTAGTCAAATAATGAATCATATTTCATTGTTCACACTATAACTGTATAGTCATTGCATTTTAGTACAGCACATACAAGTGTTCAAAAACAGGTCACCTGGATATTCAATACTACTAAAAGTGGTAATGTATACAAGTCTATTTGAAATGGCATATTTTTCTGTAGTAAATAGGCTTTCTATGCACTGTATGTGGAAAGAACTGCTTTAATTTCCTACTTGTGAACTAAATGACCAGTATCATATGTGACTAAATGACCAGACGGTGTAAAATGCAAGTTTTTCCCAGCATAAAGCATTGCTTCTTGTAACTTTGTTTTTAATACATTTAGGGTGTATTTTGCAAGTATGCCTTTTCCAACATTGCCATAAATAATGAAAAAGTGGGACTTTTATTTAAAAAATTAAAATTCAAAAACAATTAAAATTAAAAGCCTTTCAAGACAGTGGGACATTCCATACACCGTTACAAATGTATACATAGACGTATTGCAAACACTTTACAATAAGGTTTAATTTGTTGACTATTAGTTAACATGAACAACTTTATACAGCACTTGTGTTAAGTTCAACATTTACTAGAACATTAAAATCGAAAATTGTATCTGTTAACATTAAAGGTTAATAAATGCTGTAAAAAAATATTGCTCGTTAATGCATTAACTACTGTTAACAAATGAGACCTTTTTGCAAAGTGTTAACCAAGTACTCAAAAAGAAGCCGCACAAGACTAGTTTGCATCCAAGTTTATTTTTGAAATTCCCTACTCCCTCTATACAAGAAAAAATGACTTTCCACAAAGGCAGCAGTGAACTCTCAGTGATAGTAATATTTATGTTTAGGGCAGGGGGAAAATCATAAATCACAGTGTAAGCTTTCATTTTCTTTAAATACTCCTGCTGTCATCTTTGGCTGGGTTTGGCGGACAGTTTACCGTCAGGCCAAAGTCATGGGAAGTTACAGTTCAAGCCAATGGAGCTGCAGGCTTCAACTTTGCAAAAGCCAATGCAGGAATGTTGCATTATACGCGGATAACGGAAATAATAATAAAAAAAGAAATAAAATAAGAACAAGCCGTCCAACGTTTGCAACGCAGACCAAAAAAAAATAAATTACTGCCAGGGATGCGACAGCACTTTTTAAATTTCATAAAATTGTATAGACAAAAAAATAAATCTACAAAAATGGTACTAGTAATATTACACAACGATTAAACGGGTTTCGTTCGACTACACAAAACCGAAGTTCTTGGTCTTGATGGCTAGTAAAAGTTTCTGTTTGAGAATCTGTTTGGAAGAGTAAAGTGGCACGTAGAGGCGAGAGATGCAGGTGTTGGCGGTGGGCAGGTGCTGGTCGTCTGGCGGCCGGATGGTGATGGAGGGCATGGGCTGGAATCCTTCTTCACTGGCCGGCAGAGACGGGCTGGATGTCCAGAAGTACACCTGCGGGCGGCACACACCAATGCGTTAACATCTGGCACAGGTTTAAGCAGGGCTGCATGATAAATCGAAATGAAATAGTTATGATTGATGATCAGACCACACTGCTAGAAGAGCCCGGTGCTGCAGATTTGCTTTATTCAACATCAAGAAGATCTGGGCCCGGTTGCATGAAAGTCCTTAAGTAATTTGACTTAGGTGTATCCCTGCAGGGGGAAAAATCCCTGAGGTAAGAGATTTCTTTAGGAGCATTGAAACCTTTTGAAACTCCTGTTGACCAATGACGGAAAACTGACCAAATGTGAAAATGAACCCATTGCATTGATAATGCAGTAACACTTTACAATAAGGTTCATTAGTTAACATTTGTTAACTACTTTAGTTAACATTAACTAAGCATGAACAATACTTCTACAGCCTTTATTAATCTTAGTTAATGTTAATTTCAACAGTTACTACTGCATTATTAAAATCAAAGGTTGTGCATGTTAACATTAGTTAATGCGCTGTGAATTAACATGAACAAACTATGAACAACTGTATTTTCATTAACAAAGATTAATAAATACTGTAATAAATGTATTGTTCATTGTTTGTTCATGTTAGTTAATACATTAACTAACATTAACTAATGGAACCTTATTGCAAAGTGTTACCGATAATGCATTATAAAAATCTAAACAAGACAAATTATATTTATATTATTTAATTAATGCAATAATTGAGTAATACTAATTGATACAACTCATCTATTTACTTAATTTATTTCAAACCTTTTTGTTTTGTTCAAACTGTAGTCATGCTTTTTACAGTTTAATATGTTACCCTAGTCATTGCCCTACTGCGCTCATGTGATCTTTTATTTGTGCAGGTCTTAAGTCTTACATTTGAGTTTAAAAACCCTGCAGATACTGAATTTAAGATGACTTAAGGGAGCTCTTTTGGTCCCTTAAATGTATTAAGGTGAAATGGTTACTAAGGACTTTGTAGCAACACTAAAGGGAACACTTAAATAATTAAGGGGAATATTTAATGGCAGCCTTAAGTTGACCCTTAGTTTTTTTTTCTTGCAACCCAAGTTTCACTAAGGGCTCCCTTAACCTAATAACTAAGGGATTTCTTAGCATAAGGACTTTCATGCAACCAGGCCCCTTCTTTCAGAACATTCTTTCACAACTCCTTGTTTCAAGCTCTTGTTCTGTCCAGGCGGGACTATTGCAATGCTCTCTTGGCAGGTCTTCCAGACAGTTCTATCAAACTTTTACAATTAATCCAGAATGCGGCAGCACGATTTATTTTTAATGAGCCGAAAAGAATGCATGTCACATCTCTGTTCATCAATTTGCACTGGCTACCAGTAGCTGCTCGCATAAAGTTCAAGGCATTAATGTTTACCTACAAAACCACCACTGTCTCTGCACCCCTTTACCAAAATTCATTACTTCAGAATTATGTGCCCTCTAAAATCTTGCGTTCTGCAAGTGAACGTCGCTTTATTTTGCCATCCCAAAGAAGCACAAAATCACTTTCACTGACTTTTAATTAATGTTCCTTCCTGGTGGACCCAATCAGTCCGGCACTGAGTCCTTAGCCATCTTCAAGAAGTGGCTAAAAACACATCTCTTCAATCTTTTTTTGACACTAACTCCAGCACTCTCTATTCTAATTCTATTCTATTCTTTTTCTATTCTATCTGTTTTCTTTTATTTATTATATAATAAAAAAAAAAAACTTGCTACGTGTACTGCGTTAAGCTGAGACTTGTCATAGCACTTGCATATCATTGCTCTTTGGTTGATTCTGATTGCTTTGGATAAACGTGTCTGCTAAATGACTAAATGTCAATGAAAATGTAATCGCGATTAGGCAAAAGCTGCGATATTCATGCTCGCATCTTGTCAGTGGGAGCCCGGTTCTGTGATCAGTAGTAAAATCTCCAAACGAAGGCAGAGAAACTCCAAATACACCTCGCAGAAGAACCCCAGAGACAAACCTATCGCTGCAGCTGAAAAAACAGAAGATTCAACTGCTTTCATTGATTCAATGTGACTAATAAACACACGACTATGGCGATATATGGTTTATCTGAGTTCTTCTTAACATTATTTTCATTATAATAAAGTATATAATAATGCAATGCCTTTATCACTGCTTTAAATACTATGAAATATGTTGCGTGCCTTTTTTCTGTGTAAGAAGCCACATCATCTCAAAGTAAGGATTTATTTCAAACACTCGACTGTTGTTATGAAGTGAGTTTGGAGTAAAATATGTTATTAAATGTTGTATTTTCACATGCTTTCAGATGGAGCAGCATTTGCTTCACAGAGCCGTAGTTCACTGAGAACTCACGAAAACCGCTGTCATGATTTCCAACCGAGTCTCAATTTAATGAGCGATTATATCTCTCGTTTTTCTTGCGTATCTTCAGAGACGATGGCTCTGTGTAGTAAATGCGCTCTCGCTCGAAAGCAGGCCCGTTAAGAAGAGTTACTACTAGATGCTCACTATTAACCGCGAGCCGTTTAAAAATCGATTCAAATATGTGACGATTCAAATCGGTTGAGATGCTAAACAAATCGCGATTCATTTAGGGGTAGGAGTTTATATGAATGCATGTCTGAGGGGAACTTACTGTCTTTAGAAAAGTTTGGATGGTATTTTTCTTTTCATCTTGCCTCTGTATAAGCATATTAAAGTTCATAAGTGCAGCGCTGCTTTGTTTTCAGCAGAAACCAAGGAAATGTTTTAAGCGCCACCTGCTGGCAGAGAGTAAATCTGTGTCTCGTTCAGCTCGTCCGCTGTTTCTGTTTCATTGCAGATATTTTTATGTATAGTTTCATAAAACTGAACTCAAACCATTCTGTTTTTTGCTCAAATTTAGAGATTATACAATCTAATTTAGATTAAAAAATGCATCATGTTGCATGTATGCAGCATCTTTGTTTGGATCATGATATTATTATTTAATGATTATTAAACCAATTATATCATTGTTTTGGAAATGATTGTCTCCTATTTTTAAAGGAACTAGTACAGCAACGCCTTATTTTGTTTGCTATTAAGAGATTTATTTGATTTTGTGTTTACTTCTTTATTTGATTTGGCTATGTTTTAAAATGTTATTTAGTTGTTATTACATAACTTATAATCAAAATTTAGTCATTTAGCAGATGCTTGTATCCAAAGCGACTTACAAATGAGGAAAACAGAAGCAATCAAAACCAAAAAAAGAGCAATAATATACAAGTGCTATATTAGTATATTATTATAGTGTTATATTTAAATTTCACAAAGAAACGTACAGTATTTTGTTCAAGCAATAATAAAAGGACACATTTAGTTATAATTTGTCTTAAATCTTATTTTGTAAAAAAAACAAAAACAAACCGTGAATCGAATCGTGAAATCAAAACCGTGAGTTGAATGAATCGGTACATCCCTATTTACTACTAATCACAGAACCGGCTTTACGGACAGACTTCATGACCATCGCATTCGATTAATCGTGCAGCCCTAGGTTTACATGAATTCATAATCAATAGGGCTGGGACAATAAATCTATGTATCGTGATTCGTGCATTTTTGGAATGCATCACGATTCTCTCTGGAATCGATTCTGAGCTTAGTTTTTAACAGCAGATGGCGCTCTAGGCTAGTTTTTAATCGCGCACACAAAGGCTCACGAATAAGTCATTTAAGTGGTTAAATGTACGTGCACCTTGGCTTTTATGACGTGAGATTAATGTAAACACAGCCCACTATGAACACCCTTGTAATTCAGTTCAACCTTTTCGAATTTTATGAATGATTATTTTGCGTTCAAGTGGTGTGTAAGGAACTGGAAGCAAGCAGAGTACGACGGTTTCTAAAGCAGTGCCATCTGCTGTTCAAAACTAAGCTCAGAATCGATTCACGAGAGAATCACAATGCATTCCAATAATCTCAGAATCGATGCAGAACAATTGCACGATTCACGATGCATCGATTTATTGTCCCAGCCCTAATATTAAGTAGAGGAAAAAGGAGACGTTTTTACCAGGTCCTGGCGCTCTGTCATGCTCATCTTCTCAACGATGGACCAGAACCAGCGCTTGAACTGCAGCAGCTTCTCTGCATTCTCACCTGGACGATCAAAACCACACGATTACCAATGAAGAACAACATACAAACTGCTCATTCTTCAGTTACGAACATTTTCGGATTTATTTAATTCCATATAAGCAGAAAAAGGGCAAAGATGTATCAGTTTCAAGCATCTTGGAGATCCAAAAATGTACCTGACTCATCATTGAAAGAGGTGAAACTAATGAGCATCTGGACGTTGACTTCTCCACAGCCGTTGACCAGCAGTCTGAAGTCCTCAGCCGTCAGGTCCTCCAGAGCGTTCTTTGGAAGCACATCCAGAAGACCCTTCCGCATGGCCTGCAAAACAACATCCTCACTTACACTTCTGCATGTTTCTCCTTATTTCTGGCAGAATTTAAAAAAGCAATGGCACAGATGAGAGAACATGTTCTTAAATCCTTCCTCGAACAGTAAAAGATGGGTTAAATTCTAAGGGAGTGCATGCACTGAAAAACGGTTTAGCTTGAATGCAATGGAAGTCACACTGGATAAAAGCATCTGCCAAATGCACAACTGTAAATGCAAAAAAATGCAAGCTGCAAAATAGGGTTGTGACGGTGAGGAAACTGGTTAATCGACGTGTGACGGCTTCTGCGTATTGACAGTTAGATGAAAGAGAGAGAAGTGTTTATTACGTTTGAAATATGGATATTTTTCTCAGAAAAAACGCATGGATTCGCTACAGGAGACCTTCATTCATGCCCCGGAGCCATGTGAGGCAGGTGTTATTCTGGATGCGAACGCTTTATTTGATGTGTTTTGGACTGTTAAACAGAGAAACACCCACCAACTGCAATAACGCTTGGAATAGCCGAGACAATATTTAATATAACTCTGATTGGATTCGTCTGAAAGATTAAAGTCATAAGGGCCTTTCGCATCGCTTTAGTTCCAGAACTAAACGTACAGTACTAAAGTACTGGGACGATTTTGCGCTAACTATTTCCCAGTACCATTTAAAGGGTTGGATTCGCACTGACAGTTTACGTAAGACAGTCGACAGCGACGTCATTTGTGCGCGGCGTTCAACAACAGAAACAAAGAACAACGTTAACAACAGGAGTATGGAGGACGCTGTGATCGGAGCTGTGTTTTTGTTGTGTCTCGTGGGTTTCACAATAATGGACATGGAAAGTCGACGTATACGTAAAGCGATTGAAAGAACGGAAAGGAGGACTAAGAATCTCCAACGACAACTGGTAGTGCTACATTTGCTATTCAGCGTCCGTCCATCTATCACTGTTCTCCATACTTGCGAAATAAGTTGACATGCTTACTGTATGTTTTACACGGAGTTTTAAATCATGGCAGGTGAGGGCGTTTCCGTACGCGTTTGGCCAATCAATGTCTACTTGCGTCACGATTAGTACCAGTTGTGCTGGTTAGACCCTGCTCCGGAGTAGGAGCTAATTTGGTTCTCGAAAAAAGGCAGTCCGGTACTAAAATCGCACCCAGTTCCGGTGGTGCGAAAACGCCAAAAAGTGGGTAGTTCCACAATTAGTTCTGGTACTATGAAAAGGTTCCCGCAGTGCGAAAGGCCCTATATACACCTAGGATGCCTCGAGGGTGAGTAAAACACAGGCTAATTTTCCTTTTAGGGTGAACTAACCCTTTAACGTGGCGTGATAGATCACTGTAGACACCTCAGATCAAGCGAAGTGCTTTCGCTTTACTACTTAGTGGGTACTCGCATGCAACATAATCAAAGGCATAGCAAAAGACTGGTGATAGTTTTATTTTTGTTCTGGAGCTGATGATCACTGCCACACTGGAGCACTCTCGCCACCAACTGGACAGGGGTGGGAATTACAGTTACAAATTACAATAGATCACCCTCAGTGTAATGTCAAAATGACAGACGTCCTTCAGATTTTTCCGTCACTGCTAAATAAAAAAAATTCCGTAAATGATGGGAAATTTTCAGTTAACGCAACCTCTGGATCCAGCCCTAGTACACACCGGCTATCGCAGCAAGCCTAGTCCAGATTAATGTTCCAGATGGTCAAATTTCTGGCTCTTGGAGATCTAAAAAGCAGGAGCGTAGTGCACTCACATGCAGAGGCTGTTCTGCCACCACCAGCATCCGGTGCTCCGCGTATCTCCTCACGTACTCGTACACGTTCAGAGGCGTCACAGGCATGTTGACCCCGCCAACCAGGAGCTCCACCTGCAGATGCAGCAGGAAACCTTCAGTCATGTGCACAGACACCACTCTAATGCTGACGCAAAGGGAGAACGCAGCCGTTACCTGTCCAGATCCTTCCTCCTTGCAGAGGTCGATAGCGAAGGCAAGGTCCATCGCTGCAAACACGGCCTCCGCCTCCTCGGTTTGAGAGTGACGAATCAGCTGCCGCAAACTCTCGTACATCACCGGGTCGAAGAATGCAAAGTCGTGCCAGTTCACCTGCAGCACAAGAGAACGCAAACCTCAGTATGATTTCTGTGATGGAGAACACCATATCCAGTCAATACAAATAAAACTTGCAATACAAGTACATATATTTTAAAGGGGGAAAAAAAGAAACTGTTACATTTAATACAATTATTTTTTTGTATTTGATTATCACAATTTTGGAAAACAGATTAGTATTAAATTATAAATTCATAAAGCAGACAAATAACAAAACATTTCAAAACGTCAATTGTTAACGTTTTACAAATGCAATTGATTAGATATGCTTTTTATTATTAATATTGAATAATACCAATATAGTGCAATACAGAAAAATTTAAACGGAAAAAAATGAATTTAGGGGGGAAAACATTTTTTACAAAAGATACTTAGAGATACTTACAAAAAAAATTATAATTTACAGATTTCATAGGGTCGTTAAAAAAGTTTTTTCCGTAAAAAAAAAAAAAAAAAAAAGACTTTATAGGGGGGCCCCCTGTTTGGGGGGGGGAAATGGTTTATTTTTTCCCCTAAATTTTGTTTTATTGTTTCCAAATTCTGTTTTCAGTTTTAATGGTTAAATTAAATGTTAGTAATCAAAAAGCATGTCAAATTAATTGAGTTATTATTAGTTACAATTAATTAAACATACTTTTTTATTATTAAAATTGTAATTAACCCAGTAAAACAAAATTCATAAGGCCATAAAAAGGTTATTTTTGTTAAATCTTCTAATAAATTGATGTTGAATTGCATAACAAAAATTACCTTTTTAGAGCCCTGTGAAATCAGTTTTATTTTTCCTAAATTAATATTTCCAAATTCTGTTTTCCGTTTTATTGGTTTAATTAAATGTTAGTAATCAAAAAGCATGTCTAATTAATTGTAATACATAATTTAACAATTTATTCAAAGTTTCATGAGTTGAATTAATTAGACATGCTTTTACTAAAACTTTATTTAACCATTAAAACGAAATCCAGAAAACAACAAATTTAAAAAAATGTAACCCAGAAAAATTATAACAGAATTAGGGGGAAAAATAAAATGAATTTCATAAGGCCCAACCTCAGTAATATCCTGCAGTGATATGAGGTTAAACCTGTCACTATTAGAAATGTATTAATATTTAGACATTCACCTTCCTGCCGAGCAACACCTTGATGACGTGTCTGTTGAGTGTGATGGGGCAAAGTTCATTCTGCAACAGACATAAGCCAAGTATCCTGCAGGCAGAAGAATCAGGGTTATTGTTAGAAGTTCATATCGTGGTTCAGTCTCACACAGATGCTCAGGTGAACGTGTGTCTCGCACCTGCCGATGTTACGGAAGCAGTTGAGCCTGGCCTCTGTGTTCTTGCCTGGACGGGGCGAGTAAAAACCCCTCTTGCCGGGTTGGTAGAACAGAGGAGCGTTATCGTCTCCATCCTCTGGGTCGTCCAGCTCCATGTCAACCACACTGCGGGTTGAACCGTGCCTCTTTCGGTTCTCCTGCTGGTGGAATATGGAAATTACAATTAAAATCAGATCACAGATGTAACATTAGGAAAGTCCGAAAAATCACACAGAGCAACTCCAAAACCCAACACAGCCCAAAATGATAAGAAGAGAGTTCTATGCTGAATCTAACCTGATGCAAAGGAGAGGAGTCAGAGAAGAGTCTTTGGGGTTTTAGACGCAACATACCTGTGCTTTCTCAGGAGTGTCGAGGAGGCCAAGGTCCAGTATACTGTCAGCGCCATTTTCCCTGCGAAAGAGAGAGAAGCTCATTAAATACTCCACTATCAGCAAAGAGACTGGGTTTTTCACAAAAATACCCAGGTCACCATAAAATCAAATGCTAAACAATAAATACATAAATTTAATAAATGTTTTAAACAACAATAATAATTTAATTAGTTTACATTTAATATCATTTAATAATTATGTAATATTATAATTACACCAGTTTGATAATTAAATATGTTTAATGTATATCATAATTATTCAATACTATAATATATCATTATTATTAATAGGTATGGCACATAATTAAATGTATTTAGTAATTATAGTATTTAAATTAAAAACCTTTAACAAAGATTTTATTTTATTAAAAGTAATGTAAAAAATTTGTCCATTTAATAGCATTCAATAATTATGTAATTTTATTATAATATCCTAATTTTAATATATGATGAAATCTGAAATTTTAAAAAACCAAATTAGTACTACTTAATTACATTAAATACATTTATGTAATTATTATATATTAATTTTAAATACATTTAATGTTTAATTTTACTTGACACTATTACCATAACACTATATTCACTAATTAGTAAGAACTTAAATGGTAGATATGCATGTACATAATTATGGAATACTATAATAGTAATTTCATAATTATGTATGCAGTTATTTATGTAATTCATGCAATTATTTACATTATGAATTAAATGCATTTAGTTTTTATTTAGATGCTCCAATATTCATCATAGCAAGGAATTTGTATTTGTATATGTGACATGTTCTTGACAGGTGTGGTGAGATGATTCACCTTCCGTGAGTTATGAGGAGCTCCATGGCCTCTTCCACACGGGCTCTGAGCGAGTCTTCACTGGCCAGGAGCAGCAGCAGCTGAGCGGGAGAGAGCTCCAGCAGCATGCCTGTGATTTTACTGGCAAATGCCTGTAGAGAAAAGCACACATCACGCACTAAATCAGCTTCTCAAAGCCACATGTGTTCCTGTGATATGAGCGCTGATAGCTGTGCTGGTCTGTACCGGCTGCATGGCGTGCACTCGCGGGTAAAGTCTCTCTCCTAGAGCTTGTCTGTGAGCCGGCAGCGGCTCCGGTTCATCACTCGGGTTCCCTTCTGATGCAGGTCTGAACGGCCGTGTGTCGATCGACAGCTGTCCCCTCGAATCCCTGCAAAAAGAAATAAATAATTATTATATAAATAGATATCTCTATATATATAAATAAATATTATAGGTATAGTCAATAGACATAGAGTTCATTTGCAAAACCGCTAACGATCCCAAAAAAAAAAAAAGGAGCTGATTGCTGTGCATATCCTCCACATATACACGTTTTGTCAAAAAAGCCGGTTTTGTCCACTTTCAAGGCATCGTGAGTTCACGTTTTACTGCAGAAGCCACCAAGCGCCCTTGTTGTTTTTAGACAGAAGCCGATAAGATAAATCCATTTTAGCGAATCAGCGGGCTGTATTCAGGTCAGGTGACAAGGCAACTTTCACTTTGGGCTTTTCCACTGCTGGTACGACTCGGCTCCGTATTCACTCCATGGTTCTGATCGCTCGGTTTCGTTTCCACTTGCCTTCAGTACCTCTTTAGAGTGGGCGGGATTATTCACATGTCGTTATAGTTGTTCTACTACCACGACTCCTAAAAAAAAATTTAATTCCGCGACGCCCCATCAAGCTCTCGCTGGATCCGCTCCTCTGCTAACAATGAGAGGAATGTCTGTACTTCCGCAACAGACAACAAAACAGCCACCTTTTGGTTGTTAAAGGTGCGCTTGTTCAAAACAGTTGCATTTGATCCTTCGCTGGCTGTGGTGATTTAAATCTAGTGGTTCTGTTGTTTTTTTGTCACAAGTTCAGTGACGCAGGTAGTGACGATTCTCTCTCCGGCCAATCCGTGATCAGCATAGTTTACACGTCACGTTTTGGTAACGGTACGGTTCACGTTGGAACCTCCACCGAGGTGGTACTAAAAAAAGTACCAGGTACCCGGTACTGTACCCAGTGGAAACCCCCCCAAAAGTGAACCGTACCGAGCCGTACCGTGCCTTACCATGCAGTGGAAAAGCGCCATTTGAAAAGACGTGCTAGCTGAGAGGAGTTTAGTCAAAGCTGACTAAAAGTGATCGAGGATGGATAATTTTGACGAATTTGATGAACCTGTGATATCTTCTTCAGGCTGAAAAATTAAAATAAAAGCTGAAATGTTTTCATGGAAGCTTGCAAAAGCAGCACGTTACAATAATGAGGGAAACACTCTGTGTATTGCGTGTAATCACATCCATACAGTTTATGATCACAACAACAACAACATTTGTCAGGCATCTACATTGTCATCTGAGGAGATTACAAAGATTAAACAAGTGTTTTTTAAACTCTAAAGCATGAAATGTGGAGTTATCTGTTTTTGCTATAAAACAAACTTTTAATATTTTAAAAAAACATACTTTCAATGAACTTACAAAAATAGTTTTGTAAATTATCTGTATTTGTTTAAGTTATTATTACTTAATCAAAACAACCCAACTGCAGTTTGGTTGATATTACTTGGAATGCGCAATTTAAAAAAATGTGATTTCTGAAAAAAAAATAATCGAGTTATCGGTTTTTGCAAATGAACTCATCATATATGTATTATTTCAAAAAAACCCCCCAAATTAATAATATTGCTTTTAAAAAAACATTTTGCCAGAAACACATGAATATATCATTTTACAAATATTAAATAGAAAAAAAGACATAATAAATAAATATTCTTTTTTAATATAATAATAAGTGTTAAAATGGAAATAAAATTAAAAAAAAAAAAAACTACATTAATTATACTTCAACATTTATTTTGCCAAAAATACAAGGGGGGGGGGGGGGGGGGTGAATTATTAACATTCTTTTATTTAATATTATTCATAATGGTATTTTAAAAACATTCCTTGAAATGAACCTTCTTTAGTTTATTTTGCCAGGAAATACTTATATCAGAAAGATAATCTTAATAAAAATAAATAAATAAAACAAAAATAATAATAATAAACATTTCAAAATGTATTTTTTAAAAAATATATTTTTGCCAGAAATACATGATAATTCAGAAAATTTATAGATTATGATAGATTCATACATTTTAAATAAGTATTAAATAATACTTTCAAACAATGGTGCTTCAAAAAAAGTCACCTATCACGGTCTCGTCTGGATGCAGCTCTCAGTCCTCCGCTCCTCCTCTCACGCTCTCGGTCCCGGTTCCTCAGCCGCTGCATAAGATCTGCAAAGACACAGAAAACATGAGCATCACTTTCAGACAAAAATTATCCTGGAAAAATATAAAAACTATTTAGGAATTAGAATTTTTAGAAGATGAAAAAACAAAATTATGATAAAAAAAAATTATAACCCCCCCCCAGCAAAATGGCAAAAAGAGCTAAAAATAAAAATAAATGGTCACATACTGCTAGCCTGCATTCCCTTGCTAACACTCTGTACGCAGTCCAGATTGGGCAGCTTGTCATTGGAGAGGAAGGCCTGTGCGATAGCTGTGTAAAAGCTCCGTGCCACTCCGCTGCCCTCTCCAGGTTCATCCTTGAAAGTCACTTTCACGCGGTGCACCGCCATAGGTGTAGTGGTGCAGCGGCGGCCGAAGTGAGCGTTGATCTGGCGCATGGTCTGCTGGATGAGCTGCTCTCGGTCGCGGTCCACCTCCAGGGCCAGATCACGTGACTGCAGGTTCCTCAGCTTCTCCATCTCACGCCGGAACTTGGACTCCTTCACCTCGAAACCACCCAGTTCAGTCAGGATCTGCACCGTTCAGAGTAGAGGTTTTATCACTCGTGGTGCAACGGATCACAAAACTCACGGTTCGGATCATACTATGTGTTCCGAGTCATGGATCAGATTATTTTTTAGATCAGCAAAAAATTATGAAATAAAAAAAGTTTGCTTTTCATTTATTAATAAAAGCGTACTTTAAGTACTTCTATACCCAGCAGAAACTATTAGCTTAACTAATAAAGTCAGTAATAAAACGAGAACAATTACACAAACTACAAGCATAGATGAATACAACAAAGTTACAAAAGAAGTCAGTAATAGTAGTATTCAGGTGCAGAAATGTAATAATTAAGTGTAAAACAACACAATGTTTAATACAGATGAATCTTTGTTAAAGCGGTGGTGTTTGATTAGCAGACAGAAGCCGGTGTTTATAGGCTGCTGTCTCTTTAAGACCAAATGCACAGACCTAATACTGACACACATCCGGCTTCTTTCTGAGCCGTTTACATTCACTTAAGACATCACCAACTGTGTTTACCAGAATACTTGCAAGCAAGTCCGATTCGACTTCTCTTTCAATGGTCTGAAACTGCTTAAATGTGTAAATTGGCAAGACAAAACACATGCAAATGATAACCTTTCACTCTATGAGTTAATCTGTGAATCACATGCGTGTCGAACTGTGGGGCATGGTCTGTACGGATCATCTACGATCCCTATTTATCACTGGAAATAAAATGCAGATAAAGTGCTTACTCTCAAAAGAAACTGCAAAAATGAGCTGTACTCACAGATCCCGGTTCTGCTCCCACGTCCTCCATGAAGACACGGCCGAACAGCTCCAGAGAAAGCCGCCAGCGGCCCAGCAGCATGTCGTGAGAGATCACCATCCCCATAAAGCTACAGTGTGGACTGGAGCACACAAACAAGAAATGTCACTAACAAAGTCATTCGCAGCTGTTTTATTGAATCTGTGAGTGTGTGGACTTACATAAATGTGGGAAGCGGCGGGCCGTCGCTCTCTGTCAAACCAATCTCTGCGAGAAGGCTGCTCTTTAACTGGGCCGCCAGATCGTGAGGCGAAGGGCCTGGTTTGGATGCATCCATATCCTGCTGCGCAGCCGGCTGCCCCTCGCCACCCCTCTGCCGAGACTCCATACTCATCACGTTCTTCATGTTCGCCGAATACGACATCTTTGTGGGTAGAATCTGGGATGAGAATTACCCGCAGTAAAATATTGTAAAAAATAGTGTTTTATTGCTCACTGTTGTTGAGAACTGCCCAAAGAAGCATTTCTGACTGCACTGAGAACTTACTTTTATATAAAGATTTATTTAAAACAAAATAATAAAAAGAACTACTTTTATTTAAAAAATAACACTTTAAAAAAATAATATATTTAAAAAAGCATAACAACAAACAAACTAAAATAAACCAATTGAATAAGATACAACGGACATAGAAAATACAATTAAACTAAGACAACTAATACCATTATAGGAATGCAAAAAATTAATTAACAAAAAATCTAATAATAAAAACTGATTATATAACAATATGAAAATTATCACAAAAAATACTAAGTAAACCACAATATATATTTTTTGGGGCTTCTTTTTTTTTTTAAAGGTGAATTTAGCTTGCGATGGCACTTAAAATTATTATTTGTCTGACAAAATGTATCCAAAAAAAATAAATTAACTACATTAGCTTGAACTGTATTTTTTACTTTTTACTTAAACTCCTCCCTCTGGCCCTCTTCGTTCAGTCAAGTGACCGAGGCCTTGGACTTAAACCTTTTTTTTTTTTTTTTTTTTCAGGAAAAGCAAGTGTTCAGGGCCTCTTGAGCAGTGTTCTTCTTGAATTTTGGTGAAGAGAACTGTGCCCAGGTCTTCACTGTGTTTGGTGCTATGAAACCGATTCTCTGATTGGCCTGGTGGTTACTGGGGGAGAATATTTGATCCTTTGATCTTATGGTAGCCATGGCAGCAGGCAGGGGGAAAGGTGATTGTTTTATAAACAAATATTGTGATTGGCCTGGAGAGTGTGTGTCTGTCTCTCTGTGTGTGTGTAAAAGAAACCCCTCACCTTTTTTGGATCTATGATTTTATTTCAATAAAATCTGTCTTGCTCTGAGCAGTCTTACCAGTTAATTGTTTGTGTGTGTGTGTGTGTGTGTGTGTGTGTGTGTGTGTATGAGAGAGAGAGTGAGTGAGTGGTGGTGAGTGAGTGAGTGAGGGAGTGAGAGAGTGAGAGATGAGAGAGAGAGAAGAGACCTTGTTGTTGTTTTTTTTCCCATTTATTGATTTTATTTCACATTCTCACAATGTGCTCTGTTGCAGTCTTACCAGTTAATTTCGGTGTGTGTGTGTGAGAGAGAGAGAGAGCCCCTTTTGTATTTTTTCCATTTATTGATTGGTGTCTATTTTGCACTCCTGATATTCTAGTCACCACTTGATTTCTGCACACTTTTTTTCTGACCAGTGGCTGATTTGTAGCTTGTACCACCAAAAGATTCACTGAGTTTTCACATTTTTTTCGTATTTCCCATTCATTTCCTATGTCGGTAATTTTTGACCGTGAAGAAGTCAAGTGTGACTTTTTTTTTTGACCCTTTAACATATCCGAATCATGTCCATGATTTTTTTTGTGTGTTCATATTGCTAATGTGACAAAAGTCACTAAGTGTCATCTCATTCCGATGAAGCTAAGATTTAAAAAAATTCAAAATATAAAATTTTTCGAAGAGGGCCAGAGGGTTAAAAATGAAAAAGGCACCAAAAATATGTAAGCTATGTTAACCTGCAAGCAATTCATGTCCACAGTCAGATCCGTCAGGCCTTTACTAGCCATGTACGAAGACGAATACAGACCCTGACTTGGTCGTCCAAACAAGTCCTCTTTTCTGGCATTGGGCTGTGAGATGAAGAAAAACAGCAGTGCTAAAGAGATTCAACCATCTGGAATAACCTCTAATAGAGGACATGACAGCGCAGGTAAAGGGTATCTCTGACCTGCAGGAGATGCGGCTGGTCAGCCAGAGGAATGGCCTCGGCGAGGGGCACATCGAAAGGGTTGGGAGGGATGCATCCCAGGAAGGTCATTGAGTCAGAGCGGCGGAAAAACGGATGGTGCTGTCCAGTCTCAGCAGGGACCGACTCTTCGTCCTTGTCCTGCAGGGTGGAGCCTGTGGAGTCCAGAATAACAAAGCGTTTTGATTGGACAGCAGGAAAGCAGCTCTGCAAACTCCAGACACCAGAGCCATGCTGCTATGCGTCACCATCTGAACCTGTGAGTTTCACTTCAGCTTGTGAGCCTCGTGCACAGTGTGTAACTGAAACGACTCTTAAAACAAATAAAAATACTCACTCTGATTGGTGTCCTCATCGTTCTCGTGCTCAGAGTCCTCATTGTCCAGGCCGAGCTCCAGCAGCTCACGATTCCTGAAATAAGAAGAAAAAAAAGTATTTAGCAATCTCACAACAGAGATAAAAAGACAGCTCTGGGCAAAAAGTGCTATTTTAGTATCACTGAGATACTCAGTTTTTATTGTTTTTTATTTTTATAAAATAGAAAATAAATATTAAATGAAAAGAAAACACTACTAAAATTACTAAAACGGAAATAAAATCAAAGCTAGAGAAAAACTTTTTTCAAAAGCACAAAAATAAAACAAACAAAAATTCTTAAAATAAAAGCAAATTCAAAATATTTAAAATACAATAATATTTGGGATACACAATATTGGATTTTTACCGATATCCGATATGGCGATAATTTTCAACTCATTTTGGCAGATAGCCGATGCCGATATATAATTATTTTAAATTTTGGTTAGTTTTTAAAAACTTAAGAACTTTTTTAAAGAAGTTCAAGAACTTATTTGCTAGAATTAAATAAACAATAATAAAGTTATTTTATAATGACAGTACATTGATTAATTTATGCATTTAGCAGACACTTTTATCCAAACCCCCCCCCGAAAGACGCAGTGGTAACCATAACATTTTATTTTATGATTTAACATTTATAAATGGTCTAAATCAAAAGAGTTGTAAAAATTCAGAAAATATTTTAGAGCTCATAATTTGTAAAAAAAATAAATGACATATTAAATGAATAATCATCATAGCAAATTAATTTAAGTGTCATGTTTGTGATGTAAGCTATAGCTTCTGACCTTTAGATCAAAACATACTCATTATTTTATGAAATCAATTACTGCTTTATTTAATCAGAAAAACAATCTTAATGTTATTTGTGTATTTTAATTTAATTTAATTACAAGTAGATCAACAGCGCCCCTTAAGTAAATACAATTCCTTACCAGAGGGGCATTAGGACCCGGGGGAGGCTGCAGATGCAGCGCTATTACTGTTTACTCTATCATACAACAAACCAGTCATTCTGTAAGTGCTTTCACAGATTAAATGCAGCAACCCAAAACAGTCAATCTAATCATCATTCATACAAAACTTTGCTTCAAGAATGAGACACAATGCTGATGTGATCTAATCGCTACACACCCTGAGCACATGTGAGTTAACATATTCCTCTTATCGGCAAGACATATCGGTATACTTTTTCACCAATGTCGATATTTACATTTAAAGCCATTATCGGCCAATTCCGATATTGGCCCGATAATCTCTTGCATCCCTAAATTAATATTAGAAATATATTCAATATTATATATAAAATAAACTAAAATATCGCTGACAAATATAAACAAAAAGGTTTTAAAAAATCTTTAAGACATTAACTATCCACGCTAAAGGTAACCACTAAAATCATGCTTTTAAGTGCTAATATGTTCAGTTTACCTCTTCCTGTCAATCTGAGTGGTGTCGAGTGTTGTCTGCAGATTCATGGCTTTAATCCAGTAGATGAGGGCCTGGAAGACGTACGCCACATGTTTGAGCGAACACACATCCAGCACAGGCAGAACGTCTGAATGCTCGTCGTTATGAGAACGCATTAGAGACAGAGCGTAGTTCAGGAAGTCTCCTCGAGCCGACATCATCCCCTGACGAGCCGTCAAAAGTGTTGCGGCGCGTCTGGAACACAGAGAATGAAATTATTTTATAACAGTAGAGTGCTGCAGGAATGACGTGTTTTTGTAGGCCAAAACCCGAAACGAGTCGCTCTTAGCACTTCCATCATCCTAAAGTCATTGGGATTTTTTTGAATAGGTTTTTGGTTAAAAGCCTGAAATAAGATCTGTGGTGAACACAATCTCAAGATATTACACATTTTATTCAACAACAAAATACTTCACACAAAAATAAAAATCCTAAATAAAGCAAAATAAAAAAGAAATCTAAAAAAAAAACGTAATAAAAAAGGAATAACAAAAAACTTAAACTAAATAAAACTAAAACAAAAATTAAACCAAATAAGACAAAAAAAGTAAAACTAAAAAATAACCAATAAAATCTGAAACTTAAAAAAAACTAAAAGTAATAAAAAAATTATATATTTTTTTCAATGTCTGCGGGTGTTAAGTGGCACTATAGAGGTTGTCAAGGACATTAAATGTGTTAATTGGTTCATTTGTAAAGTTTATCATGAACAAAACATGCAAGAATCAAACTCAAGAGTTTATTTTCTGCAATATTCCAACAGCCAATGGAAAATTCCTAATGGGTTTTTGTTGAGGGAACCACAGAAATTAGAAAATGGAGGGGGGAATTTTAATCAATAATTTGAACTGCTCGTGCTCGGGCATCTTACCTTCGACCTTCAAGGGTGCGGAGACTGGCCTCCTCTCGCGCAGTCATGCGCTCCCTGCGGCCTGTGTGCTGTGAAGCGTGCAGTGGGTGGCTCGGGTGACCAGGATCCCCGGCTGATGACAAAGCGGAGCCGTAACGCAGCTGCGCTTCAGTGGAATCCATGATGGACACCATCCAGTTCCAGGTGGGGATTAACTTATCCTCCACAAAGTTCTGCAAAACCGACACCAGAGGTCACGTTAACTGAATTTTCCATCATTTACGAATTTTTTTTTTAGAAAAATCTAAAGGATGTC
Source organism: Sinocyclocheilus anophthalmus (assembly GCA_018155175.1). NCBI lineage: Eukaryota > Metazoa > Chordata > Actinopteri > Cypriniformes > Cyprinidae > Sinocyclocheilus > Sinocyclocheilus anophthalmus. The sequence continues at coordinate 200,808 of JADLZN010000132.1, forward strand.
CGTCTCTTTGACATTACACTGAGGGTGATCTATTGTAATTTATAACTGTAATTACCACCCCTGTCCAGTTGGTGCGAGATCGCTCCAGTGTGGCAACAGAGCGCGGGATCAGCAGCTCCAGAATTGATCAGCATTGATCTCTGACTCTCTCTCTGTGTCTGTGTGTCTGTGTCTGTGTCTGTGTGTGTGCATTAATTAAAGCAGCGCATTAATATGGAACAGTGATTAAACTGACTTGGAACTACCTGTGCATTAAACTGTTTTAATGCATACCTGCCAGCCAATCAGAATCCAGTATTTAGACAGACCAAGGTATAATTTGCATTTATTACAGTCTGATTCTGTTTGGGTAAAGACCAAACTGCTCACCTGCAGATTGACGGCGTCCTGATAGGTGAGTTTGACGGCAGCGGGGTACTGCGAGTAGACCAGGTGGTTGTATTTGGGTATGAGGCTCATGAGGTCGGAGATCTGCCGGATGACGATGCTGTAGGCTCGAGCCAGGCTGCTGGCAGATGTCAGGTAGCTGCTGGAGTTACTGGCCTCCAGGGCTGCGGCAGCGGCGGCTGCGCTCGTGCTGATGGCGCTGCTCCGTCGCAGGTTTGAAGGATCGATGTAGATGAGGCCCGTGGAGCTCGCTGGAGGAGACATCACAATTATTGCCACTGATAATATTTTCCAGAATAGAAGTTCTGTTTTTATCAACTGAAACATGCTGTAAATTATGGTGCATTCAAGTCCACCTGGGAAGTTTTGTATTTATGAGTTTTGAAGATGGCAATGTACCTTTTCAACAAAAAAATTCTGTAAAATTTTAAGTCAAAGAAAGAAAGAAAGAAAGGAAGTGAAAAAAATATCAGTGTCACCACTGTCAATGTTAACTAAAACTACCTAAAATTAACTTTTTTAAAAATAATATAAAACTGAACAAATAAAATATGGCAATTAAAATTTTTGGGTGAACTAACCATTTAAAATAAAGATTTTAAAAGGCTTGTGTTTTTTTTTGTTTTTGTTTTTTTTTATAAAAAAAAAAAAAAAAAAACTTACTAAATTAAAAAACTGAAAATACACAAACACTATCATATGAAATAATACTAAAATAACACTGTAAAACATCAAAAGGATGAAACTAGCTTCTTTACTCCCTTGTTGGAGCTATGGGTGGGCGATATGGCAAAAATATCATATCACTTTTTTTTTTTTTTAGAAATATCATGATTCACAATTTTATCTTGATTCTTTGTCATGCTGGTTTTATTATTTTGTCTGAGCATTACAGCCAAACTAATTTCCCTATTATAAAGACAAAGCCTTACAAGGTAACAAAAAAGAAAAAGCATTGGCAGATATTTAGGCCAAAGTGGGCGAAGATAAAAATCTTTGTCATTATTTTATCTTTGTTATTAAAAAATAAGAACAAATATACACATTACAACTACACATAATATACAAATAAAACAAAGGTAGGTGTATTTAGCAGTAGCATTCAATAAATTGAATGAACAAATATAAGAATAATACACTGTATAGACTGATTCCTATTAAAGCAACTGTTTTTTAAAGTTCTTCAGTCAAGAGTAGTGAGAAATTTTCACTTTGTGTTTTGTTGTTTTATTAATAAAGGAATAGTTCACCCAAAATTTAATTCTTCAGCTGTATGAGTTTCTTTCTTCTGCTGAACATAAATGCTATTTTAAAGAACGTGGAAAACCAAACAGTTGCTGGTCCACAGTGACTTCCATAGTATTTTTTCAAACCATCAAATTCAAAGTGGACCAGCAACTGTTTGGTTACCCACATTCTTCAAAATATCTTCTTTTGTGTTCAGCACAAGAAAGAAATAATACAGGTTTGGGACAACATGTGAGTAAATAATGACAGAAATTTTATATGGTGGAACTATTCCTTTAATGACAAGCCGGCTGCATGTTTAGTAGCTATTGTCCCTTTAAGAGCTGCACGCATCCGTTTCTCTCTCAACTGTTTACTTTCATTTTAGACATACAAAATTGTGTTTATATGTAAACCTTGTGTGTTTTGACAGTATTAGCGCTAAAGATAACTTAGTTCAGTAATCAGGCGCCGTTTGACAGGCTTTTTAGTGCGCGCGCTTCGGGTGTACATGCTCAGAAAAGGCGCACGTCAGACCAGTGCGTGAATGAAATGTTTAACCGGCAATGCTTTAAAGCACATGCAAATAATGTATTTTTGTGATTGCGAATAAGTGCAGTGTTCTGTGAGTGTAACTCTACCGCTGAGTTAAAATTTTATGTGAATGTATGTGGTGTTGTACAGTATATTGAGACTGAGGCACCAGAACTGTAACTGATAGAATATGCGCTGCAGGATGATACTACGATATTTCTTCAAAAGCAGATCATTGAGACATTTTTATTGTCCACAATCAAAAATAGTCATATCGCACACCCAGGGCTCCAGACTAACATTTGAGAGCAGTGGCACCAGCGCCACTAAGTTCTATAGATGGTGGCGCCAGGAGCAGATTTGGTAGCGCTGGGGGTGGTGTGCGGGAGTATTAAATATATATATATATATATAAAATTACTATTGTTTTGCATTAAGTGCATAATAAGTGCATATTTCTACCACAACACCATGGTTACAGCTAGCGTTACCCAGAGCCTTGAGAAAGTGTGAGAAAACGGCTCTGGCATTACCGCTTCTGGTTTCCTGACGCATGTCAGCGCTGTTTATAACAGAGATTTCTGTGCAGAATTTGAATGATCCTCACTAGATCACGCAGCAACCTTATCATTGTGCGGCGAATTGAAATGCTTACTGGATCTCGCAGCACTGTTGCATCTGTGCAGTAACAGAGTCGCGAAATCAACTGCGCAGCTGAAACGTAGCGCGGTTTAGTTTCGCTTTCGTTTGCCGTTTCTCAAATATAACAGAAATGGCAGCACTTATGAGGTGGACAACGCAGTGGTCGCGCCAGTGCAACCGCTCGCAAAAATTAGTCACACCGGCAGGAAAAATGGTCGCTAAATTCACGAAAAATTCAGTACGATTTTTTAACTCTACTTCTACAATATAATATAGGAATGAATGCACATCAGGTGTGTTTTTATTCAATTTACTAATATAACTAACTATTATAAATAAAACGGTATATATCCTGTCATAATTGTACAGAACGATCATATTCTGTACATGCAACTTAGCTAGACTTATAGTAAAAAAAAAAAGAAAAATTAAATCAAATTCACCATCAATACAGAAGCTGTATTTACTACATCCACCATGTTTTCTCACTGACTCGCCACCAACTCAAAAGTTTCCCACTTGTAAAAGCTACTTTGTGGTGGCGTTCATGTGCCTTCAACTCATAAAAACAATCTTTCTGACATGATTTATATTCCAAAGCCACTATACAATGCAATTATCGTCAAGCATGCAAAACGTGTGGAAAAAGCACACGCATTTGGATTTATGCTGAATGAGAGGTAATTTGTTTGTATAAAGTGTTTCCCCACATGCCAGCAGTTTTAGTTTAATTTAAAATAAATTCACTTAGGTTGAGAGTATTTTATAATAAATAATGTCTGTATCGAATGCCTCTATAATTTGTTTGTTTTATATGAATTTGTTTTGTGAATATCATTCAATTTAAATGTTTTGTTGTGGAGGGCAACTAAAATGCATGGTCAGTGTTTATAACGTTTGTGAGCGTTTGATTTTAATTACCGGAATTTTACATAATTTCTGAATGCAATCTTAAAATGTTGGCATGTACACTAGAGCCGCGTTTCCACCGAAATTACCCAGTGCTTTTTCCCCCCAGACCTGTTGCTTTCTGCGTTTCCATCGCGGTCTAAAGTACCGTGAAGATTAGGCAAATAGTCTGGTGACGTAGGTCTGCGCGTGTTTCTCAATACAAAGTACGCAAATTTCGGACTTATATCCTCGGTAGTTCGGACTTTGCGAGTTCGACTCAGGAGTGTGATCTCCGTGGACGGGACGATGAAAGTCCGGTAATTCTGCAAACAGCAGCGTACTTGATAACAATCAGAAGCGAGCCTTGGCACTGCAAATTTTACGCACTTGTATATTAAATATAGATGAATATGATATCAATACCACTTGCTCCTTTCGTTTTATTAACATTAATAGCCGCAGAAAATGTAGTTCAGGGAAATGTGTAGGCATATAGCTAAGTACAAAATGAAATAATATATCCAAAAGTATTGCCTCTTTTTAAATTTTAATTTTAAACATTAATAGATTAATTAAAAAGACCAAAGATTGCCTGTTAGATTTACCCAAAACAAAATATATATCATGTTTAACCACTAAAGAGACATCAGAGCCAGCGGCAAATGTCAGAAGGACTAACCGAGTTGAGGCTGCTCTAGTTTGGAAACATGAGCACTGAGCGCCCGCTGATCACGTGGAGCTGACGTCTCCGAAATCGGCAACACACATTTTCAAATAATCTTTATAAATAAACTGCAGATTTGAGTTCTAAAACAACTACATTCTCACCTGAAATACTCTTAAAAATACATTTCATGGCACAATAACAGTAATATTTTGAAAATTATCGGAATATATGGTGTTTGAAATACAATGCTGCGTGAACTCAACCAATCAGCAATGTTCAGTGCCAAGTCCCACCCCCGAAAGTTCCGGACCTTTAAAAAAGTACTACCTCGCGAGCAGGAACTTTCTGAGGGGCAGTTTTTTACCCGGAACTTTATTTAGATCCTGGTTCCTGCGGCGGAAACACGCAGAGTACTGGCCCAAAGTCCCTAGTTCCTGGGTAAAGTACCAGCAGTGAAAACGAGGCTTAACGACTTATCTGTGGGGTTTTTTTTCTTTCAACAATGCAATTTTGAGCTGGTGTGACTAGGTCTGGGCAAAAAAATTGATTTTTCGATTAATAATTTCTTTAAATGACGTCGATTCAATATCGATTCTCAAAAGCCGCGAATCGATATTTTCCGGTATTTATTTCAGCAAACATTTAACACAAGATCTGATTAACATGAATCTTATAATTAGTCTTCTCCACTAGATATCACCCTTATTTACCTTGCGCGATGTTACAACAAAAAGCCTGTCATTCATTCAGTGCTTAACATGGCGGATACTGTTGACAAGAACCAAGAACAAAGCAATATGCGTGATATGCCATGCTCAGGTGAAATGCTATAGTAATACTACAAATCTGCAGAAGCATTTGACACTAGGGCTGTGCAATTAATCGAAATCGAATCGAAATAGTGATTTGAACGTTGCGATTTACTAATTGCAAAGCCTCCGATATGAGCGATTTACTGGTTCCAGAGGCATATGCATGACGGCCAGCCTTGAGTTGCAGTTATAACCAATAGAATTGAAGCGCACCTCCGTTCTCCCCAATCAGCATTGCTCTAGCCAACTGCGTAAACACCCAAAAAAAAAAACGGAAAGCGGGAGAGAGACAGAGTGGGATTATGATCTACTGGGTCAGATCGATAGTTAGGCAAATTAAAACTAAAGAAAAACGTATGCAACTTAAGCTTCGAAATGACAGACAACGAACAAAAAAGGTAATCTGCAAGAGCTGCGTCACAGCGCATATCAAAAGCTCCCTTATCGGTTCTGTTTTCAGTACTGGAGAATAAAAGATACATTCTTAGATGTTTTTGTTAGTACGTGAACGTTATCTTACACATTTTATCTCCCCAACAGATTAATTTGAAATAAGTTTATAATGCATGTTGGCTATTCCAAATTCAGAAGAGCGCACACACAGCCTGTGAATGTCTGTGAATGCTTCTCATACTCGCTCCTCTCTGCCCCACGCGGCGCGAATCCCGCGTCACGGACGAGCCGTTAATGCTTGCCGCACTCACGCAGCCTTTCTCGTAATGCTCGTTTATACTCGCACCCGGCTCCGCACCGCAAGACTCCACGAGCGCATCTGGCAGTATGGACGAGGCTTAACGCACGCGCTCAACCTGTGTCGACTCGCGCCTGGCTCCGCGTTTAAAATGAATGTAAATTCAGTCTAACTGCTTGCTAATTTCACTTGGATGAAATGAAACAATCAGCACATTTTCCACTTGCTCTTAAAAATCCCAAATACTTAAAATGAATAAATCAGCCTATGAAACATATGTAATACTTTAATAATTGACTTAAGAAATACAGTTCATTTATAAAAAAATAAAAAAATATTTTCTGTGAAATCAAGTAATTAAGTTAATTCTGTAAAAGTAGTTATACCATTATAATCTTGCCTGCTGAAAAAAAACAACAACAATTGAACCCCTCCCAAAACAATAAACTGAAGGATTTCAGGTTATAATGGAAATTGTATTAGTTTTAATGAAAAACTATAATGGTGTCTATTTGATGGCTTCTATTGGATGTAATCTGGCAGATGGCAACCAAAAGAACAACAGTAATTCCTATTGGAATAATGCCCAAAACAAAAAAGGAATTTTGTAATGGTTTAATTGGAAACTATAAGAATTTATGTGATGTTTCTATTGTTTTTTTCAGCAGGGTAATGATACCCATACTGTGCTGCACATTATTGACAATATTGAGCTGAAGCTTGACTTTGCAAATTTAAAAATCGCAATCTCGGTCAAAATAAATAAATAAATAAATCGCAATTTGATATTTTCCCCCAAACCGCACAGCCATATTTGCTACCACGCATAAGGTGCCATGATGCACCATGAATGAATGAATGAATGGCAGAAGTGGAGCAACCATGTTTTGTTTACTACACACATTACTAAAGCGAGGATGAAGCGCATGGTGTTTTTCACTCTGCGTCTAACTTAGTGTTTCCCAACCTTATTTTAGTCGCGGCACCCTTTGGAAATTTGTACAAATTTGTGGCGCCCTACAAAATTTATTTGAATTTCTAACTTCGATATGATCTTTGAAAAGTATAGATATTTGGTACAACAGGGAAGAACTGCAGAATATAATGTCATACAGATATTTTTAATATTATTAAAAAATTTGTCCATCAATGGTGGCAATCAATAGGCTAATTTCTAATGAAGATACCAATTTATATGACAGATTTTAATGTAGGCTTTTATACATATGTAAACATTGTTTAATTACCATTATAACTAGCTATTCTCACAATTTTTTTGCTCACTCAGTGTTTTTTTTAATTTACAGTGGGGTAATTTTGGTGCAGTAGCACGAGATAGCTTGATTTCAAACTTTGAATTGAATAAAAAATGACAAGTAAGCAGTCCGTAATAAAATAAGAAAAAATAAAGAAATTAATAATGATAGCAAAAATAAAAAAATAATGACAGGCATTCGAATTAAATAAATTGCTTTTTAGTTTAAGGTCTAACAGTAGGGTTAAGATATTTAACTTTTTTTTTTACCAATTATCCAAATAATGTTTAGCCCTAGAAAGCTATTATTATCAGAAAACGCGAGCATAACATAGCGGTTAGCAGATCAATGAATAAGAAGGCAGCGGCCCCATATAACACACCATGTTACAAAACAGTGGGCTTTGCAGACACAAACAATACTGACTAAATCGATGTTTATCTGTCGGCTCAATTTTGAGTGGACTTTGCAGTTCGATAGAGCAAGAACGGTATACGAGTGGATGGCGATGTTTGTTGAGCGGAGCGCCCACGCATAGAGCGGGAAATGGATAATACGCAGAGCGTCACAACCCTGAAAGTGAAACCTGAGCGGTGAATTAATTTTCGGCAGCCGAAATTTCGGTGCATCTCTAATGATTGGTGACATCAGAAATGGATATTATATAATAGATGCTTTTTTGAACATTTTAGCAATTTAAAAACAAAAAAAATATTTTTTACACTGCACCCCTGCTCTCGACAGACCTCAAGTCTAACCAACCAACTCTTTCACAGAACAGCTTGCAACATTAACACAAAAGAACAACTCAGGAAGGAGATTGTCAATTTTGGGGCAAGTAAGCAAGATCAATGATCAAAGAGATGCACAGCATGACCATCACATGTAAACCAATGATAGTAATCACCCCCCCACCTTATAGGACAAAGACCAGACTGAGATTCCTTAGGAGACCTTTTAACCTCTCTGGTCTTCACAGAACATGTCCTTATGTTCACAGAACGGCACAGAAACTGTCTTTTGCAGATGTAGATGCACCTAAATTAACTCATAAGGACTTATAAACGAATAACAGTCCATTGCTTAACCCCATATCATGTATGTAACCCACACATTTGACTATCATGTTCTAATCACTTATTGTGCATGTCTTTTTCATAACTATTGAATAGCTTAAGGGTTCATATTCATGTTTAGTATGTGTGTGTTTGAATCTTCTTGCTTGAAACGTTTCTTCCAAACAATTCTTTGTCAAATGTATCATATTCTTGTTATAGAAATCATGTCCAAAATTATACTCTGCAAGAGCGGGAAAATTCGGACCATGTGGCTGATAAAATAACATTTGATTTATGAATTGGAAAGAGAAACATAACACCCCGAGCAAAGACGATATCTAATTGGTCAAGACACCATTTGGGAGGTGTCCCACAGCCCGGTTTAAATACTCAGGACACCATCAAATTACGCATTTTAGCTTCTAGCCTTTAGTAATGCTTTTAGGTTTTTCCTTGCCTTTTTGCCACCGCATTTTGACGCTGCTTTTTAGCGCTCTTTGAGTGTGCTCTGGCTTACACGCCAGCAGCTCCTCTAAAACCATGAGGAGAAAACCCATCTAGTCTCGTTAATTCTATTCTTCTACTTTAATTTATTTTCTTTTCCGTTGAGAGTTTTGTGTTCGGAGTTAAGTTTTGCCACAACAACGTGTCTCAGAGGTCACCTCGAGTCTGTGACTGCCTCAAAACTTCAACCAGCCCACAACTCACATCTTCAGCCAACGCCCAACCACTGGCTTCCCAAGACGTCACTTCAACGACTATTGAACTTCCAGCCAATCAGCAGCCTCGGGAAACCCCCTTTTCTGCAACTACTACAACAAAGGGAACCCCTAACACAGAGGCAACGCAAGTACCTCCAGATTATAGCTGAACTGGTACATTTAATATAAATTTTAACCTCATTGAGAAACTCAAGGTGAGGGTTAAGTGATTGATGGTTGTTCAGGTCTATGCAATTGCACATATTGCTATAAACTTGGGATTTCACATTTTCATTCTCTTAAACTCATTCTTTCCTCACTTTCTCTCTTCCTGCAACTTGTGTGAATGTGTGAGTGCGTTTGTTTGTGTTAGACTAGTTTATATGTCTTAGTTTTATCTAATAAAGCCTTATTTATATAGAAAAGAGAAGTATCTTGTGTATTGTGCTTACAAGTTAATGTCTTAAAATGCTGATCTTGTTACTGTGCTAATAAATATAGTATTTTCACTATATTTTGAATATTAGTATCCATGCAGAGTTGATGTTGTACGACTCGTTCAATGAATCGCTGGCCGACTCAGTGATCAACCGTAAAACCGTGATTCTGTCCAAATCCCCTTTAAAATCTTAAATGATTCCCTTTGAGCTAAATTGACCTGTTTCCCTTACACAGTTTAATTTGAGAAAACTACCATCATATTATGATATCACATACACAGCAGCTGCAAGTTCTTCACGGCAATCCGTCAAAATAAAAGTTTGGTTTAATGTGAAGAAACTGTGTCAGAAATATATATTACTATTTAGCGGTATTAAGACTCAATGTAACAACAATGCTACTAACAACAAATATTTATAAATCTTTATTTTTAAAGGAATAATCACATCTGTTGTGCAGAACATTGTTTGCCAAAAAATAAAAGGGTTTAATTTTCACTTGATTAGGATCAATTTCAAAATTCATCTGATTACCAAAAAATAAGAAAAGCATTTTATAGGGCCCTATTGTTGTTTAAAAAAAGGACCCTATACAAAGAAAAAAAAGAATAGGTTTAAAATACAGGCTTGTGGCTCTTAATTTCTTTTTATTAATTCACCATTTGTAAACTGATGTTTACTGTTCATTTTTTTTAGCAATATCAATAGCATTTGTATTAAAACTATATTCACTGAATGTAATAAAAAAAATCGAGCATGCGAATCGAAATCGAATCAGGACATCTGAATCAATACCCAGCCCTAGATGTGACGTCAGGAGTGGCTTGTTTTCCCAAAAACTGGGTGATTTTTTTTTTTGGACAGGTTGTGTGAGATACTGACCAGCAGGTGTGGATGAGCTGGACGGGGCGCCACCGGTGGAGCGCTGGCTGGGTGTTGTGCGAACAGCCCACTGCATGGACCGCGGCGCCTGGGCCGCACTGTTAGCATGCGCTGAGCCCGTGGTTCTCTCTAGAGGCTCGTCCAAAAGGAAAGTCTCCTGATCCACATCGTCACTCTGACTGCTGCTGCTGTCCGAGTCACTGGAGTCATTCGACTGGGAGTCATCCTCGGAGAAGAAAGCAGGAACGCTGCTGGCACCTTCAGGAAAAAACAGAGTGGAAGGTTATGCTGAAGCCGGCATCACAATTATCAAACGCACACAAAATACATTTTTTACATTATGGTTTAAAGGTTAAGAGTTTGTTTTTCTGCACCAAACAGAATTACAACACAGTTGGTTTGAGTGACTAGGGTTGCAAAAAGGTGGAAAATTTCCAGTAAATTTCGGAAACATTTCAGAAATTTTGGAAACTTTCCAGAAATTTTGGGAACTTTCCAGGATTTTTTGGAATATTCCAGGGATTTTTGGAAATTTTCCACCCCTTTGCAACCCTATGAGTGACACATGTGCTCAACCAATGGCATGAGTTTTGGGAGGGGCTACCTGTTCGTTTGAGCTATAGCAAATGTGAGGTGTTACAAAAATGTTTGAAAATTAATTATTTGCAATTCTATTTGATGACACTCCAGGTATAGGAATTAAACATTTTTGTCCCTCTTTGTTCTTCATTGTTGTTTGATTTTTTTCCCTTTTCTTTTTGTTTTTTCTCATTTGTTTTTCTACAACATCAGGCAAAGCATCTGCCAACAAAAATGGCTTTTTGGATAACTCGGGTACATTTACATTTATTAGATTGTGGATTAATGTACACGGTCATTTAAATAAATAAATCAAAATAAGCAAAATAAGTACCCTGGATTACAAAATATATAGGGGTACATTTTTCTAAATTGAAATTTATACATCATCTGAAAGCTGAATAAATAAGCTTTCCATTGATTTGTTAGGATCGGACAATATTTGGCCGAGATACAACTATTTGAAAATATGGAATCTGAGGGTGCAAAAAAAAAATAAAATAAATAGACAAAATCAGCTTTAAAGTTGTCCAAATATCATCCCGATAATTATGACTCAAAATGTATTGTTGGCTATTGCTACAAATATACCTGTGCTACTTATGACTGCTTTTGTGCTCCAGGGTCAAACTTAGATACATTAGTTAGATTAGTATAGACTAGTTAGTCTGTCATTTCTGCCAAAAGTAGATAAACACTCAATTTGATAGGAAAAATGAAAAATAGACTGGTTGACCCACCAAATATAATTCTACAGGTGCCACAGGGACAAATTCAAAACAAAATGCGTTTATAGTTTTTATCTGAAGCCATTACAGCTTCCTGTACACTCAGCAGGTTAATGTGGAGAGCAAAACAAAATAGGAGGGAGCACCACAATTACAGTAATTGCTGCAATTTTGATAAAGTGAAGCACCTGCTTCAGATCCAGCGGTGGCGGCGGTCACAACGCTCCTGCGGCCACTGGCATTGTCTTGGTTGCTATGGTTACTCTCACTGTCACTCTCGGTCTCAGCAGCAGCCAATAAATCCAGCTCCATGTCGCTCCCTGTAAGAAAAACGATTAGCAATTTTTTGTCACCTCAGCTTTATAGAAGAAATTTATAGATTTTCTTCATTTATAGAAGAAACTGTTGGCTTCTAGACAAAAGGACAATGAGCACCAGTGTTTCAAACACATTTGTGTTTTTCTTATAATACAAAAATTCTTAATAGCGCAGCAGGAAATGCACTGCCATGTAGGGCTGGGCAATACAGGCAAAAATATTATCACAGTATTTTTTTCCATATCATTCGATATCGATATTTATCACAATATTCACTTCATACCATTAATGGGAAGGAAATACATCTCACATGTTTGTTAGATGTGAAGAATGAATGTAAACATAACTTGTCTGTTTACAAGTGAACTCCACACAGTAAACTAATTATAGTTAACTAATAATTTAGGGTCCCAAGAAATCAAACATTTTTTCCCCCACAATTTCTGTTTCTCCCTTTTATTTTTTTCTGGATTCCGTGTTTTATTATTTAGCACAAAATTATCAAAAATTGTCTAATTAAATGCATTAATAAACATTCAACAAATTAATCGATCTTTTAAAATGCAATGAAATGAAAATATAACAATTTACAAAATCTTTTTTTTTCTTTTTTTTTGTGAAATTAGTTCCTGCAAAACAGAACTTAATTATATTAAATCATGGATAAAAATATCTTGGGTTGCATAATATTTCTTATTTTGAAAATGAGGAGGACTACATTTAACTATTAAAAAAGGTCATATTATTCTTGTCACATTTTCTTCAAGTTAAACCAAACTTTTACTTTGGTGGTTTGTTCTTAAGACCTTTCATTTTTCCAGATAAATATTGATTTATCACTCAGCCATACTGGCATGTGTTCTAAGAACGTAAATAACACCTTATGAGATGAAACAAATTTCTGTGTCTCATTCGCAAGTCCTGTTAAGCGTATAGTGTCTGTGCAATCATGTGTTTACCATCTTCATCGTGCTCATCATGCTGCCCTTCGGCCTCTGCGTTCTCCTCGCCCTGCTCCTCCTGGTCATCATGGTGATCCTCCTCACCTGCAACGCCCTCCACAACCTCCACCTGAACAAGTGAACAGCCAGGGAGCATTTAGAGAAAGAGCTTCAGGCAAAACAAACAAACTTTAAAACAAGAGATAGAACAATATAGCATCGCACCTCTTCTACGTCAGCAGAAACAATATCATCCTGCTCCTCGTCGCGGCCACGGGCCGTTTGGGACTGGCTGCTGCGGCGGGGCTGAGGGTTCCTGATGATGTAAGAAGAGGCTGACTGACTGGAGCTGAGAGGCACAAGACAGCAGACAACACCAGCATTAATGACAACTTCAATAAGCTCTATTAGAGTACTCTGCAATAGCGTCAGTGTAGCAACAGCTTTAACTTAATTCTGACAACACATCTGTAATATGGTTTGTTATAAACAACACGTAAAACAAACAGGGTTCGGCTAATGCATGTTTCTGTTGATGGATGCACATTCTGGCTTCCCAATACATTAAAACAACAGCGATGGAAAAAAAAAAAAAAAAAAAAAAAAAAAACGTGGACAAAGCATTCACTCTTGTTCAATGCAAGTGCTGTACGCTGGAATATGAGCAGTCATTTATTCCGTCATCGTGCTGATAGCACAGCATGCACAGGTGAGACCTGAACAGCACACGTTGATATCGGTGTTTAAAGTAAACTCATTTAAGCTTTGCCAGTTTAAACATTTAAGAGACAGAAGACACGAGCTCTGTGAAGTATTGCATTTGAATGGACAAATTCACACAAAAATGGTCAAAATGACCATCTTGGTAAATATCCTATAGCAGACATAGCCGGCTCAACGTACAGTTTCAATGCACTGGATCAGTGCATTCTCTTAAAGTGACAGCACTTTCTATTTTATTAATATTAATCATACAGCAACAACAAGGAAATCACTCACTGCTCTTGATTGAATAGCTTTTGTAACTTTAATAAAGATAAATCTGGCAATGTCATTTTACATTTACATTACTTTATGCAATTTCTGTACCTAAAAACTAATGTTAGACCTAACTAAAAAACCTGAAAATCACTTTATTTTATTTGTATCTTTACTCTATTGTATTTATTTGTGCTGTTGCTTGTAGTTAGATAGATTATTCTTATTTTCTTTATTTTTATTTGACAGTATATATTTTTTTTAATTCTTAATCTACAATAGTGGTTCTCAATCCAGTGGCCTCAGCAAACTTCCAAGGTGGTGTTATAATGACTTAACATGTTTTTTAAATAAGCTTTAAAATAGCTTAAATTATAAAACAAATATTTATTATTTTAATTCACACCATCAAGATGGAATTACATTGTCTTGGCAAACAGTATATATAAAACTACTTTTAGCAAAAAAAAAAAACATAAAAATGTGATTCTTAGACCTGAAAATCATGTACTAAATTAATAATTTGTTTTTAAAATATTTTTTAGTTATGCCAAGCTATAAAATATTTTATTGGATAGAAAAAGCTCTGTAGTTTTAATTGTGGGGGGCAAAATATAATATAATGCAATATAATGATGATTTAGAGTAGGGATGGGTCACGATTTTCGATATTCAATTAGTTGATTAATTATAGATATCAAATAGTTGTGCGAGTATGGTCTAAAAAATGTACCCATGTTTTCTGTGCTGATGCCGAGTGGTGAACGCAGGTACTGTAAGAAGAGGGTGGCGTGCCAACAACGCACCATAAAAACTGTTTCAAAGGGACAACAGAAGGAAAACATTGTCTCAGCCAACACTTGTAGACTGAGTGCATAAAAAAAAAAAAAGACTGGTAGCATATAATGGTTACAGTAACTTGGGACGATGTCAAATAAGCTCTGTGTGGACCACAAACACCCCGACTGGGTTAGAGGTGTGGCTGAATCCGTATTCAGAAATGCAGCGAAGAAAAAAAAACACCGCGGTTCTACGGAGCCACTAAAGGACATGATTAGACGCTTGCTAAGTTAGCCTGTTACATTACAGTACATAACATTTCACCTCACCAATAACAGAGTAAGGAGGGATGATGTAATGATGGCCGAATTGCAGATCCTGAGCAACTCTGACAAACATCTAATCTTGTAAAATATGTGGTAAGTATTGCCGAGTGCTGCTCCGTATGTGATCGCAAATCTCGAAAGTGAAAGTGAAAAACAAGCGCGCGTTCATAAGCGATTTCAATGCACCGCATATTAATAACGGCTCCCTGATGCCCACCGTTTACATACAGTGTAATTACCCAAAGATATAATTGCGACAGAAGATATTGAAGTATATTTTTCCTCCCATCTCATATCTATTCCCTTTAGGGATTCAATTTTTTTAAATGGAAATGTCCTAGCCTTATGAGCAGTTGATTTATGCTAATCGACGGACTGTTATGTTAATAAGTACCGTCATTCAGTTATGTTTATTATATTAATATGTTTATATGGCTTGAGTTAAGGTAGCCTAACTTCTGAATTAAAGAGTTTATCATACAGATTGAAAGCATGAATCCCGTCTCTCTCCATCTATCTCTGTTTATGGGTGTTTATGCGTGCTTGCGGGGAAGGGGTGTAATTTTTGAATAATACCCAGCGATTTTTGAACATTATTTTTGCTTGGAATGCCCATCCCTAATTTAGAGATTAAAAAAACGCTTTAGGAGTGGAGAAAAAAAACTTTTTTTTTAGTTACGCTGAGCCCTAAAATATTTTAATTGGGTAAAATAGAGTGAAGTATTTATTTATTTTTTAAATCTTGATCTTTAATTTTTATCCAGTATAGCACAAATGACTGAAAACATCATGTAAATTCACTGGCTAAAAAGAGAAGAAACCCTGAAGTATATTCTGCAATTCTGAAGTGTAATGATTATAATTATAATTATTTTAGTTCCAAATTTTAATATATTGCAGGGCTCCAGACTCATTCTTCCCACTGGTCACTCTTTTGCGACTAACTTTTGGTCGCACGAGCAAATGTTTTGGTCGCAATCATTTTTATTTTTTTGCGCTACAACATGATTAATCAATGCATGCTGATGAACATTTATCATAGTTTATAGTTATATGGAAATGAAAGTGGTTAACATTCAACCCGTTCTTTTTCATCAGTAGTATTATTTGTGATTTGAATTTTGTGAACGAGAGTCTCTCTTTTGCCATGTTATAAGCTGGGCACTCGAAAGTGCTTTCACTTTCGAATTCGCGATAATGTCATGTCTTACAAACATCTACACACCTTTCACTTTTTAAGACTAAAACAAAAGATGGATTCATTGTTCACAACAACAATAAAAAGCACAACAACAATAAAACGGTAAGATATAATGACAAACTAGCTTACAAACAGTTTATTAACAAAAACGAATAAAATGAGGCATGGCACACACCACATGCTGTATTATATACAGACTAATAAAGTACAGAACGTTTAGCAAACAGAGGAATCAAATAAAAAAATTAATAAAAGAGCCTCCATAGCGTACCGCAAGGTAAACAGCAAAGATAACAAGCTTTTCAAAATGAAAACAAAAAGAAAAGTAAAACTAAACTTGCTGTCGGTGACAGTGCTTGCATGTTTTTTTTTCTCCCACAAGAATACCAACATGTTCACCTTCTCTGGTTTAAGAAGCGGTCTTTTACTTTACTTTCACTTGAAAACCATCCATCGTTTCCTCAATATTGGCGTAATTTTTCTCCTGCTGACGCGGCAAGTATAAACCAGGCTCTACACTCGAAGCCTGCACAGTTCAAATGAGTAGCACAATTTCGTTATGCTTTCAGTTTCGATTGCCGTTTGATGATTCTCATATGCAACAGAAATGGCAGTGCTTATAAATCAAAAACTGCGGTGGTCGTGCCAGTGCGAGCGCACACAAAATTTAGTGGCACAGGCAGAAAAAATGGTCGCAGTCTGGAGCCCTGTATTGACACTCAATTTCTGTAAATTAGAAAAAGCTTTGAAATTAAACTTTGTGATTGTAGCAGATGTACCAGAGGAAACCTAATAGTCTACATGGGAGGCTTGGAGTCAAAACCGTTGAAAACCACTGAGATGCAGGACGCTACGGTAGATTTTCGGTCGACTGAAGCGTCACTCACCTGCTGGACTGATCCGGGGAGGGTCGTGGCGGCAGGGGCTCCACAGAGAAGAGCTCCTCGCTGCCCTGTACAGCGTCGATGCTGGTACTGGCCAGAGTGAAGGGCGCTGTAGGGCGAGCGATGCCCATCCGCACCGGCACGATCAGGGACTCGGCCACATTGCAGAGCTCTTCCACTGCGTACGGCAACAAAGCCTGGAAAACACGCCTGCACTTCCCAATGGGCTGCGGGATGAAGTTACTGAAGGAAAAACAAAAGAGAGAGAATGTGAGTATGAGCAATGTGATTATTATTCTTCCATTAAGAAGGAAAATCAATATATATTCTTATCTCTGAAAAGCCTGACATTTGAATTGATCAAATTTTTTGAAATGGCACAGTTTACTAAACCTTTAGACAAATATATATTTTTTAAAACTATATAAAGTTCAATATAGTAAGTCTAAAATGAAAATAATAGGTTATATAATTATTATATAATTGCAATTGTAATGTTATATTAATGCACCAAATGAGAGGGGTCCCTGTATAGTTCACAGCAGAGGTCCCCAACCACCGGGTCACGACCACTACCCGGGGCGTGAAGACTTGCCTACCCCGGGGTCGCAAGAACTTCTGGGAAAAAAATGTGTATAGATATGACACTCTGTTATGTATTTGTTAATGGTTGTTCCAACTATTCTGTATTTTCATTGTATGTGATTGATATGGAGTAGAAATTTGACAATTTCATGTTAAATAAGTAAATGAAAGATTGCTCTGATCTGTCACATATTAGGAGTTAAACGGATCGCAGTTGACCCGTAATACGTACGGATGAGACCCTACCGTTCGGCAAGCATGTGATTCGCTGATTAATTTGCCAATTTACGAGTACAAGCAATTTTAAACCACAGTGAAAGAGAGCTCAATTCGTTACTCACTCGCTGTTCTTGCACACAATCAAAGTGCGCGCAAGCATAGAGACGTGTTTCAGACAGTGCGGAAATACCAAGTTGCTATACAGACACACAAAATTAGCCTGGCAAAAAACCTTCAAGGCATTGTCATTCTGTGCTTGAAATATGTTTTTTCTTGCTTATCCGAAAAAATAGTCCAATCTGTGCCGTAAAAAAACAAACAAAAAAAACAATATAATGTGTTGAACCACTATCGTAGGAAGTGGCTAATTGGGGGAGAGACTAATAACAAAATCGAATAGCCTAATAGATGAAAAGGAAGGGCAATTTTGTTGAATGGAGCATGGGTAGTGACAGTGTATATTTAGTCATATTAGGACACGTATACACTATGGCTAAGGCATAACAAAAAAAATACTTATAGGAGCATACAAAACATTATACATTAGGCGAGACGACAGGTAATTAGACACTTCCAAAGATAGACCATTAGACAATGGTTTAATGTTATTAGCCATGAGTCATAAGATCCGATGGCAATCACCCAAAAGAAAATTCGAAACCAATTACCCAAAAGGGAAAAAAAAAGAAAAAAAGACGGCTCAATTTTGATTTTGACGTGACTACTAAATAAAATTTGTACATGAAGGTAGACCGCATGTGCATCAAAAATGATTAAGGTCAAAACATATATAATAGTCATGAATGCAAGTAATCCACCTAGTTTGTGTATCAGGTACGGATCACAAAGAGCAGCAATTTTCACCTGGAGATGTCAGGCATAGACAGGGTAACACCTTTGCGACCAGATGGGGCCGCATCTATTTTGCATTTTGACAGCGGCTTGTGAGTAAAATCTGGTTACTTTGCAAGTCGGATTGTGTTTGCATATTATTTGCCAAGTGACCAGTAATACAAAAATGGAGGAAGGGACGGCACCTTTTAAAGTTTTTTTTTTACTCAAGTTTGCATGCCTGTAACTCAAGAAGTATTAAAGATATTTTAATGCCCTTTTAGATTTTGGGTCTTAACAAACTTTCCTTTTGGCATCTTCATTTTTAAGGCCCTATATTAGAGCTGTAATCGGGCCTTAAAAGTTAGGCCCGACAGAGCCCGAGCCCGACAGAATGCGGCCCGAGCCCGACAAGTACATTTTGATTGACAGCTTTTTAAAAGCCCGAACCCGTTTACAGCCCGACATTATTCAAATGTGCGCACGCACACAGCTCTTTTGCCTTTAGCTCTTTTGCGCTCACTGATGGTGCGTCCAGCAGCACTGAACACCCTTTCACTGCTGCTGCTACTGGCCGGGATGCATAGTGCTGATCTGGCTAATTTTGCAAGTTTTGGGTAGGATGGTTTGTCAGACTTTGCTTTAGTTGCTGGTGCAACCAAAACGTAATCGCCAGAGGCAAGCCTCCGTTTCACCTCCTCAGCATCCATTTTCGCATCTTTCTCGCGCTAATCAAAACGCATCACATGACCGCTCATTTACCGCGCAAGCCCGAGCCCGGCCCGAGCCCGTGTAAAATGATATAAATTAAGCCCGAACCCGACCGAACCCATCGGGTCCCTTCGGGTTCGGGCAAAGATCTTCAGCTCTACCCTATATGGTTCGGTTACAGAGATATTGGAATTTCAATATGGCTCCAAGTAAAAAAAACTAGAAAAGTGCCGTTTCCTCATTTTTGAATGGTCACCATTGGCACATAATGCAACAAAGATTGCTAAAGTGAACAGACCTACCAATCTCGGTGTAAAAACAACATTATGATGCTGCCATCTTTCTGCCATTTTGACCCCCTACTTCAAAATAGTGGATTACTCAGTCAATATTTATCCATGACATCTAATATTTTGACTTTCATTACTATACATGTCTGTCTGTCATCAGAAAAAATATTAGCAAAATCAAAAAAAAATTGAGCCGGGGACGTCTGGTTGAGTTGACACAGAATAACCCATAAAGCATTCACATTTTGCTTTTAAACTCAATTTTACAAAATGCTTACGAAACCCTTTTCTATTGTCATAAGCATGACTGCACATACTTTTTCTTCTTGGAAGACGCCATCTCCACACTGAGGATGACAAATACCCGAGCCACAGAGCGCAGAAACCTGCGTGTGACGATGATGGCCTCCTCCCTGCGGCCGGGAGTGTATTTATTCTGCAGCTCCTTCACCAGGGTCCCCAACAGCGTGTCAATAAACTGGAGAACAACAAGAGCAAGGGGAGACAGTTAGCAAAACTGCTGCTATTACACCGAAAAAATCATGTAGATATAAACAGATTTAAAAGACGTCATTATAAACTAATCAAGGTTAGCTGAAAAAGAAACATGCAAAATTAAGGTTCCCACAGGTCATGGAATTTCTGGAATATCATGGAATTTGTCTATTCCAGACATTGAAAGTCAGGGAGTTTGATATTTTTTTTGTCCAAGTCATGGAATATAAGGGAGGGATTTTTGTTTGTCGCTTTAAATTTGAGTTTACATTTATCAAAATGTAATTTTGTAATTTTTTATTGCGTTGTTTCACGCATTTTGCCTATTGTTATGGTTAGGCCGCTATTTTCCAGTGCCATTTTATTCCCTTCCTGCTTGTCAACTGGCAATCTCTTAAGTCAAATGCAGTCACCAGGCTGTACCTGTTAACTAAGGCAAACATGCCAGGAAACTGCGAATTTCAAGAGCTTTGGTTACAAAATGACCACTTCAAAACTGGGTGTTAGGGATGCAATGATTAACCGCGAGCCGGTTGAAAATCGATTCAAATATGTGACGATTCAAATCGGTTGAGATGCTAAACAAATAGCGATTCATTTAGGGGTAGGAGTTTAAACAAATGCATGTCTGAGGGGAACTTACTGACTTCAGAAAAGTTAAGATGGTAATATTTCTTTTCATCTTGCCTCTGTATAAAGCATATTAAATTTCATAAGTGCAGCGCTACTTTGTTTACAGCGGAAACCAAGGAAACTCTTTAAGCGCCACCTGCTGGCAGAGAGTGAATCTGCGTCTCATTCAGCTCATCCACTGTTTCATACAGATATTTTTATTTATAGTTTCACAAAACTAAAGTCAAACCATTCTGTTTTTTTCTTCAAATTTCGAAATTATACAATCTAATTTAGATTAAAAACTGCTCATGTTGCATGTATGCAGCATCTTTGTTTGGATCATGATTAAAATGCAGCGTTCCTCTAATTTAATTTTAAATGGAAAGAGCACAGACAAAGACTTATTTTGTTTATATGAAGAGATTAATTTTTTTTTGTGTTATTTATTTGATTTGGGGCATGTTTTAAAATTTCTATTTAGTTTTATTTACATTTATTTTAAATTTTGTCATTTAGCAGACGCTTTGATCCAAATGAGGGCAATAGACGCAATCAAAACCAACAAAAGAGCAATAATATGCAAGTGCTATATTAGTATATTATTATAGTGTTATATTTCAATTTTACAAAGAAATGTGCAGCATTTTGTCCAATAATAAAAGGACACATTTAATTTATAATTTGTCTTAAATCTCATTTTGTAAAAAAAATAAATAAATCGTGAATCGAATCGAATCGTGAAATCAAAATCGTGAATCGAATCGTGAGTTGAGTGAATCGTTACATCCCTACTGGGTGTTAAAAGTAGATGACAGAAAAGCAAAAACTAAACGACTGAATGGTGAACTTGATAATCCTTCAGAGTGTTTAATCCCTGAAAGCATAAAAACCATAAATAAATTTCTGTAGAAATAGTACAGAAAAACATCAAAGTGCATTTAATGGGTAAAAGCAAAAAAAAATAATAAGTAGTGTGTGTGTTTTGTACTAAAAACGTCTGTGAACAAGTAAATGCTTGCAAATGGATAGATTTAAAATACTGTTTGTGGCTGGTTTTTGTCTGCTCAGTGCTAAGCACAACAGCAGCCTGTTTTTTCCGTTCATTATAGGTAACTGAAATTCAGCTTTTTAGTCAGTGAAAGTCAGGGAAAAGTCAGGGAATAGTCAGGGAATTTGACATTTGGCTTAGAGTGGGAACCCTGAAAATAATGAAATATTCATGGATGTAAAAGCACAACTGCAGTTTCTTTGACTCACAGTGATGTCTGGTGCACACTTGACGATGAGGCCATGTGTGAAACAGTCTAGTCTGATGGTGCCGCTCTGCTGGTTCAGGTACATCTGCTCTTCTGGCAAAAGGTGAGCGATTTTGCTGCTGGCACTTAGTCTGAAACAATACGACACGTTATGTCCACAAAAACGTCTTGAAAGCTGAATATGTACAATGAAATTTGCTAATGTTCAACGTTCTACTCACGGGTCTTTGTTTTCCTGAGAGCCGAACATTATCATGGACTTCAGCGCGTTCCAGTCCTGCAACACGCGCTCTAGAGCCAGCTGGGCGAAGCGAGGAGGCTCCAGGTCATGATCCGGCATATCGGAGTCTGAGAGAAAGACAGACACACATTAAAGAACACAAAACAAAAAAAACTATATTCTCCATACATTCACTAATCATGCACAATAAAACCATTAACATGTTGAGTTGTACTGGCTCAACTATGCTTTACATAGCACTGAATCGGCCCTGTTAATAATCTTAAATGACATTTCTCACGACAGATTCAGGGAAACCCATGGCTCTTAGACCGAAGTGCTGTATTTGATTTAGTTTACCACAACATTCTTCTGTCACGCCTGGAGTCTTGTGTAGGACTTTGTGGTATGGTTTTACAGTGGTTTCGCTCTTAATTGTCAAATAGGTGTTTTACTGTTTGATTAGGGCATTACTGCTCTTCTGACATTCTTCTTGGTTGTGGTGTTCCGCAAGGTTCAATCCCTGTCCCTGTGTTGTTTACCATGTATTTGCTCCCCTTGGCTTCCATTTTTAAAAAAAAGGTGTATCTTTTCATCTATACGCTGACAATACCCAGCTTTATCTTCCCCTACAACGTAATAAGTATTCTCTTAAGCCACTGTTAGATTGCCTAAATGAACTTAAGTTATGGCTTTCAAACTATTTCTTACACCTGAATGAAAACAAATCGGAAATTATCTTGTTTGGTCCGAAGGCTTCCTCACTCCGCATAATACACAGTGTGCCAGGAACTTGGGCATTGGGACTATTTGACTTTAGTTTAAAGTTTGATAAGCAGATATTAGCTGTAATCAAGTCTTGTTTTTACCAACTTCGTCTTCTCAGTAAAGCTAAGCCCTTTCCATCTAGGAAAAATCTTGAAACAGCCATCCATGCCTTTGTAACATCTCGTCTTGATTATTGCACGTTGGTATTTCCCAGTCCTCCATATCTCCATTTCTTTGCAGCAAAAGTTTAAAGCATTGCAAACACAGTTTCGTGTTGCCCCTAGGAATCCAGGCGCCAGATTTATAAAACATTCTTAAGAATAAAAACTGCTATTTTGCTACTTCAGAGAAAAAATTAAGAATATTTTGTATACCCCAAAAAGTAATGATCTTTTTTTCTTGCGATTTTCTAAGAAACTTCTTAAAGGGGTCATATGATGCTATTTTAAAGATCATTATTTTGTGTATTTGGTGTAACAGAATATGTTGACATGCTTTAATGTTCAAAAAACACATTATTTTTCAAATACTGTTCATTATTGTAGGTCCTCTATGCCCCGCCTCTCTCAAACACGTAGTTTTCAACAAAGCCCCCTCCTTTGACAAGCGCGGTCTGCTCTGATGGGCCAGCTGACCCAGTCCATTGTGATTAGCCGAACACCGCAAGCACTCATCGGAAAATTTAACGCCCCTTACCATAATCGCAAGCTTCAAGCTTTCAAAGTAAATATCAAGATAGTTAATAATGTCGTTGGTTTTACCATCAGTTCAAGCCTGAAAAGGCAACAGAGTCGCGTGACAGACACGATGATGCGCAGTTCACAAGCCCGCGGTTAAGACAGCTTAACGTGCTATGATTTTGACAGACCGTTCACTTAGACATCTCTCTGTGATGTGACCTGTTTCCCCTCACAACACACGACGCTTACGCTACGCTGCGCAAACTCCGCATTGACAGTCCATAGCAAAGACTTCAACTTAACAAACATACTTATCACTTGATTCAGCAGTGGCAGATTGTCATAGCAAGTCGAATTTACCTTTTTTTTTTTTTTTTGTGAAATAGCTTGTGCACAGAGCCAGCCTTGTACTCTTCTAGGTTACAAAAACTGTCGTCCATAAAATGCGTTGCACAAATTCGAACATCGGGGTTGTGCTGTTCTGTTGTAAATAATCTTAACCAATGATTCCTAATTGCATCTACTTCCGGAAGGCCAAATAAAGTGCTTTTGCTTTCGCACTGAAATACACAGCATCTCCCTGACATGGCTGCATCAACACTACTGCTGTTCCTGAAACCACGCCTTCTTTCTTTGCGTGCACATTTGGGCGGCATTATGCTAATATTTCCACAGTGACATAGATATGTGGGGGCGTGTTAGAACGAGCCGTTTTAAGTAGGCGTGGTTGACTCTTAACTTTTATAAAGAATCTCTTTGAGACTTTAGTCTTTGCAACTTTACAGATCTTCTTTATGCACCAAGAGCTCGTAACACTCCAAAGAGAAAGGAAAACTTGAAATCGCATCATATGACCCCTTTAAAAATGATCATAAATAACCTCCTAAATTTAGGATAACATCCAGCTTGACTTAAAATCACACAGGTAAAATATCAAATAAAATATAAAAATCAATGTATTTTTCATTGCATTTCTTGTTTCTGATTAATTGTTGTAATTAAGCCTTGCAAAACAACACTACAAACACATTTTACTATCAAGAATGGGCACAATTACTCTGAAGTGAGACCAATGATTGATAATGTAAACCATGATTATTCATAATAATGATTATGCCTGACATTGCACTTAAAATAAGTTAAGAATGTTTTTAAGAAATTTCTTAAGATTTTTGTGAATCCGGCCCTACTCAAAGACACACCTTCAGCGGTGGCGGCCTTCCGATTCCTGTCCTCTCGAATGCGAGGTGGTCGATACTGGCAATGCTCCACGCTCTGCCTTGCAACAGTCTGCACCAGGAATAGCAAGATGTGCTCTCCCCTGCCAGACACAAACAGTGACACAGAACACTGACTGGATGTTGCCCTGATGACCCCATAATATGGTTTGACAACAGAAAGTTGGATCAGGACTTAAAGTACTCATTCCTTGAACACACCTGCTGTTAGGAGTGGTAACTAGATTAGTGGTGGTCAGCAGCCTGTAGAGCAGATCTAAACGAGCTGCTTTCTGGCCCGCGATGAGGGTCTTGCATTTACACTTCTCCCAGCAGTCACAGTATGCAGTGGGAGACGTTCGCTTCAGTCTGGAGATGAAACAAGAGAGATTACGGTTTTACAACCTAGTGATCTACCTTGCTGCCTTCAAGGGATTATTATACCCGAAACATAACCACATAAGTAATAGTTTTGGAAAACTTTAAATTGGCAGCCACTTGTTAGACTTCAGTAAGTACAGCGCGCACTGTAGCCAGTATCATTTCATATACAAGTCCCGAAAGAAATAACGAGCATGCAATGTCGTAGTTATGTCGTCAGTTAAGTCATGAAGTTACCAAAAAGGCGATTAAAGCCTTAAAACGGTTGCCTGTAGTATTGATCTATGAAGTCCATTTAAGAATATATCTCTGAAATGCAGTGGTTTTCCAAACTGCCCTGGAGCAGCCCAGCACCGTCTCCCTCACCTAACACCATCGGTTCAACTCAGAGACTTTTAAGAGCTGAAGTGGGTTAGAATAGGTAAGGATATGCATGTCAGATCCCCATTACGTTCAGAATCGGCAGCTCTTAAAGAAATAGCAGCCAAAAAACCTAATGACCAATTGCTGTGATGTCTTTATCAAAGAGTCAAAATAAGAAAAAAACAAAAAGAAAATCCAATCAATAACTTTCGTAGCTTTAAGGGATTCACCTATAGTATTTAGAATCTAGTGTTTGATAAATGTTTTCAATTTCTGTATATTTCCTAAGGGCGCACGTAAATATAACAATCTTCACATAAACCCATTATAATAAATGTCATAAGTTCACTTAAATTAGAAGTTATTTGAAGTAGTCTAATAAATGTTAAAATTGATACTTCTCAGTTATACTGTAATGTTGAATGGCTAATCAATGGTTAAATATTAGGGGAAAAAACTATTTCATAAAGACAGAGTGATACTGGCCTTCAGTCATAAAAAAAGATGTCATTAAACAAATATTAAAAATGTACTGTCTTTATGTTGTTTCTACTTTAATTTGAAGATTGAATGTGAAATTACTGCAATTTAAAAGTATGTTTAAAAACTTTAATGTTAGGTAGGATTAAATCGCAATATGCAAAGCTTGTAGCAAATCAGTGTTATTTTTGTATTATTTATTCACTATTACAGTTTAACGTTTAGTAAAGTACACTGTTATTTTTATATTATATTATTTTATATTATAAATGTATAGTTTTTTCATTTACTTTAGTTTCAGTAATTGTTACACGCTGTCATTTTGATTACTTCTCAGTAATTTCTTTTTAGTTTTCTTTTTTTTTTTTTTACTTTCAGTTGTCATTTTAGTACGGCAAACTGATTTATTTCAGTTAGTTGTCGAGACAAGATTTCTCATTTAAGTTTTTCATTAAATATTTATATTTTCTTTCAGCTTTATTTCAATTTA
The DNA here is from genome assembly GCA_018155175.1 of Sinocyclocheilus anophthalmus. Taxonomy (NCBI): domain Eukaryota; kingdom Metazoa; phylum Chordata; class Actinopteri; order Cypriniformes; family Cyprinidae; genus Sinocyclocheilus; species Sinocyclocheilus anophthalmus. The sequence continues at coordinate 227,332 of JADLZN010000132.1, forward strand.
TAAACTATTGTGAATATTGGATTTTGCTCTTCCACAGATACATGGGGTGAGCGAAAATTAGGTGGGCAAGTTCAATGATTTTATAGCAGGCGCACTCACTTGCAGTCGTGACCCTTGTGACAAACTCTGGCACATTCAGTGCAGCAGCACAGAGACTCCAGCAGGCCGCAAGTTCTGCACTCAAAGATGTCCTGCAAACAGACAGGTTCAGTTAGTCACACAGTGCCATTCTATAAAACCATTTAGCTCAGTGCTTCTCAACAGGTTTTTATGTAAAGAATAAATATCTTTAAAACTATTTAATGCAAAAAAGCAAGCTTTCATTTTTCTTTATGAATAATATTATACACTTCAGAAAATCAGAAAAATTTATTTCACTGGAGTTTGTACCTGGTTGATGTGTTCAGCTCCAGTCCAGGTGAAGCTGCAGGTATCGTTACAGCACAGGACATAGAGGGGAGAGTCATCTGGGTTTGTTCCTGAAGGACAGATCATCTCCATGAACACAGACGCTGCATCCTCTTTCTCTCCAAGACCCAGTTCACCTAAACCATATATGAGATCCAGGTGAGATTTATAAACAAAAAGGAAAGGAAGGAAGGAATGGACGTGACGTGTGGCCAAGTATGGTGTCTCATACTTGGAATTTGTGCTCTGCATTTAACCCATCCAAGTGCACACACACAGCAGTGAATAGTGAACAAACACACACACACACCACCGGAGGAAGGCAGTGGGCAGCCAATGCTGCGGCGTACCCGGGGAGCAGTTGGGTCTCACCTCGGTCGTGGTACTGAAGGTGGAGAGAGCGCTGGTAATTCACTCACCCCACCTACAATCCCTGCCAGACCTGAGACTCAAACCCACAATCTTTAGGTTACAAGTCAGACTCTCTAACCATTAGGCCATGCGACTGCCCCCAAAGGGCATCTAATGGTCTCTAAACATTTCGAAACATGGCAAATGCATCTCAGCAAGTTAAACCAAGGTTATTCGAGTACCCAACACCATTAAAATATTTGTTACTTGAAATAAAATAGTGTTAACTGTAATTAAATAAAATTGAAAAGAAAAAGAAAAAAGTAAAAATTAAATTTTTCAATTTCATTTAGTTTAACTTGAAATTCCTAAAATCAGCAGACATTTACAAAAAAAAACAACAAAAAAAACAAACAACTCCCAAATTAAAATGAAACTTAATAAATTTGGTGGGAAAAAAAACAAACAAAAAAACTAAAATGGCCTTAATCTCATTTTTCGTTTAGTTTAACTACTTGAAATACTAAATTAAACTATAAAGACATTTAAAAAAATAAAAATGCAACAAAATTACTAAAATTTTAACTAAATTTTATTAAAAAAAATATAATAAATAAATTATATATATACAGTGGGTACGGAAAGTATTCAGACCCCCTTAAATATTTCACTCTTTGTTATATTGCAGCCATTTTCTAAAATCATTTAAGTTATTTTTTTTTTCTCATTAATGTACACACAGCACCCCTATTGACAGAAAAACCCAGACTTGTTGACATTTTTGCAGATTTATAAAAAGCAAATGACATATCAGCTGGTCCTAAGTATTCAGACCCTTTGCTGTGACACTCATATAATTTAACTCAGGTGCTGTCCATTTCTTTTGATCATCCTTGAGATGGTTCTACACCGTCATTTGAGTCCAGCTGTGTTTGATTATACTTATTTGACTTGATTAGGAAAGCCACACACCTGTCTATATAAGACCTTACTGCTCACAGTGCATGTCAGAGCAAATGAAATCATGAGGTCAAAGGAACTGCCTGAAGAGCTCAAATACAGAATTGTGGCAAGGCACAGATCTGGCCAAGGTACAAAAAAATTTCTGCTGCACTTAAGGTTCCTAAGAGCACAGTGGCCTCCATACTCCTTAATGGAATACGTTTGGGACAACCAGAACCCTTCCTAGAGCTGGCCTTCCGGCCAAACTGAGCTATTGGGGGAGAAGATTCTTGGTGAGAGAGGTAAAGAAGAACCAAATGATCACTGTGGCTGAGCTCCAGAGATTCAGTCGGGAGATGGGAGAAAGTTGTAATAAGTCAACCATCACTGCAGCCCTCCACCATTCGGGGCTTTATGGCAGAGTGGCCCGACGTAAGCCTCTCCTCAGTAAGACACATGAAAGCCCGCATGGAGTTTGCTAAAACACACCTGAAGGACTCCAAGATGGTGAGAAATACGATTCTCTGGTCTGATGAGACCAAGATAGAACGTTTTGGCCTTAATTCTAAGCGGTATGTGTGGAGAAAACCATGCACTGCTCATCACCTGTCCAATACACTCCCAACAGTGAAGCATGGTGGTGGAAGCATCATGCTGTGGGGTGGGTGTTTTTTCAGTGCATGACAGGACGACTGGTTGCAATCGAGGGCAAGATGAATGCGGCCAAGTACAGGGATATCCTGAAAGAAAACCTTCTCCAGAGTGCTCAGGGCCTCAGACTGGGCAGAAGGTTTACCTTCCATCAAGACAATGACCCTAAGCTCACAGCTAAAATATCGAAGGAGTGGCTTCACAACAACTCTTTTTGTGACTGTTCTTGAATGGCCCAGCCAGAGCCCTGACTTAAACCAATTGAGCATCTCTGGAGAGACCTTAAAATGGCTGTCCACCAACTTTTACCATCTAACCTGACAGAACTGGATAGGATCTGCAAGGAGGAATGGCAGAGAATCCCCAAATCCAGGTGTGAAAAACTTGTTTCTCTTTCCCAAAAAGAATCATGGCTGTTTTAGATCAAAAGGGTGCTTCTACTAATACTGAGCAAAGGGTCTGAATACTTATGACCATGTGATATTTCATTTTTTCTTTTTTAATATATCTGCAAAAATGTTAACAATTCTGTTTTTTTCTGTCAATATTGGGTGCTGTGTGTACATTAATGAGGAAAAAAAATTAACTTAAATGATTTTAGCAAATGGCTGCAATATAACAACGAGTGAAATTTAAGGGGGTCTGAATACTTACCGTACCCACTGTATATAATGTATATTATTAATACTAAAAATCACAAAGGAGTTCAACTGCAGCCATATACTCACCTTTGGCTATTTTCTGTGCTGCTTCTAAAACAGTAATGGCTGCTGGGTAAGCCCTCCCACTCACAGCCAACATGAATGGAGTCATCCCACGAGCATCCCTATCAAACAACAGCAAAACAAACACTCAACGTCTGCTAAAGAGAGGCTGGCTATCACTTAGAGCAGCAGGAGTGTGCCGTACTTGGCAGAGAGCAGCTCTCTTAAGTGAGGTCGCAGGACGACGCTGTCACACATTAGCTTCAGTATCAGGTGTGCGTTGGCCTTCCGGTCTTTAGATTCCACTACTGATGGTTCAGAAGAAGGTCCTTGAGAAGACATGGGAAATATTAAAAACATGCTACAAGAGAGTTTTATAAATGACAGCACAGAGCAGTGGTTCTCAACTGGAGGGATTGTGACTGAAAAACAGGTTGCATGTATATTCTAATTCAGGGTTATTTTCATTAACTGAAACCACAAGTTAAAAAATGATATTTTTTGTTACTTGAAATAAACACTAAATGAAATAAAATATATATTTTTAAAAGCGTATTTTATGTAATTTGCCAAGGCAACATTTCCATTTAATTTAACTTGAAACCACTAAAATAACAAAAAATATTTTTTTAATTAAATACTATAGTCATATTTAAAAATAATAATAAAAAGACAAAAATAAATTACAACAACTTTAACTAAAATTAAATTAAAATATTAAAACAAAATCTAATACAAAATATTAACAATTTAATTTTAATAATTAATGCATTTAGCAGACGCTTTCATCCAAAGCGACTTACATTGCATTCAGGCTATACATTTTTTACCTGTATGTGTGTTCCTTGGGAATTGAACCCACGAACTTTTGCGCTGCTAACGCAATGCTCTAACACTGAGCCACAGGAACACAACAAAAACTTATTCTCTAATACTATAATCCATATACTGTATAACAAAATTACAGAAAAGAACATGGTAGATTGGGTCATTATGGATGTCCAAAGCAAAATCTAAGTCCTGGAGTAAAACCAGTCGAGAACCACTGGCGCAGATTGTCCTTTGGGAGGCCGGTTCACATACCTGGGATGATGGAAGTGCTGGGTCCCTGGTGGTGCCTGGTGGAAGCAGTGGTAAGGGGAGCCCCCCCTGCAGGGGCAAAGATGAAATCAATGTCAACGTTAGTGGAGAGCAGATGGTTTTGGCGTAAGACATCAGGCATCACATGCATGCATTACATCCGTTATGACTAGGGATGGGTATCGTTTTCACTTTATCGATACTGATACCAATACCGATACTGCTTATCAATACCGGTACTTATCAATATTATTTGGTGCAAAAAGATATGATGTGAAAAGTTATTTTAATACTGCTGAATTTTAGCAACTGTATTAAAGTTATTCAGTGAAGAGCAGCGAGTTATTTTTCTCCATGTTTTATTTTATTAACATTAAATGAATAGCTCACCCAAAAATGAAAAATTTTGTCATAATTTACTCACCCTCAAGTTTTTCCAAACATGTATGAGTTTCTTTCTTCCGTTGAACATAAGTTATTTTGAAGAATGTGAGAAACCAAACAGCTGCTGGTCGCCAGTGACTTCCATTTTTTTTTTTCCGACAATCAAACAAACTGTTTGGGTACCCACATTCTTCCAACACTTTTGTGGTCAGCAAAGAAGAAAAGAAATTAATTTGTACAAATGATGATAAATAGGCCAGAATTTAGGTTTTGGTCGCTGAACTATTCCTTTAAATGACAGCGGCAGCAGTTAGTACTGTACCTTTAAGAGATGCACGCACCTTTTTCTCAACTGTTTACTTTCACTTTAGACAATTAACTGTTTATATGTCAACCTTGTGTGTTTTTGACAGTATTAGCGCAATCAGACGGTAATTAAAATAAGTAATCAGGTGCCGTATGCCTTTTAGTGTATGCACGCTTTGGGTGTACACGCTCGGAATAAGCGCATGTTAGAACAGTGCGCAAATTAAATGTTTAACCGGCAAAGCTTTAAAGCACATGCAAATAATGTACTTTTGAGATAAGTGCAGTGTCTCATGAGTGTAAATCTACCGCTGAATTAACATTTGATGTGAATGTGTCTCGCGAGTTGCAGTTGGAGCCGGGAGACAAAGATACAGCGCATTGCTTGAGGTAGATGTTGTATTTTGTTAGTAAATGTTTAATTATATTACTAGTGTTGCCTCCTTTGTTCACTATTACACTACTGCATATATTGCAGCCAACACTAGTGTCGCTTAGTTTTGTAACTTGAGCCCACACTTTCGAATGTTTCATTCTTGCCGCCATGACTAATTGCACGCAAACACACATCGCACATGCGCATGGATATGACACACGCACATCGAGCAAACGTTGGCCACATCATTCAGTGAAGGAAAATGGCAAGCAGCAGCTTCTAATTCGCCATTAACATTGAAGTATACCGAGATAAAAAGGCACGTACCGAAAACAGTATCGTTTGACCTTAAGCTTATCGGTACTCCGGTATTGACCCAATTACGTACCTTCCAAGAAATTACCGGTTCTCGGTACCCATCCCTAATTATGACCCAAAAACCGCTGAACTCACCAGGATCCATTGGTGGAGGGTCTGGTACCCAGCTGGGAGGTGCAATAGGGGGTGAAACAGGGTCTTGGTGGTCGCTGGAGGAAGGGCCAGATTCGTGGCGGCCCAAACCTGCAGCGCGGAGAGAGCGTCTCATCATCTCCCTCAAACGCAAGCTACAGAAACGAGAACAAAGAACGTGAAACAACTGTACACCAACAACAAAGTACAGAAGCAGAAAAGCCATTTTCATCATGTTACAGGGCTCTAGACTGCGACCATTTTTTGAGAATGTGCAAGTTTCAATTTGACGTTCTCACATTTGTGCGAGTGCATGGTCTGCTCTACTCCAAAGCGTCTGCTATGTAGGGCTGTCAAACTGGCTGAAACACTAAATTTGAATTTTGTACTTGAATATCAATATTCAAATTATATTCAAATTTAAAAAGGCATAATTTTAGTTAGGGGGGAAAAAAGCTTTTGGCTTTTCTCTTGAGGTCACAAGAGGGTGCATTGAGCAAAATATTACTAATGCACGTTTCCTCAAAGCAATAAAATAACACGACTACCTTTGAAAAAAGTGCATAATGTTTAAAATAGTTTATTAACCATATATAATTAAGTTGCTTAAACGATAAGAAACAAAACAGCATCATGTATGCATGTATAGTTTAATACAAAGGACCAAAAACCAATCACAGAGCACTTTTTTCTATTTAAAAACATGAGATGCAGTGGGATCGGGGAAAACCGCCATAAAGTCTCGAGACATGTTTTTTTAAAAGTTGAAGTTGGATTAATTTTCCATGGCTTTCTAAACGTGCGGTTCTTTTGTGGGAGACGTGAGTGCAACGGTGATAGATGTCCCTCTAGAAAATGCGCAAAATATGCGTTCTGTGTAAACGGCTTGGTTTCGGTTTCACCGTAAACAACAACAACAAAAACAACAACACCTCCGCATTGCTGTTCTCTTTTTCGTAGCAGCGCCACATCTAGTGGGTTTAACTGAATACAGGTTTCGCACAGAAACTGCAAAATGAAATTCCAGGACGTTCAAGGACTTTAAGCACTACTTTTTTGGTTTTCAAGAACTAAAATCAGAGATCACAGTATCATTATTATCTTTCATATTCTAATAAAACTTATAAAACAAAATGTTACAAATAAATTGCAGCACATGCAAAGCATGCAATGGCAACTTTAACATTTGAAAGGATACTATGGCAAAGTAACCGCTTTCCTTATTCAAACTGATTTTTTTAATGAATATATGATTGACCTGAAGAGTAAAAGCTTCATCATACACTTGGAAAGTTATGAGCCAAATCATGCTTGTAGACACTAGCGGTGTGACAATACACGTAGTTCATGAGATGAGACAAAATACAGATACTTGGTTTACTAGAACGAGACAATATTTTAATACTATTTTTAAGAAATTTTCAATAAAATATTTGTCTTTTAATTACAAACAGTAAAACAATGCAGTTTTATTTTGAAATATTTTAACTAATCTAGAGCATAATTATTATTTTGGTAATCACGTAATCTACTGATTATTTTGACAGTTGAATAATATATTTTTAGCAGTAGTAAATATTATCTGATATGTTTAGTAATAAAAATAGACCAGAGTGAACACAGCTTGGTAGATATATTTGATATATTTAAACTAACGATGAGACAATAATCATTTGTTCAAATAAAGTATCAAAACCAAGTAATCAACATGGTTTATTGAACAACACTGTTAAAATACATAATGTAGTATGCCTAAACATAATATGAACTAGAGGTCAACTTATTCATCGGTTTTGCCGATTAATCGGCATCGATAGTTGATTGCTGGAACTATCAGTTATCGGCAAAATAGTTTTCCGGTTTGCATCCATTGCTGGAGGGGCTGAGAAGGGTCTGCTGGCATTATACAGTACGAGAGTGGCCTCTAGTGGTGGAAATCACTAACAGCACGTGTTGTTTGTTTTGACACGTGACACTGCGCGCATTTAAATGCAGCCGACAGAAAATCCTGCTGCGGAACAGAGCGCCATTCACAGTTTTCTATGAAATAACATAACATTTGTCCCAAATCGTTGTGAATGTACATAATGACTTCACCCTAGGCTATAAATTATGTATTGTGCATTTTTCAGCAAAACGTTTGTCTTTGTGGCTCTAATAAAGTCATGCTTCATCTAGAGCTGTAATAATATTTAAAAAATGCAATAAAAATATTGGTATCGGTACTCGATATCGGCAAGTACCAAAAATAAAAGTATCGGTATCGGGTGAGTACTGGAAAAAGTGGTATCGGTGCATCCCTAATAAAAACTCAAGTAAAGTACAGATACTCCCAAAAAATACTTAAGTACTGTAACGAAGTAGTATTACTTCGTTACATTACACCACTGGTTTTCAGTATGACTGCAAAGGTGCGCGACAGCCAATTTAGTTTCTTTTCTTTTTGTCTTCATTTTGAAAAGCGGTTGTCTTTGCAGTTTAGCTCAGGTTATGCTATTGAGTCTCTCTTTTAATTTGTTTTTATTTATTTGATTCCACACTGTTTGCTAAACATTCTGCAATTTATTAGTCAATATATATATAATACAGTACATGGTGTATGCTATGCCTAGTCTTATTTGTTTTTGTTAATAAACTTTATATAAGCTAGTTTGTCATTAGCGGTTTTATTGTTGTTGTGCTTTTCATTAAGAATAATGAATCCATCTTTCAAATAATTGTTTTAGTCTGTGAAAAGTGAATGGTGTATAGTAGATAAGCACAACAGAATTATCTTTTCTTGTAAAATGTGATATCAAGATCGCAAATTCAAAAGCGAAAGCATCCGAAGCCAGGCTTATAACATAGCAAATGAGGAACTCACGTTCACAAAATTCAAATCACAAATACTGATGAAGAAGAATGGGTTGAATGTTAATCCCACTTTGGTTAGCATATAACTATAAACTACGATAACGGAAAAACGATTTATTAGCAGGCATTGATTATGTTGGAGCCAAAAAAAAAAAAATCATGTGCTCATTGGAAAGAAATGCATTAACTGATAAAAAAGTATAACAGGCCAAGATAAGACCAGGACCTAAGACCAAGATAAAATTCACAAATAAAATTAATAATGCATGGATTTATAACAAACCCATACAATCTCAAAATAAATCATGTACATTTAAGTGCAATTTTAAAATACACAATATGTTTTATTCAACATATACACACGTATTCAAATTGGTGTATGTACTGATTTAAATCAATACATATTAACTACAGGTTGAGTGCTATTGGCTTTTTCTAAAATGATAATGTGTTCAAAGAAAGGCAATCGAAAGGCAATTGTCAATACTAGTAAAAATCAATACAATGAACGTGTTCAAAAATTGTCTTTTGTGACAGGTGGTCAGAGAGAAGCCACAAGAGTTTACGTTGAATTAAAAGCCCTACTGCCCTCTATTACTATTTTTTCCTTAAATCTTTGGAGTTTGTATAAACTGCCAATTGTTTGTTTTAAATAGTGGTCGACCGATATTGTTTTTTTGACAATGATGCCGATATCTTGGAAAGCAGGGTGGCCGATATAAATTTTATTTATATTTAAGAAGTTTGAAATAATTTGAAAATGGATTAATAAATACATTTGTAAAATAAACATACTTGTTATTTAGATGACAAAGTATTTTCCACAAAATAAATAAATATTTAATAAAAATATAATTAAAAATGAAGTAAACTGTAACCAACAGAGCACTCAGTATTCTGGGAAGTTTGTGTGCATTGCGAATCATATTTTTTCAAATAAAGCCAAGGTAACACTCATTTTACATACAGCACACAGTGAAAATTACATGAAAATGACAGTGTGTAAATGCATAAAGGGCAGCATAATTTGAAATCACAAATTTAATGTTTAAAGCATTCAATTCGCACCGAAAGTCATGCAGAGAACACACGCAATCATGCAGGTCACATGCACACTTCACAATATCTCACAGCTGGATTTGACTAAGTTTGCAGGGTTTTTGAAATTAGATGTTCATTAGCCATTCAAAGATTTGTTTAAATTATGTAAATGCGTATTTGCTGAATGCTGACGGCAAACGAGAAAGTATTATAATGTTTGCCTTTCTATTACTAATAATATAAAAGCAATCGTTATAATACTTTTTGTATACATTTTAATTCCTTTGTTTAACAGTTCTATCTGATTATTAAACAGACTTCTATCCATATTAGACAGAACTACGACGACGGCGAACAAGAGGGAGAATGTGAGCACTGTGCTCAGGCGCTGCCATTACCAGCGCCATCAAAATAAAAGTCCCGCCGCAAATGCATCGGCCAAACAGAAAAATGTATCGCCCGATGCCGATATTTGAAAAATGCCAAATATCGGCCGATATATATCGACCTTGGCGAGCACAAACCAGTCATAAGTAGCATGGGTATATTTGTAGCAATAGCCGACAATATATTGTATGGGTCAAATTTATCAATTTTTCTTTTATGCAAAAAATCATTAGGATATTAAGTAAAGATCGTGTTCCATGAAGATATTTTGTTAAATTTCCTACCGTAAATATATCGAAACTTAATTTTTGATAAGTAATAAGCATAGCTAAGAATTTCATCTGGACAACTTTAAAGACGATTTTCACAATATTTAGATTTTTTTTGCACCCTCAGATTCCAGATTTTCAAATAGTTGTATTTCAACCAAATATCGTCCTAACAAACCATACATCAATGGAAAAATCATTTATTCAGCTTTCAGATGATGTATAAATCTCAATTTCAAAAAATTACCCTTTATGACTGGTTTTGTGGTCCGGCGTCACATATCTGGCATGGCGAATATCGGTCGACCACTAATTTTTAAATGTTCTTCTGGTGAAATGTTTTTCTGTATGCCAGTGAGTCTGAATACTGACCCCCGGCTGCTGGACGATCCCGTGCGGTTCCCGGAGCTGTTGCTGGACACCACTGAAATAGCATTGGCGATGGCCTCGACAGCGGACAGCCTCTCAGCGAACGTGTTCCTTTCAGACCGCTCTGCTTCTGAAACACATCGCACATCACTCAAGTCATCTCAGGCTGGGTTTGGAAAAACATCCAACATCGTCTGCGTTGCAAAACTGCCTCACTTGTCATCACCGAAAACAAGTACATGATGTCTATACAGCTCCATATTATGGTGAATGTCATCAACTCTGTTCCTTAAAAATAGAAATGCTGCTGTGGCAACTAACTGAAATAAATTTATTTTGTTAAATTAAACTTTAACCATTAACTGAATTAAAATAAACTGAAGTCCATTTATTTTAAGTTTAAATACTAAACAATTCAAACTTAAATAAACTATACATAAAAAAACACTAATAAAAACAACAACAAAATACCTTAAAACTAAAACTAAAAATGTAAATAAAAGACAGAAAATATAAAAAATTAAAAATTAAAAAATTAAAAGGATAGTTCAGCCAAAAATGAAAATTCTCAAGTTGTTCCAAACCTGTAAGAATTTCTTTTAGCTTATATACTGTACAATGCCACATACATTCACATCCAATGTTAACTCAGCAGTAAAGTTACACTCAATGGACACTGCACTTATTCGCAATCACAAAGGTACATTATTTGCATGTGCTTTAAAGCCTTGCCGGTTAAACATTTCATTCACGCGCTGCTCTGATATGTGCTTTCTCTGAGCGCCTACACCTGAAGCGCGTGCTCGCTAAAAAGCCTGTCAACAGTGCCTTATTATTGGACTAAGTTATTTCACATCTGATTGCGCCAATACGGTCAAAAACAACCAACTGTATTTATAATGTAATCCTTGTGTATGTCTAAAGTGAAAGTAAACGGATGCGTGCCTGTATTTTAGATGTGTGCAGGTCTTAAAACGACAGCACAAAACATACTGCCGATTGCTATCCCTTTAATGACAAGCGGCAGCATGTCTATTATACAGTCCCTTTAAGAGCTGCACGCATCCGTTTCTCTCTCAACGGCTTACTTTCACTTTAGACATAACTAACTGTTTATATGTAAACCTTGTGTGTTTTTGACAGTATTAGCGCAATCAGACAATAACTAAGATAACCAAGTAAACAGGTACTGTTTGACCGGCCTTTTAGTGTATGGACGCTTCGGGTGTACGTGCTCTGAATAAGCGCATGTTAAAACAGCACGCAAATGAAACGTTTAACCGGCAAGGCTTCAAAGCATGCGGAAATAATGTACTTTTGTGATAGCGAATAAGCCTCGTGAGTGTAACTCTACCAAAACAACATTTGATGTGAATGTGTCTTGCGATTTGCAGTTGGAGCTGGAGCCAGGAGACAAAGTACAGCGCATTGCTTGAGGTAGATGATGTATTTTGTTAGTAAATGTTTCATTACTAGTGTTGCCTCCCTTGTTCACTATTACACTACTGCATCTGACACTGGTGTCGCTTAATTTTGTATCGTGAGCCCACACTTTCAAAAACGTTTCACTCTTGTCGCCACTGATTGCACGCAAACACACACCACACATGCGCATGGATATCACACGGATGTCAAGCAAATGTCGGCCACATCATTCAGTGACAGAAAATTACAAGCAACAGCTTCTAATTCGTCATTAACATTGAAGTATACAGAGATAAAACAACAAGTATCGATAACAGTATCGTTTGTCTTGAAGCTTATCGGTAGTCCGGTATTGACCAAATTACGTACCGGTAGGGATGGGCGATAACGATAATTATCGATATAATTTTCCTTGATAAAACGATATGAATAGTTCGATAAATGTTCAATATAATGTTTATGTGCCAAAAGCAGAAACAAAAACAGGCGCAACTATGGAATCGCGCCACACGGACGTTTATCCGCTCAGATCACAGTTCAAACTGCCGCGTGGCGTGAGCTCACTAGAGCAGATGTGTTTACTCGGTCACACGAGCATTAAGCAGCGCTGTGAGATCCAGTGTGAAGCACAAAGAGCGATGAAAACAAATGAGCGGAGGATGTAAACTAGTTTAAAGCAAACAGGAGAAACACTGTGCGCAACGAGACAGTCAGAAGGCTTTTCAATCTACACATCGCCATCATTTTCCATGGATTTACTGTAGTAACACACACTGCACCATGGTATTCTGGCAGAAATTTGGGATATTCACACTGAATTTTATTAAAGGAGTAATGGTATATAATTGTATTATGTATTTATGATTAAGCTATAGCATGTGTGCTTTTATACTGAATGTTTTTTAGACTACTGTTTTTCATACAGATACCTAAAAACCATATTACATTTTTATCATGGTATTGAGGTGCTATATGTGTGGTTTTAACTGTTTATCATGATTTAAATGCATGTTACTATGAGAGACCGATGCTTAATTTAAAAATAAATAAATCCTTGGTCAGAATAAATTTAATCATAAAACTGAGGTTGCTACAATTTTTAGAGATGTTACTGATTTTGATAATGAACAAATATTTCCCTCCGCATCCTAACTCAAGCTACTATCAAACTATACTAAGAGACAAAAAAGTGATATTATTAATAATATTATCAGGCAACCCAAACCTGCTTCTTGATTTAAAACAATATCACTCATTAGAACATGCAAAAACCAAGAAATCTTTTTTTTTCTATTAAGATATTTATTTTAAGTAAAATTAATGGTCTGGTTTCTACAACATTCACTTGGGAGCAAAAATCTCCCTTTAAACTTAAAAGAAATTAAGATATGCATCTGTGATAATTATCTGATACGACTGATAATTTTTGTGCGCATAGCGACCCAGCTCTACGTACGCGTCTAAAAATACGGTTCTCGTCCCATTCCCTACTCACATGGGTCCCAAACCGGTTTAATTTATGTTGATGCTGGAACACCAAAGAAGTATTTTGAAGGAATGTGGGTAACCAAAAATGATAGTGGGGGGAATTAAATAATACTAATGGAAGTAACTGAGGACACAACGGTCAACAGAAGAAGAACTTTCAGCTTTAAAAAAAAAAAACATTTGAAGTAAAGGACAGAATGTAATTTTTATGTGAGCTAATCCTATAATGTAATAAACAAACAAAGAAAAATCAATCACTATCTTCACTGAGAACGTAATACGTGCTTTAATAAGAATCCAGTATAATTTAGGTTAAAGTGTATATAGTTTTGACTGTTATATTTGTTAATTAAATTCTAAATGCTACTAATGTAATTAAATACAGGCTACTGTAGCTTAGTTGTTTTAATTGTATATCTGTGTATGTGTACAAGTTCTTTTTTTTTTTTTAATAACAAAGATAAAATAATGATAAAGATTTTTTTATCTTTGTTCACTTTGGCCTAAATGTCTGCCATTGTTTTTTATTTTACTTGTAAGGCTTTGTTTTAAACAGGGAAATTGCAACTACTTGCAAAATAGTAAAACCAACATGACAAAGAATCGTGATAAAATCATGTATCTATCGTGAAAAAATTTGTGATATGATATTTTTGCCATATCGCCCACCCTATTGTGCGCTTTAAAGGAAACACCTACAGGTTGGAAACAGTGAAGTAAATGCGACAATTTAATTTTTTTGGCGAAAACATCCTTTTATCTAAAACTATAATAGTGTCAATGATACTAAAATAACACTGAAAACACTGCATGCTAACCTTCCTCCTCCTTGGTTTCCTTGTTGCTGACGGGGAAGCAGACGGAGACGCAGGCGTGGAGGACGTTGCGGTTGCCGTCACAGCGGTGACCCAGCAGAGCGTCCAGAGTGTGAGGGTTTTGCTCCAGAAGCATGGCCTGCTCCAGACTGCTCAGGTACTGCCTGCACGCCTCGTAATCACAACGCAGCACGTGCTGCATCAGCGTCTGCTTCTGAAACGCAGAGAGCAAACAATAAACCAACCGGAAATATAGGCTCAAGCATTTCACTTGCACTGGAGACTAAAAACATGTGCAAACTGTAAAATGTATTTAGTACTAGGGGTGGGAATCGCAGGGTACCTCACGATACGAATCACGGTATGATAATATCACGATACATCGATTCTGCGATAATCAGTTATATTGCTAGACAATCCTATAATGATTCATCACGATATCTAACTATGAAAACAAAATGACTGTGAAAAGGTTAAGTGCAAGTTCTCTCTCTTTATTCAAGTCCAAACTGTTAAAAAACATCACAAAAGTTCTGTAAATCAAATTTAACATGCTAAGGAAATTAATCATTTTATTCTTGGAATGATTAAAAGCTTACACTTTTCTTTGTGTGTAAACCAACACATTTAACTGCTTATCAACTTTATATAGAGCCTATACATAATATACAGTGGGAAAAAAGTATTTAGTCAGCACCAATTGTGCAAGTCTCCACTTAAAAGATGAGAGAGGATTAATTTTCTCATTCAAGGGCTATACCTAACTATGAGAGACAAATGAGAAAACAAAGCCAGGAAATCACATGTGGATTTTTAAAGAATTTATTGAAATTTATGGTGGAAATCACATAGTATTTGGTCAATACCAAAATTTCATCTCAATACTTTGTTAAAATACCCTTTGTTGGCAATGACAGATGTCAAACGTTTTCTGTAAGACTTCACAAGGTTTTCACACACTGTTGCTGGTATTTGGCCCATTCCTCCATGCAGATCTAAAGTAATGTTTTGGGGCTGTCGCTGGGAAACACGAATTTTCAACTCCCTCCAAAGATTTTCAATGAGGTTGAGATCTGGAGACTGGCTAGGCCACTCCAGGACCTGGAAATGCTTCTTACGAAGCCACTCCTTCGTTGCCCGGGCGGTTTGTTTGGGATCATTGTCATGCTGAAAGACCCAGCCACGTTTCATCTTCAATGCCCTTGTTGATGGAAGGAGGTTTTCACTCAAAAATCTCACGATACATGGCCCCATTCATCTTTCGTTTACACGGATCAGTCGTCTGGTCCCTTTGCAGAAAAACAGCCCCAACGCATGATGTTTCCACCCCCATGCTTCACAGTAGGTATGTTGTTCTTTGGATGCAACTCAGCATTCTTTCTCCTCAAGTTGAGTTTTTACCAAAAGTTCTATTTTGGTTTAATCTGACCATATAACATTCTCCCAATACTCTTCTGGATCATCCAAATGCTCTCAAGCAAACTTCAGACAGGCCTGGACATGTACAGGCTTAAGCAGGGGACACGTCTGGCACTGCAAGATTTCAGTCCCTGGCGGCGCAGTGTCTTACTGATGGTAGCCTTTGTTACTTTAGTCCCAGCATTCTGCAGGTCATTCCCTAGGTCCCCCCGTGTGGTTCTGGGAATTTTGCTCACAGGTAGCCTGTCCCGTCAGGAGATCCTGCGGCCTGAAGAAGGAGCCCCAGATCGTGGAGTTTTCTAATGAGATTCGCATCCCAGCAGCCGGCTATGGGAATTTCTACCCACCCCAAGTGCTACCTATTGCAGATCAGTCGTGTGCAGCCTGTGAAGGGTATATCAAAATTGGTTACTGGTGGGTCCTGTGACAGCTCTTTGGTCGGCCAGTGGTTTGGCGTTTTGGAGTGATGACGGTTTGAGGTTAGTGGCAACAGGTGATTCACTCAGAATGGAGCCAGGCATAATTACTGATAACAAGTCAAACAGAGACATTAATACAGGTATAAGGTGGAGGACAGCGGAGCTCTCTCTTAAAGAAGTCTGTGAGAGCCGCTAGAAATCTTAGAGCAGGGTTGTAGACATGTGGAGCCAGAGCACGGCGGCAGAGGGTCAAAAGGTCGAGATAACATAGTTATTTTACGAGAACTTTACAATTAATTCTTGTAAAAGTCCCTTACAATGTGATTTGTCTGGATTTTTTTTTGCTCAATCATTGGTCGTCATGAGTTGAGGCGACCCCCTACGCTGGCTATGATGCAAAATACTAGTCTATCTCGTCTTTTTAAGTGGGCGGGCATTGCACGCCCTTGAGTGGTGCATACACATACTTTGTGGTGTTGCCCCAACGGTATTAAAAACTGGTACCACAAAATGTAAACTGGGGAGGTTTGCCATGGTTGCTCAGGCGGGCATGGACAGGAAGGCATTTTTTAGACGACTGCGGGCAGGAAAGTGTGTCACTTAACTAGAGCGTCTTATTGTTATCCAGTCAAATAATCTCAGACTCTATTGTGGGGCGTCCCGCGGATCGGCTATCTCGTATCTAATCGCACCTGCAAAACCACGACAGGATGACGAGAATGACTATACGCTGGCATGAGTGCGGAGTCGCTTGTACCCCCCCACTAATGTTGTAGCCGCCATATCGATATATTGTCCCACCCCTATTTAGTACATGTGAACAATTCAAATTCAAGGTAAGTGTTAATCATCATTTCAAGAGGTTGTAAATTTGAGGTGACAATTTAATGAAATAAATGTGAGCACTGCAGCGTTTCAAAGTAAAAACGCAGCACTGCGTGTGTTCTACGGGCTTGCAGTTTCAGAGCAATTTGCAATCACTGAATATGCGCATTTATGCCAACAGATTGCTAGTGATAGAACAGAATGTTCCTCTGATGAGTGTTTACTTCATGGCATTTACATATAGGAAGTAAAGATGTCAAAGTAAGAGTCTAGGTGTTTTTCAGGATTGTTTGATTAAACTTTTTTTCTGGTCATTATTGGTATTTCAGTTACACAAACTGTATTTGGCATGTAGTTGAAAAATTTAGGAGCGTATTAAAAAACCTTAGGGGTGCAATGAAAATAATTGATCAAATAATGTTTATCCTTAATAAAGGCATACAAGGAGACATTTACAAGCAAAAATATTTTTACAAAATATATTAAACAATAAAAAATACAAAACAAATAATATGAATAGTATACTGGGTTTTCAAATATCTGCTTAAAACTGTATTTAATAATTACACAAATATATTATATGCGCTTTAATTTGCTTTTGGTAAATAATTCTATAATTATAATTCTATAATTAAAGCAGTTTGCAGCAGAAATATTTAAAAACCTTGTGTACTTTTTGTATTGATACAAACTAAATTCTTTTGCGTGCAAATGTCATCTTGTATCCTTTCATTACTGAAAAACAAATTTTTTAATACATTTCATTTTTCAAATTAGAAGCACATGTGCTCCTTGAGGAAAAACTAAGTGTCAAGGGATTGGTAGAGCACTAACTGAATGTCTAATGTTTAGCAGGTTGGTGTATCATACCTCCACAGCCATGATGATGATGGCTGCTTTCTTTTTGATTGTGGTGTTACTGGGAAGGTTGACAAGTGAATGAACTCCCATGCCTAGGCTGGCAATTGGCGGGAGGTCTAGCCAATCAGGGTCGCGTATTCCACCCATACAGTCTTTAGCCATGGGATAAATGGTGCCGTTACCATCCCTCAAAATGATGGGGCTCTCCTGAGGATGCAAAGTGATAATGTTTAAACAACAAAGAGAAACTGAAGTGCATGAAACGTATCAGACTGTGTGACTGTAGCCGGGATTCCATCCAAAGTTGCGAATTTAACTTATGCGCAAAACTGGAATATCGCATACAAAATTTGCGAACAAGCACTGTTTCCATCCAACAAATCAAAGAGAACAAAATCGTCACTTCACTGATAAACTGGCACTATAAATCACTAAGAAAAGTAGGAGAATATAATAATTTTCATATATAATAAAGTACTTGCGCTTGTGCTGTTTGGGAACGCAGTCGTGTAAGACATTTCTGGGAGGCAATTATACAGAATAAACTTTGAGACAGAACTTTGCATCGTATTCATTTCCTGAATGACCATAACATTTCAGATGCTGTGGAATGAGATCAGTCCGCTAGTTAGTCAGGTTTTGCCGTCCTATAGCGCAAAGTCAAGTGACTTTTTTTGATGCGCTTGGAGGAATTTATTCGCAAAATGTATTTCCATCTCCCATTATTCGCATCAACTCTTTTTCGCACAAGTCAAAAACCACCTCAAGCGAACGTAAAAACTTTAAGAATTAAGGGATTTTTATTCAAAATTTGGCGTTTCTATCACTCGTTTCTCATTCAATACTTCAAAATGCATATTAAAACAGAGTGATGGAAACATAGCTTGTCTCACCTGGCCATCAGTAAAGATGGCCACGTTACGCTCATTCTGGCCCAGAAAGGCCAGATTACTAGTGGGGAAGTGATTCTCCTGCTCGGCTTTGCCGGTGGCCAAGTCAAAGATACAGTACCGTACCCAGCTGCCTGTTTTCAACACAGCATGAACTCCTGCAGGATGAAAGACAACAGAACAGTTAAGCAGATGCACAGGGAAAATTCACAACAAAATGTGTGATAAAAGCAAACAATATTCACCTTTGGAGTCAACATTTACAGCTAAAATTTCAGCTTTTTCTGGGATACAAAGTTTTTTAGGAGTGCGCTGAAAACAGTCTGGAACTTTTGGCGTTCCACCAGTTTTAACAACCTGTTTAAAAGAAAAGAGAAATGTCTCAGCTAAAAATTCAGCAATATTTGTTTTTATTTTTTCCAATATTTATAGACAAGGGGTTTTCAAACAAGGTGCTGGGGTTTAAAAAAACAAAAACTATACAAAATGCAATTAAGCGTTCTCAAATGTAATAATTTAATATATATTGTTTTATGCACATGTTTATATATAGTTAATATATATATATATATATGTGTTGTGGTGTGTTGGTTGTTTGTGTGGTATATATATATGTGTTGTGTGTGTGTGTGTTGTGTGGGTATCTATATAATAGTATTTGTATGTGTGTGTGGTGTGTGTGTAATAGAGTAAGCTATAGATATATAATGATGTGTGTGTGTGTTTGTATTTTGAATGCATTTTTAGAATACTTTTCCCATCAACTGGTCAAATGCACAACACTACTGTATGCTGCGTGAAAGACGCGTGCACTCTGATGTAAACAAGCGCGGACGAGAGGCACACTGGCTCAAATGTGAGAGACGCTCCTGGATGATCGCACTTTCACTCTCTGACAGCAGATTTCGCTAAACTGCAGAAATAATAATAATAAACCATTTAAATGCAGCCGTTACCCCAGAAACCCTGTAAACAAAGCAGCTGCACTACTTTCTACTTTCCGTTAACAATATTTAATACCACTTACAATACGAAAGTTGCAACGGTGTATTTCATGAGCTAATGAACTAACCGTTGTATTTTTAAACAGATTAATAACTTCTGTAGCAAATGTAGCTATTGCTCATTGTGAATGTTGATGCATTAACTAAGGTTAACTAATGATGTCTTATTGTAAAGGGTTATTTTGCAATTTAATCTGTGTAAAACTTTTAACTTTATATTTTTTTTCTGTATTGCTTTATTGCATTTACATGTTGTTATTTTTGTTATAAGGAATAAAGTTATTAAACCGGTTATACTGTATTATGATAGCACTTTTTTAAAACTAAATTTCAATACTGTGATAATACCGTATACCATAATAAAAGCATTAGCAATTAATCGCAAAATGAAAATTTGATACCCGCATATCTCGAATATATGTATGTGTGAGAAACATACATACATACATACATAGCAGACATACTACATAGCATCATAGTTTTTTTTTAGCCCACAAATATTAACACTGTTGCATAAATTTTTTGTCATTCAACATATGATACTTAGCATTTCCTTGCTATTCTACAGACCCCTCAGGGCTCGAAAATAAGGACTGCTCGATGGCCCGGGGCCAGCGTGAAAGACACGATCAGGCCACTGCCGCGTCGTCACAAAAACGTTATCATTTACATCTGTTTTTAAGCCTTGCTAATTAAAAAAATTCAAGCAATTTAAAAGCATCCCAGCAAGGCGCGAAAGACAACTCCATTCAGTACTCGCACGCTGTATTCTGTGTGTACAGCGCGCGCACACATACACGCCGAGCCCCGAGTTGATTTTCTTTCCAGGTCTTTTTCGTGCACTTGAACTAAATCTACAAATTTTCAAAATACCCTCCTGGCGAGTACTTGTGTAGCTTTCATTGATTCATCTATATTTAATTTATACAGTGGAGCACAGGCGCACTGGTCAACTGGCCATTTTTTTGTTTTATTTCAGAGACGGTCTCTGTTCCGTGCTTGCACACGAACACTGCACTGCAATAATTTTTTCAAAATGTCATTTGTGTGGAAATATTATGTTATTATTATACTTAGTCTGTAAACGGGTGTTAACAGAGGCCAGAGATGCTGAAGACGAACGCAAAGAGGAGAAAATGCTGTAGCAGGCAGAGCAAGATTGCGGTTCACGATGTGTGAAATATAGGAAGAAAATCCTAAATGTTGAATTTTATATGGATGTGTTTCTGAGGGAAACTGACTTTTCAGAAAAGTTTACATGGTATTTTCTTTTCATCTTGACTGCGTATAATGCATTTAAAGTAGTGCTAATATGCACAGCTCTGCTTTGTGTACAGCGATAACCAAGTAAACGCTGCTGTTCCATGAGCGTCTCCTGCTGTCAGAGAGTGACATGTGCGTCTCATTCAGCCCGTCTGCTCTTTTTGTTTCGTTCTGATTTTTTATGTAGTATCACAAAGCTAAAGTCAGACCATTTTGTTTTTGCTTAAAATTTCGAAATTATACAATCTAATTTAAATAAAAAACTGCTCATGCTACAAAGTTGTGTATAATCTTTTCTTTTCTTTTTTTTGATCAATTCATTATTAACATGCAGTGGTTACCACCAATTTCAAATGGCTATGTCCACTTCCAGAATAAAAATTCTGATAATTTACTCACTCCCATGTCATCCAAGATGTTCATTTCTTTCTTTCTTCATTCACAAGGAAATTAAGTTTTTTGAGGAAAAAATTCCAGGATTTTTCTCCATATAATGGACTTAAATGGTGGCCAACAGGTTGAAGGTCCAAACTGCAGTTTCAATGCAGCTTCAAAGGGCTTTACACGATCCCAGCTGAGGAATAAGGGTCTTATCTAGCCAAACCATCGGTCATTTTCTGAAAACATTTATATTTATACACTTTTTAACCACAAATGATCGGCTAGCATTAGCTCTGCTATTTGTGGTATAAGCATTTGTAGTTCAGTTTATAAAAAAATTTTTTCCAGAAAATGACTGATCGTTTCGCTAGATAAGACCCTTATTCCTCGGCTGGGATCGTGTACAGCTCTTTTGAAGCTGCACTGAAACTGCATTTTGGACGTTCAAATCGTTGGCCACCATTGAAGTCAACTATATGGAGAAAAATCCTCAAAAAACTTAATTTCTTTGCGACTGAAGACAGACAGACATTAACATCTTGGATGACATGGGGCTGAGTAAATTGTCAGGAAATTTTTATTCTGGAAGTGGACTTATCCTTTAAGTAGTGACTGTTTAAAATAAAACTTTCTTCATCAAAATGCCATTTTTAATTATCAATCAATGTTTCGGCAAATGGAAAGGTTTCTGCCCATGTGTGTGCTTTTACAGCCGCATGTGCATTTACCTGTAGCTCATCTATTCTGAGCAGTCGACAGTCTTGCAGCAGTGAGGAGGGGTCAGAGTCAGTGGGAGCTGCGCTCTGGCTGCTCACGCTGCTCGACGTCCCTGGAAATTTCACAGCAACATATGCACCATCGACTTTTAGCACCTTGAGTTCAAAAGAGAGAACTGTTGCAAATGAGGTGTCATAGCAAAGCATCACACATTGACAACACAAACAGCAACATCACACGTCATGTAAAACACAGTATGCTTGTATAAAATGTCATCCATCACTGGTAATTCTTATTATATTAAAAGGTTGCAAAAATGCAGACAATAAATCAGTGGAGAAAATATGCTTGTAGTTTCGGTCTCCACTGGATCGGCGTTGTACATCTGCACCCACCTTTCCCACGGGGACGTTTTTAACGTCCTCCACGAAAACGACCTCTCGTAGAGGCCACTGCTCCTCATTGACTTTCTCCTCCTCCTTTGGAGCCGGCGTTGAGCGCCTTCGCTCTGTAGCACAGCAGGTAACAGGTTAGCAACGGCAAAACACTGCCGCCACATCTCACAAAAGACCAAACTGATGTTTAAACTGTTTCAATTTAAGTCAGCTACTTATTTAAAAACATAGATATGAGGATGTTGGTGTTTTAACGCCATGCCAGCTTCCTTGGCTATTTTCATGGCAATTAACAAGCTGAAACCGAATAAAAATGAAATTCAAAAGATTTTGCCTTAGATACATCTCTAAAATGGTTTCAAGGTTAACTCTGTAATTAAAAAAATTAAATAAAAAACATTTGAGGGTGTTTGCAGAGTAATATAATTTCCTAAGAGAATGTAAACCAGCAGAGTTTAATCAAATGTTTCAAAGATGTGAGAAAGGCCATGAATAGCAAAACAAACAACAGGTTTCACAAACAAACAAACAAACCGAACCAATCAATGCAGCACACATCCATTAGGCAAGTGACTACTTCATTTATACACTGATCGCAGGCCATCCTTATTGTTTCATCATGAGAAGGACACTTATATTATGGAAAAATCTGTGAAATGACAGTAGAATTCCAGGAGAAATCAAAATGAAATTTTCACTCAGAAAAATGTATTGCACTTAATTTTTATAAAGTAACACATTGAAATAAAGATGAAATTTAGGTAGAAAGACTTCAATAGTCTGTTTTATTTACAACTTTGAAAAATCTTTGTTTACAGTGAAGGTTAGTTGTAAATTACTTTCATTTTACAAGAAAGAACTATTTCATGTTTTGTACTTTTAACCCTCATATTGAGTTCAATTTGTTACTACCTATTTCTTTGCAATTGTTTGACAAACTTACTTGCAATTTCTGAGTGAAAATTCATTCTACTTCAAATTTTTAGGTCAATATAAACCCTGCACAACTGTGGATGGGTTAGTGGTCCAGTGTACGTACTGTAGGGCAGAGAAGCACTGCTGGCGATGGAGGAAGTGTCACTGCATGTGGACGCTGGTGAGGGCGGAGGGCCCATTTCCGTCTTCACCAGCTCTGGCTTGCTCTCCGTTCTGGCAACAAGAACAAGCACAACTGTTAGCATATTATTTTTAGCATAAATACCTCCATGCATGTGTTTGGTCACAGAAGAACAGTCATCTTACTTGATCTCCTGTGTCTTGGTGTTCTTCTCCATGTTCTTCAGGCTCTCGGGCGAGCGGAGCTGGAAGCGGCAGCTGTCGTTCATGTTCCACACGGACTCCAGCAGAACGCCCACTTTAGGGATCCCAGCGTTTACGGAGAAGGCCACGGCACCAGCGTGATACAGAGGGTTATTCCTCAGGCACACCTACGGGAAATGAGATGTCATCACTGTAAACCTCAATTGGAGTGGGCATTATAGCAAAAAAAAAAAGTTTTTCATGATCCACAATCACAATTTTGTTAGTTCATAAGACTATTTTGCATGTTTCTGAACCATACCAAGCTAATTACGCGATTTAAAAATAACAGATCATTTTTGTCAAATTAGGGATGGGTGATATGATCAAAATCCTCAACATGACCAAAATATACCAAATTCACTTTCAATGATTGAATTGAATTTCAATGATTGAAACTCACTGAATGATAGAATAATGATTGAAAACAAAACAATAATGATGTTATTAGAAATAAGGTTAAAAAAAATACAAATTACAAATAATTAGGGTTGGATATTTTCCAAATTTTTTTCAACTCCACATATCAAAACCAATTCTTATCAAATTTTGGTTTTAATTACAACCTTTTTTTATGAGATAAGAACAAAAAAAAGAAATACTCAAATTAGCCTACCTTCTATTCTTGGCATATTTAGGCTATAATCACTAAACTGCCAAATCAGGTCTATT
Organism: Sinocyclocheilus anophthalmus; assembly: GCA_018155175.1. Classification (NCBI taxonomy): domain Eukaryota; kingdom Metazoa; phylum Chordata; class Actinopteri; order Cypriniformes; family Cyprinidae; genus Sinocyclocheilus; species Sinocyclocheilus anophthalmus. The sequence goes on from JADLZN010000132.1 coordinate 251,776, forward strand.
TAACAGTAGCATTCAAATAAGAAACACTCCACAGTCTTCACTGTATGACTTAAATATACAACGATTTTTATTAAAGCTACTGAAGTTATTCAGTCAAGAGCAATGAGTGATTTTCTCTGTCTTTTGTTGTTTGATTAACATTAATGACAGACAGCAGAAAATATATTAGGCTGCTGTCACTTTAAGACCAAAAGCGCAAATCTAATATACTGACACGCATCTGATTTCTTTCCCAACGGTTTATGCTCAATTAAGACAAAACCGATTGCGTTTATGTGAATACTTGGAAAGTCTGGCTTTATTTTGTGTGCATCTGGCCATTCAAGCCCAATAATCTATCAATTCTCACTTCATATCATTGCCACAGCAATATATCTTAAAGGGGTCATATGAGGCGATTTCAAGTTTTCCTTTCTCTTTGGAGTGTTACAAGCTGATTGTGCATAGATAAGATCCCTGAAGTTGCAAAGACTGAAGTCTCAAATCCAAATAGATATTCTTTATTAAAGTTAAGACTTTGCCACACCCCCCTAAAACGGCTCGTCTAACACGCCCCCACATATCTAGGTCACTATGTGGGAATATTTGCATAATGCCGCCCAAATGTGCACGCAAAGAAAGAAGGCGTGGTTTCAGTAACCGCAGTTAGTGTTGAAGCAGCATGTCAGGGAGACGCTGTGTGTTTCTAGGAGAAAGCAAAAGCACTTTATTTGGCCTTCCGAAAGTAGATGCATTTAGGAATCTTTAAGATTACTTACAACAGAACAGCAATGCATTTTATGGACGACCGTTTCGTGAACATATGAGAGGAGGTAATTCTGACTTTGCTATGACAATCTGGCGCTTCTGAATCAGCAACTGTTTTGTTATTGGTTTAAGTATTTGCTATTGACTGTTCAAATGCAGAGTTTTGCGCATCATGTGTGTGTGTGTGAGAGAGAGAGAGAGAGAGAGAGACAGCGTCACATCACAGTAGAGTCAGCTGTCTTAACCGCAGCTTGTGTACTGCATCAATACTGTGTCTGTTCCCCTTTCGGGCTTGAACTGATGGTAAAACTAATGACATTATTTACTGTCTTTACATTTATTTTGAAAGATGAAGCTCGCGATTATGGTAAGGGGCGTTACATTTCCGACGAGTGCTTGCGGTGTTCGGCCAATCACAATGCACTGGGTCAGCTGGCCAATCAGAGCAGACTGCGCTTGTCGGAAGGAGGGACTTTGTAGAAAACGAAGCGGTTGAGAGAGGCGGGGCATAGAGGACCTACATTAATGTACAGTATTTGAAAAATAGTGTTTTTTGAACATTAAAGCATGTCAACATATTCTGTTACACCAAATACACAAAATAATGATCTTTAAAAAAAGCATCATATGACCCCTTTAAGATCACCAGCCCTAATCATCACAAAAAAAAGAAAAACGAGTTTGCAAACAACAATAACACGTTCCTCACCTGAGTTCCTACTGTGATGTTGGGTATAGAAGAGATGCCTGCACTGGACTTTGGCTTCTTGTTCTTGGCTCTGGCCTTTTCAAGCATCTTTTTCCGCTGACTAAAAGGCACAACACCCCTAAAGGAAAAAGAAACTCTGAATTTATTCACAGATCACAAGCACAACGGCTCAAACTATCAGACATGATCCTGCCTGCTCACCACCAGTAAAGGCTGCTCTCCAGCTGGGTGCAGGTGTACAGGGCACAGCAGTGCAGAGAGATGATACGCTCTCCCTGCAGCTCCGGGAACATTTGTGCGCCATGTTCCAGTTTAGCAGCAACAGTGCTCAGAGTTTCATCCACCCATGTCGCCACCTACACAATGCAAGTTATTGGAAATTTGAGATCCGAGGACATTTTTTAGTACTGGAGTGTGCAGCACTGATCTTTTTGTATCCGCCCACTCCTGTCCTATGATTTTGTTCTCACCCACTCCCATGTAAATAAATAAAGGTCTTCTACCTTGTTACTTTCGGTGGCCACAGTGGCTCGGATACTGTTGGCAGACAGGTGGGTGATCTTTTCATTGGTCAAGCCCAGGAAAGGGACACGAGGGTGATGTATAGAAGGATTCTACGAAAGCGCAAAGATTTAATTCAATCAAATCAAATCAAAGTGACAGGAATTCCTTGTTCGATGTGCATTGCAAATCTTACTTGTGCGTTTCTGTAAGGTTCAGGCTCATTCCACTTCCACTGGTACAGTTCACCTTTGGTACTGACGGCAACCATCTCAGAGTACAAAGCCCCAATGCTGACAAACTTTGTTACATAGTCCTAAAGAATCACACAACCAAGGATATATAGCAACTATACAAATAAAATATGAATCCAAAGAAATTGGACTAACAACCTAAAGTGTAATCCAAACAGGCTGGCCATTAAATCAAAAGATAAAATAAGGATGTGCAAGATTAAAAGGAGTACTAATAAATACAGTTTAAAAGACTCATGCCAAGTTTTTAGAAAATATAATCTGATATTAGTTTCTGAAACTTGTTTATGAGACTTAAAAGTTGTTTGAATGACTCAAAAAAATCTGGGTTATTTTTGTTAACTGAAAATAAAGAAAACTAAAACAAAAAAAGCATTTTGTTACTTGAAATAAAACAACTTATAGTAACCAAGTTTTAATTCTATGTTGTTTATTTCAGCTAGGTGTCAATATATATTTCTCATTTTCGTTTAACTTGGAGTACTAGAATAACTCAAACGGAAGTAAAAACTGTATACTTTTATAAAAAATAAAAAATAAATCCAAAAAATACACAATTAATTGAAACCAATTTTATATAAATTTAAAAAAATGTTTAAACCTTTTTATTTTAAAATTTAAATAATCTGATACACAAAAAACAAGTTATGTCATTTAACTGAAACTATTGATTTATGTCATTAAAACTGAACTAATCTTGCAATGTCATAAAAAGCCTTTTTCTTGACATCCAGTTATGAGAATCAAAATAGGTTTTACAGTCATGACATTACAACAAAATTTGTTGCAAACACCCCACTGACTGACTCAAACAGGTTGACAAGTTTTACAAATAATATTTAAAAGAAGAACTGCTCTACTATCACTTTTAAAGAAATAAAACATTATACTAAACTACTTTTACCTCAAATTTCAGCCATGAACTCAAAAAAAGAAACAGCACGCAGAAATTGAACACACGTTAATTATCATTGACCCATAAATAGACCGTTCACCCAAAAATGTTGCTCCAAAACCTGTATGCATTGCTTTCTTGTGCAGAACTCAACAGAAGATATTTTGAAGAATGTTTGTAACCAAACAGTTTCCGTTCGCAAGGACTTGTCAATATAATTAAAAAAAAAAAAAAATAAAACAAGCAATGGCAACCGAAACCAAATGTTTTGTTACCAACATTCTTCAAAATATCTTCTTTTATATACCCAGAATAAATAAAGAAAAAAAAAATACAGGTCCGAAACTAAATGATGACCACGTTTACATTTTTGGATAAACTATGACAAGACTTAAAATGCACCATGGAAATCTGAAATAGGGATGCACCGAATGTCCAGCAAGAGCAATTATTCGGCTGAAAAAAATTTGGTGTTCGGCCGAATAAGCGAAAACACCGAATAAATTGTACCAAACAATGACGTGACATGATCAAATAGAGAGGCATGCTAATGCAGCAAACATGTCGGAGGTGTGGAAGCATTTAAAACTGCCTGAGAAAGACGCAAAAATCCATACAAGCAACGACAGCGAGAGACTGCTTATTTCTGCATCTGCACCTCATGTCTCCGATGAGAAGAGGAAAGGGGTGGTTGTTGTTGGTTACTGTATGATGATTGAAATTGTGAAATGGCCTTAAACAATTAGTAAGTAAACTGCAGAACGTTAGGTTTTCTAATGCACGCACGGATTGCATGTATTCAAACAGCGCTGCATGAGCTCGCGGCGCCAGGGTTCAAAGTCCAAAGCGCGAGGAAAATCTGCGCTGAAACGGCGTTACTCGTCAGCTGCTCGGTAACATTTTTATAAATTTTTACAAGGCATGTGACAATGTGATACGTGCAGTAATGAGAATCATTTATAAATCTGCTGCTGTCAACAAAAAGAAGCACTGAGGTCTTCCTGGGGGTTTCTGCCAAAAAAGCTCCATCAACATTCATTAACGTTAGTATTGTAATTTTACTGTTGTTCTGTAAAATAAAAAAGACAATAATAATAATTACAACAGCTATATTAATACATTATAACATTCACACAGTGTTCAAATCGGTAATAGATTTGTATCTGTGGGATCTGAAATATTTTCTGACAAAACAGTAAAAAGCAAAATATGGGTATTTCAATTATATAATGGTGAAAAGAATTGGCAAAATACATGGGACAAAAAAAATGCAAAAAAACATGTTCGGTATTCGGCCCAGTGTTTCATTTTGTTTGGCTTCTGCCAAGAATTTTCATTTCGGTCGGTCGGTGCATCCCTAATCTGAAGTTTCTTATTCTAGGATATTGAAGGCTTAAAGGCCCACCTTATCAGGCCACCACTGGAGCTCTTCACCCAGAGTGACAGGGCTCTGCAGCGGCACGCTCTTCTTGTCAAGGCTGGGCTCTCCCTCACGGCTGGTGGAGCCACGCTCCGCATCGAAGGAGGTTCCATCCAGCCACCTCCTCTCGCGCAGCCTCAGGACCGACTCCCGCTCGCGGAGCAATTCAGAGTCTCGCTCTAGGGGGAGAAGGAGAACTGGTATGCAATAGGGTCACACCAGTGGGATAACAGTAAGCCACTCTCTGGGAAAGACCCTCGGAATAGTGAGATTTCATACAAATTACAATTAATAAGACTAAAAATTCTACTGTACTTCTGTGACACCAACCACCAAAAACAACTGACCATAATGTTGTAAATACGACACTGCAGGTGAAAAGGATCCATGACCATTTTAGGTAATGATCCATAATTTATTATAAGTAAAATAGGGCTACATATGGACGCTGTACAGGATGGCTTTGTCAGTTGGTGGGTCGCATTAGCAGCGAAAACATCTTGTTGACGGGGGTGTCCAGCATTAGCTGAGCTGTATGGGTATAAACTGCAGGGTCTTATGGGTAACTGTCTGCACTGCAGGGCCTTTCGCAGAGGGCTCACTAGACCATGCAGGACAACTGGACACGCTCTCAAACGCACAGACACTCACACACAACACAAACATGCAGCAAGGCATCTTAAAGGATTTGATATCCAGAGGCTGATCATAAAGCACTCGGTTCACAGATGCTGGTTTATGAACATGTAATTTGAAATGAAATGAAAGTATAATTCTGGACTGCATTATTTGCATGCGATTCAAAAATACAACGCATGACCTGACCCAAACTTGTTGTTAAGTTCAGTAACTAACAGTTGCATAGCAACATTGTAACCTGATGCATTATTATAGAACTCAGCTGGTTCCAATCAGAATTTGAACTCATTTTAAAATTAGCGTTACTGTTTTGTTTTAAAGTGTTGCATAATGGGCATCTGTATTCGCAGGGATTCATTTGTTATGATTAATCTTTTGTTTGACTTCAGTTTCAAATCAACAGCATCTTTCATATCTGCATCTGAATGTGTTGCGAGTTGTGACTTTATTTATTAAAAATACAGCATTAACGATGAACGCAGTGGTTGTGGCACAAGCATTTCCACAAATCTTGCTGAATGGCTTCATGACACTCAGTGTATGCAAGCATGACTGTGTGTTTTAGGCTTTACCTCGTGAAGAGCCGAGACGAGACAAGGAAGAGCGTCGGAAAGAGGGGTAGCCGAAGTAGCTGATGTCCTCAGAGAACATGGCGTCCGCGTCAATGATCACGCTGGGGTGCGCAGAGTGAATGTCCGCGTCTAGCAGTGACATCAAGTCTTCTGTGGAAGTATGAAAGGTATTGTCAGAAATGTTTGTTAAAATGACTTGAGCGTCATTACCGTGCCCCATCTTCTGTTTACCTCCAGGTAAGTAGGACTCGCTGGCCGTGTCGTCTCCGTCATCGCCGTCCTCATCGTCTCTGCTCAGCAGGTTGTTTACAGCCAAGTTCACGTCAAGGTTTGTGCGCTGCAGCTCTCGAATGATGACACTCCTGGACTTTCCCTGAAGAACCACCTGGGCCTATTTGGGGAAGCAAAGCCAATCAGTTACGACATTACAAAGCAGGTCTGGGTCACATGTCACCCCAAAATGAATTAAATAATAAAAAAAATAATAGAATATACCAAATTAATACTATATTTGTAATATTTTTGTTAACTGCATAAAGCCCAATTTTATTACCTGCATTTTATTGAAAACAATCCTTAGCTATTAATAAAATTATAAATGCATGCAAAACATTTTGAAACAAGATTTGTAGTATAAATACAATATTTTGCTTTCTAATGTAAACTGTCATGTTTCTAAAATTTTATTAATGTGAAAAGCAATATGAATTGTTTTGTAGTATTTATACTTCAAACCTTTACACACACACACGATGTTTAGCATATATTTGTATTTGTTAATATATTTTATTATATTATATACTGTAGCATTTATATGTGAGCCTGGAGCACAAAAGCATGTTAAGGGTCGCTGGGTTATATTTTGTAGCAATAGCCAAGCAATACATTGTATGGGTCAAAATTATTGATATTTCCTTTATGCCAAAAATCATTAAGACATTAAGTAAAGATCATTTTTCCATGAAGATATTTTGTAAATTTCCACCGTGATTATATCAAAACTTAATTTTTGATTAGTAATTTGCATTGCTAAGAACTTAATTTGGACAACTTTAATGATGATTTTCTCAATATTTAGATTTTTTTGCACCCTCAGATTCCAGATTTTCAAATAGTTGTATCTCGACCAAATATTGTCCGATCCTAACAAACCATACAGCTTTCATATGACGTATAAATCTCAATTTCTAAAAATGGACCCTTATGACTGTTTTTGTGGTCCAGGGTCACATATTTCACACCTTTCCGTACACTGATTGGCTGCTTTATATCTCTTGTTAAAAATCTAATACATTTGTTTTACTATATTGTACATTATATTATACACATATATTATATTGTTTTATGTAATATTGTAGTATTTATATTTCAACCTTTACACACAATGATTCACATGGATTTATATTTATTAATAATTTTAAATATTTTTCAATACAACAAACGCAGGCAATAATCATCAAAATAATTTAGGGTTAAAATACCCAATTATTTTGCTAAATGACCAAAAAATTCTTTCTGTGTTTTATTTTTTATTTTTATTATTCAGTTGTATTGTATTTCTAAAGCTAAAAATTCTATGAGATTCTCAATTGAGAATGAAGTTTCTGTTATGTAAAAAGCTGAATAATATACACAAACATTACATGGAACTTATTAAGCAGAGCTATGGCAAGCACATCCAACTTAAACAGCCAAAATCAGGAATGTGGAAGAGGCCCATGAAGCGAGTGTTACCTGAGAGATGAGCTCCTCTGGGATGACAGAGGCTGGAATTACGGGCTGTGGCTGACTGCCCAACAGGCCGGAGCCTCGATCTCTGCCAGTGCGGATCACGCGGGTCTGTCTGCGTGAATCACGGGCTGCTGTGGAGGACCGGCCTGAAGATCCTCCTCCTCCAGCGCCTCCTCCAGCGCCCCCTCCGCTCCCGCTGCCTCCTCCTGCGCCTCCACCACTGCTGGCTCCACCTCCACTGCTGCCACCATTTACTCCTGAACTCCAGCGGCTCCTGTCAGGCACAGCGTGCAATCAGGATCAGTGTACGGCCAACAAGATTCCCTCTGCATCTGATATTAAACTCCAACAGCCCACTTCTAAGGACTAGTTTCATATTCTTTGTCTTGTGATCATGAGAGAATTAAGATGGATGTTTTAATATTGATTCAGTGATTTAAGCACTTTAAAACTGATTTAACAATTCAAGGTCACTCAAACGCTAATTATGCATTCATATATTTAATTGTTTTAGTATTTATCATCATACAGTTTTACTATGTAATATATTACAGCTTATACAATAAAAGTTGATTGTGTATTTACTGGGTAAATACTTAAATGTGGTGGTAATACTGGATAATGCACATTTTATATACTATATATAGTATTGTTCTATATTATAATATAAAATATAAATATTCTTTTGTTACTATGCTATTCATAGTGATTCATTAATCAAAACTATGAAATTTTCTCGTGTCATCTTAGCTAAAAATTGATAATGTACTTTAACTGTAATTTTACTTTAAATATTTTTCTTATTTAAGCTACAATGGCTAATAACATATATAATATTAGATAATTATGGAATTATAGAATATACACAAATATTGCTGTTTATGACTATATATTTTTGTACATTGGTTCATATGAAAATGCTTAAATATTTTTCATAAATACGGATTTTTCTCTATATACACACACACACTTCAACCTACTTTGCTATTTGCACCTGCAGTTCTGATCGCCTGCACCAACTTACCCAAGGTGTTGCTGCCAGTCTGCCCAGTGTGTCAGAACCAGACAGGAACCAGGGCGGATCACTAGTCCTGCCTGGCCTGGAGCTCCTTCCTGCCCCTGAGACACTGCTCAACTTTGAACTGGAAACAAAAGATGGGAGATCAGTTACAAACCTATAGTCCCACATGTGGGACCATCACAGACCCTGGAAAGCCCAGGCCTACGAGCCAATCGGCCTCTTGTACCGTGGGGCGACTAACATGGCAACACCCTTGGGAATCAGAACTGACTGCAGCTCATTCCTCAGGCAAGAGCTGTAGGAAAAGCTGACAGGGAACTGCTAAAGATTTCCCCTAAATCATGTGCCATCATGCCCGCTAAATATTTCGGTCATATACAAACACCAAGGATTGCTTGAGGTTCACAAAAGGGAATTTGCAATGCTGCGACATGGCTTCGATCAAAAAAACACTAAAGAAGCACTATCCCACCTCCTCGGTTCAAACAAAAATGCACAAACAAACCACTGCAATAAGCAGTGAACAGCAAAGCGGTCAACATCAGCATAACAAGTCATTTTTGCAGTTTACTTTCAATAAATAGTCTTTTCGTACTCGGAAGCTTTGAATTGTAAGAGTTACAATATATTTATGTCTTAAATTAAAATTTTCTGTACCACCAAATATTAAAGTGTTTATAAGGTAGTGTTGTAACATGCTTGCATGTGTATTTGGTTTTCCCCATTTCGGTAATAAAAAAACACTGCTGATAAAACCAGACGACAAAAGCTGGCCATGCCTAATCTACAGGCTTTAGACTGACAGAGTTCCTTCCATTTGAACCGCTTCATAAAATTCCCTTCCTTCCATCACAAAGAATATAATGCAAGCACATATTTTCCATGCAACTGTAAGGCTACATCTTTGGAATAATTACTTCATATATAGTGTTCATATTTGAGCGTATTTACACTATGCTAACATTAAAAAAATCATCAGTATGTCTTCACGCCAAAGCCCACAACACAACCTTTAATCATATAAGATGGGTAATGCCGGTGAAAATTCAGCACACTTGAAACAGAATTAAGAGAAACTTAATACATAAACCCAGAGCAATTATAACCGGAAGGGACAGATCTAGAGTTATTTTGCATGCCAGCTCATACAGTGGGGAAAAAAAGTATTTAGTCATCCACCAATTATGCAAGTTCTCCAACTTAAAAAGATGAGAGAGGCCTGTAATTTTCATCATATGTATACCTCTACTATGAGAGACAAAATGAGGAAAAATAATCCAGAAAATCACATTGTAGGATTATTAAAGAATTTATTTGCAAATTATGGGGGAAAATAAGTATTTGGTCAATAACAAAGTTTCTTCTCAATACTTTGTTATGTACCCTTTTTTGGCAATGACAGAGGTCAAATGTTTTTTCTGTAAGTCTTCACAAGGTTTTCACATACTGTTGCTGGTATTTTGGCCCATTCCTCCATGCAGATCTCCTCTAGAGCAGTAATGTTTTGGGGCTGTGGCTGGGCAACACGGACTTTCAACTCCCTCCAAAGATTTTCTATGGGGTTGAGATCTGAGACTGGCTAGGCCACTCCAGGACCATGAAATGCTTCTTACGAAGCCACTCCATCGTTGCCCGGGCGGTGTGTTTGGGATCATTGTCATGCTGAAAGACTCAGCCATGTTTCATCTTCAATGCCCTTGCTGATTGAAGGAGTTTTTCACTCAAAATCTCACGATACATGCCCCATTCATTCTTTCGTTTACACGGATCAGTCGTCCTGTCCCTTTGCAGAAAAACAGCCCCAAACATGATGTTTTCCACCCCATGCTTCACAGTAGGTATGGTGTTCTTGGATGCAACTCAGCATTCTTTCTCCTCCAACCACGACAAGTTGAGTTTTTCCCAAAAAGTTCTATTTTGGTTTCATCTGACCTTATGACATTCTCCCAATCCTCTTCTGGATCATCCAAATGCTCTCTAGGCAAACTTCAGACGGGCCTGGACATGAACTGGCTTAAGCAGGGGGACACGTCTGGCACTGCAGTATTTGAGTCCCTGGCGGCACAGTGTGTTAATGATGGTAGCCTTTGTTACTTTGGTCACAGCTCACTGCAGGTCATTCACTAGGTCACCCCGTGTGGTTCTGGGATCATTTTGCTCACAGTTCTGTGATCATTTTGACCCCACGGGGTGAGATCCTGTGTGGAGCCCCAGATCGAGGGAGATTATTAGTGGTTTTGTATGTCTTCCATTTTCTAATAATTAATCCCACAGTTGATTTATTCACACCAAGCTGCTAACCTATTGCATATTCAGTCTTCCCAGCCTGGTGCAGGCCTACAATTTTTTTTTTCTGGTGTCCTTTGACAGCTCTTTGGTCTTGCCATGGTGGAGTTTTGGAGGTGACTGTTTGAGGTTGGGGACAGGTGTCTTTTATACTGATAACAAGTTCAAACAGATGCCATTAATACAGGTAACGAGTGGAGGACAGAGGAGCCTCTTAAAGAAGTTGTTACAGGTCTGTGAGAGCCAGAAATCTTGCTTGTTTGTAGGTGACCAAATACTTATTTTACCAAGGAATTTACCAATTAATTCTTTAAAAATCCTACAATGTGATTTTCTGGATTTTCTTTTCTCATTTTGTCTCTCATAGTTGAGGTATACCTATGATGAAAATTACAGGCCTCTCTCATCTTTTTAAGTGGGAGAACTTGCACAATTGGTGGCTGACTAAATACTTTTTTGCCCCACTGTATATGCATTTTCCATGCATCTAACAGGGGTAATAATTTCTCACCCATCATTGCCATCGGGCTTGCCGAGCTCCAGTCGGTCGGGCTGGACGGCAAAGTTTATCCTGCAGATACGTCCATCCTGAAACAAAAGAGTGTCATTTTCTGCATTGCTTTGTTTTCATTAGACAAAAATGTATTATATATTCATCCTCTTGTTGTTCCAATCCCATATTCTTTTTGTTTTCAATGCAACACAAAAGCAGAATTTGAAGAAATTGTGCATTGCTCTTTTAAAAAGGTCCTTTTGAAGCTTAAGAAACAGTATCTGTGAAATTCAGTTTTTATGGAAATTGCTTGCTTTGAATTCAGTAACCACTTCGATAAAAGCATCTGCCAAACGCATAAATGTAAATGTAACGAATAAAAGCAAAAACCAGCAAACTGGTTTGGAACAACATGAGTACCAGCAAATGCCATATTTTAATATCATTAAAACCGTATTCGATCACCGTGATTTGAACAACTGAGGATAAATACGGTCCAGCATAAAGCAGTTTTTAATAACAGTCTCACGTGCGCAAAGCAGCAGAGTAGTTTCGTTTCGTGTGAAAACATGGCGGGAAGCTGGGAGGGTTTAAAAGAGTGCTAAGGGAATTATACAAATTAATATATGAATTAATTATATGAGCGTACCTCTGAAGGCTTTGACTGACTTCAGAAAAGATTCAATGGTGTTTTGCTTTCATCTTCGCTCCATGTAATACCTAATAAGTAGTGTTCTTAATAGCAATGCTGCTTTGTTCACAGGAAACAGCTCTAATTCTGCCGTTTCAAAAGCGCCACCCAGTGTCAGAGAGCGGATTTACAGAGTTACATTGACATTCAGCCTGTGTGGAGTTTTTGCCTGGCCAAAAATAACAGTCCGAATTTGCATACCCTGCTGTAAATTTTGACCGGTTGTTGAAAAACAAGCTTATGTGGATTCTACACATTTAAACAATTCGGATAAGTTATATAAAATAATTCGAGCCTAAAAAATAAAATACATATAATCGTTTATTAATCAATTAGCATTTTGACTTAACCCTTTTTTTATTTAAAGGCTGTTTGGGTAAATGTGAGGTTTAAAAATCATAAAAAAATAATTTGGCGCCTATGTTTTTTTCTTATAGGAGCCAATGGCTCCTTACTTGATTTTTTTTGTCTGGAGTCCTGTAAACTGTTGTCAGTCATGTTGTCATTTAAAATCGGACCATCATTGGTAATGTTATTGTTTTAGTGTTTATGCAAACTAAAAGTAATTGTATTTATTGTTTGTTAACTTTAAAGTCCTCCTGTAGTCAAAAATGTTATCCCTTAAACCTCATCAAAATTACATATCCATGACCAAAATTACATGATCCAGAGATAATGACTGATAGAACTATGTTTTTACTAGCGGACAACTAAAGTGAATACTATAACATTCGTTAAAGTTACTTACTACTTACTTGACGATGTTGTGTCTTCAAAATGCCTTGAAGACTTGAATGCAGACAAGTTTGTGATTCCAAATCGCGCCCACGATCATACACGTGTGACGTGCGGATGTCAATGCAGGAGAGGAGCGTCTGACTCCGGGCTACTTTTACACTGTTGCCGCGGGTTTATTATTCAAGTTAGTGGTTCTAAATTCACATTAAACCACAGCTTCATAATCATTCATCCTCCTATTTTAGTTTTGTGTTGTGTGCTTGTAACCGGGATTCACGGTTTCCATCGCTACGCAGATTTCCCTGTCAAAGTTGACAAAGACAATTACTTGCTTCATTCCTGAATGATTCAGCTGTTCTAACAAATCAATTGAATTAATGATTCATTGATAAAATCAGTGACTTGTCGCCACTTGCTGGCAGTTTTAGTTTCATTTTTAGTTATTTAAATCATTTAATATTTCTTTAATAAGACATACGTAACAATCCTATGAAATTAGTACTAATAAATTCATTTGTACTACAGAGCTGGCACAGAAGAACACAAAGTGGCCTTTGGATGGTACATTTTTCAGATGTTTATTGTGCCTCATAGGTGGCTATGAGTACAAATACTCATGTGGAGATTGTTTTAAATATAACATTTTGAATACAGAAATATTAATTCTTCAATTGATTCGTTCGAATGGCTGATTCATTCAGGAATGAAGCAAGTGACCATCTTTATCAACTGATGGAAATCTGTCGTAGTGACGGAAAACTTTAATCCCTGTGGTTATTGGTATATTTTGCATGCAAACCTTGTATAAATGGAGAGTGGGATATGCTAATGACAGGAATCTATCCCTTGACGTGATTGGTTATTGAATTTTGTGACGTAGCAAACCGTGGGCTGTTTCAAACCGCGTTTCTGGGACTGCCTTTGGGAAACTACAGTTTTAAAGAGAAAATACTCAGCAATGGTTTTAGATTGGCACATGGTTTGTCTAAAAACATATTAAAAACACCTCATAGACAAATAAACATTACAAACTTGATTTTCACTACAGGGGGACTTTAAATAAAAAAACTTGGTGTAATGATTTATGTTTCAGTACTTTTTTTACATTTCCAGCACATTTTAACAATACCGTGATAATAATGATAATCGATAAATATGAAAATATGAATTTAGATATGGATACGGATGACCATGTCCTAACACGTTTATAGTGACCTAAATTGATAATTTAGGTCACTATAAACGTGTTAAGAAATTGTCATACGTTACATCTCTAATTCATATTTAGAGTAAATTATTGCTTTAAAATACAATGATCCACATGAAAAAACAAAACACTTCAGGTTTATGAAAAAGCCTGAAATAATGCATGATATAAAGTAACAGTGCTGCATAATAAAGGTTACCTCAAGGAGAAATCCAGCATGATTTGGTCCAACCACACACTGCTTAAGTTTGGCCTGCTCCAATGGAACAAGGTGTGGATGACTGCCGTGTGGACAGAGAAATGTTAGTCAAGTGTTTTCACAAAACTCAATACTTCATTGATGTGGAAAGAACTCTAAAACCACCGGGCTTAAAATGTAAATGCTTGGTAAAACATACCTGTTACAGTTGTATTTGTTGAGCTTTTCCGACACTTCACGGAGTCTGTAAGAAACATCAAAGGCATGTGATGCACTGGGATTATAAAACAGACTCAATACCCACAGTAAATACAATTATTCAATATCTAAAATAATAATGTTCATGCCACATTATCAAAGGCACAGCTGAATGTAGAGAGTCATCATTTATATTGGCTTGAGCAATGGCCAACACCTCTGAACCGAAACTGGCCAAAACCTAGGCAGGAGAGAGGATTACTATTACGGTTTGAATAGAGGAAATCTGTAGGAGACGGAAGGAAAACTGAGCAACAGATCAGGCCTCATGGTCAGAAAAAACCAAGTGCCCTTGTGGGTCATTCTGGGCCCTTTTTCTGGGCATTTTACACTTATTCCTGTCATGTTTAAATACTAATAATGCTTTAATACATATGCATAACGCATTTGGAAAATGCAATTCGAAAAAAACTTAATCCATCAGAATAATGAATGTTCCAACAAACCTGCAGGCCTAGTTTCAGTTCACAAACAAATGACCCCCTAAGTAAACCAAAATTCAATCAACATTGATTTATGATTCCTTAAAATAGCTAAATGGGCTTTAAAACGGAGCATATTTATACAAAGCCCAGTAAAAATCTCAACCAATACATCCACTATAAATAATCATGTCATGGAAGAGAATGATACAACAAACATAAAACTTAAAATAAGATTAATAAATAAGATTAATAAAATAAAATAAAATTTGGTATAGGGCTGAAACGATTCCGAGTAACTTGATTACAAAAAATCATCGAGGCAAATTATTTGTCTTATTAGTCTGTTTACTGTAACTGTAAATAGGCCTACATCTAAATGCCTCTTCAGACGCAGCTTCTGTTTCCTCTGCATTGCAAAGATGAATTTAGTTGATACTGATTTAACAGCCCAAATGTCTTATTATTCAAATTGACTGATTAAATGTAAGAATTTGACTCAAAAGATGTACACTTTTAGAAAAAAATGGCTTTATAAAGGTAAAAAAGCCCATAAAATGTAAAAATCTATTTAAACCCCCCCACCCTATTGGAAAAATTAATTTCTATCACTGCTGTGAACTGACCAGCACACAGAATATGAAGGACATCAAAAACAAGTTTCACACATACACCAGTATGTAGAGACATTTAAGAGGGTTTATTCTCCAAATAACTAATTTCATGTTGCAGAAAAATGTGTTTAAAAATTGTTTATGGTCTCTTGTTCTTGTTCCAAGTTATTTTCCTGTCCACTGATTTTTGCCTCTTACAAAATCCACAAAGCCTTCCAAGAAGACAGTAAGGCTTATATGTCATGCTTGAGCTTTCGTTAGGCTGAAACTTGAAAGTTAAGTGTATGTTGCAATGTTTACCCTTTTTAAAGTAAGGAAATATATTTTTTAGGGATGTAACGATTCACTCAACTCAATTCGATTCACGATTTTAATTTCATGATTCGATTCATGATTTTTTATTTTTTACAAAATGAATTTAAAACAAATTATAAATAAATGTGTCCTTTTATTATTGCTTGGACAAAGTGCTGTACATTTCTTTGTGAAATTGAAATATAACGATATAATAATATACTAATATAGCACTGTGCATTGTTGCTCTTTTGTTGGTTTGATTGCTTCTGTTGTCCTCATTTTGTAATTCGCTTGGATAAAAGCGTCTGCTAAATGACAATTTAAATATAAATGTAAATGTAAATAACAAAACTAAATAAGTAACACAAATAAAATAAATCTCTTCATATAAACAAAACAAGGCTTTGTCTGTGCTCTTTCCATTTAAAATGAGAGGCAACCACTGCATTTTAATCAGGATCCAAACAAAGATGCTGCATACATACAACATGAGCAGTTTTTAAACTAAATCAGATTGTATAATTTCGCTTTGACTTCAGTTTATTTTTAACTATACATAAAAATATCTGCATGAAACCGAAACAGCAGAAGCTCTGAATGAGACGCATATTCACTCTCTGCCAGTAGGTGGCGCTTAAAGCGTTTCCTTGGTTTCTGCTGTAAACAAAGCAGCGCTGCACTTATGAACTTTAATATGCATTATACAGAGGCAAGAGGAAAAGAAAAAATACCATCGAAAGACAGTAAGTTCCCCTCAGACATGCATTCATATAAACTCCTACCCCTAATTGAATTGTGATTTGTTTAGCATCTCAACTGATTTGAATCGTCACGTATTTGAATCGATTTTCAACCAGCTCGCGGTTAATCGGTACATCTCTAATTTTTTATTTTTATTTTATTTTTTTTTTTTTTTCTTATTTTTTTATTTTTGATACCTTTGTATTGCATTTTTGAAAACTGAAAAAAAGTGAGGCTCCGCTGGAAATCTCTCTTCATTACGAATGAATTTTCATTTTTCATGCCGCAAGATAACAGCCCTTAAAACCAATGACTGGGTATAAAAATAGAGATTTTTAGGCCAAACAATCAGATATAAAAACAAATGCATTCAATGTCCACCAGGAAACCTTGGGTATGAGTGCACCAGGGACAAAGAACACACTTGGAAGGCAGCGTGCAAACGGCTCCAAATTGGCTGAGGAAAAAAAGATTTCTCTCAGATGTTGGCCAACTTTAGTCCTTCAAGCTCTTGGACAAAAAGTGTGTCATAAACCAGCTATAAAATAGTAAAAATGGTTGCATACCAAAATCTAGTATGTTGCCTATGTAGGCAGCATTTTAATGCACCATACACTTTTTGTCTAGAGCATTTAAATAATTTAAAAGACACAGGGCTACTGTCTATGTAGTACATTCCAAATAAGTCCCTTCTAATGTTTCATTTCAGAGAATGCCTCCTTAGTAGCAGCTCACTAGGTTTTTGAACAGAGCTAATGATTTTGCTTTTGGCATACTTGGCACACTAGTACAGCAACATGCCTACAGCATTATCTGAACAATGATAAGCAATAGAGACAACTGAACACAAACACCATGATGTTTACAAACGATAAGTCATTTTTCAAATTACATACTCAAATTATTACATACAATCATCTAAACCTATCAGTAAGGTCTTCAGATTAATTTCAATACAATCAATACTGAACCACTGAGCAGCTCCTCTTTGTATATGACCTCTGTAGATGAACTCCGTATGAAAACAAGAGGAAAGACCTGAAAACCTTCGTCCAAGTACTTTCAAAACAAACCAAAAACAACATGAATATGCTCTCCCACAATACCATAATACATGGCACAGCATATTATATTGGCAGGGAAATGGTGCCAAAAATTGGGCACAAGGCAAACACATGCATACACAAGCTTTTCAATGCATGCACTTCATGATACAAACAAAAAAAGCCCAAGATCAGCGACATCATACTGCAATGTGCACAGAGAATATCCTTGCACAGCAGCAGTCTAAGCTACTGAGATCATGCTGAATCTAGCATGAAGGGGACACTTTGCAGAAAGGTTCCTCGTTTTCTGTCAACGCAGCGCAGCAGAAAAGCCTTCAAGTCATGGCTCATTATTGCAGGACGTATCAGTGGACAATGAAGGATGGAGGGCTCCATGTACACGCTGAAACGTTAATGACTAGTGCAAGTATACATCAGTTCTGGGGAAGACAGATAGTAATGAACAGGACAACCTAACCATAGTGGCGAGAAATGCAAGAACGTGATAACTTGTAGGGCACTAAGCGTCCAAACAAAATGGCTCAAAACTGCATTAAATCTTGACGCAAGGCATGTTTTTCCCTTTGTTGGAAATGATTACCGTTTGATGCATAAAGTGTCTGAAACGCGATTCATAACACATTTTAATGCCATAAGGTAACATTTCCATGCATGAATTAAATAAATGGCACCAAAAATATGATTACACTGCTGCATACTAAATTACTCTAGTTCTGACAGTGATTCACTCTCACAGCCTGCCACAGTCTTATCTGATCTGCCAGAGTTTCAAAACCAAAAATATTTGTACACTTCTATTATCATCTAAAAGATCATTTTTTTTGGGGGGGTGGGGGGGATTTGGGCCCTTTGTGCACTTATCCAAACAAAAGGCTTCATTTGACTGATGTAGTCTCTTGCAGTGCATGTTTTTTTAAAGCGAAGCATGGCACTGCGTTTACACGTGATCTGATCCTGGTTCACTGTAAATGCAGCAAACACAATCTCTGCATACGTTGAGGTTTTAATACGCATTTAGGAACGCAACGTGCGGCTGTTACAAATTCACAGAATTTCCAACATTTTTGTGGACAGATTAAACCATTTCATTAGACTTGTAACAAGACATATTTTTGAACCCGTTTTCACAGACGCTATAGTTCCCTGCCAAAATAATAAAAGCTTGCGGGTTAAAAAAAATTAAGTAGTAAGTATTGTAATTTTACAATAAAATATTTAACTGAAACTTATGAAATCAGAATCACTGATGACTAATTGGGTTTTTAGTGTGCGGGTAGATTTATATAAAAGTAATTAACTAAATTCTTCTAGACTATTAGATACTATATTTTTTGTACAAGTGGGCAGCTGTATTCAGTAACATAATAATAAGAATGTAAAATATTTTATTCAAATTGTTTGGCTTCCTAAAAACATCAGTGTGAATGTGGACCGAGGACAATAGCAACTCAAAAGAAAGAATGTCCACTTCATAATCCATAACATTTTTTATTAGATATTTTAAATTCAACATTAGACATTATGCCAAACAAAAATTGGCAGCATATTAGCATTAAGTACTCATAATGCATATATATTTATATATAATATACACACATACATAAACATGTTTTTATTCTAGTGTCAAAATTAAAAAAAAAAAACATTTATAACTTTGATGATTTATCTATGTCACCCTTTCTTTGATGGCTTCCACTAATGGTTAGCCTGGTTTGAGGCTGATATAAGCATTTTAAGGGATTTGGGTAAACTACAATGGGGAAAAACACCCAACACAGCTTTAAAACATCCTTTAACCAACAGGAGAATGCAAAGAGACACCCATTTTGTCCAAGGATGCTTTCAATGTTAGGACTCCTCATGCAGCTGTCATCAGACATAACCACCTCCATCACCAACCATTTTGACTAAGTTAGTCGAGTTAACCAAATTGAGTTTGTTTACACATTTCAAGAAATGTAAAGTCACTGGAAGAGACTATGGTTAATATTAGAGCTACAGCTTTTGGAATTGGATGTTTACATCATGAAAAAATAAACAAACAAACAAAGCATACCATTAAACTCAAACTATTCTTTATCTAAATCACCTTCGGTTCAAAAGATCCGGGTCTTCACGTTTATAAACAAGTGTTACAATTAACTGCCCAGCCCCTGGATATGAAACAAACCAGAAGGACAAACGTCCAAACTAGTTATGATGTGATTTCCATCAACTTTAAGAGGATAGATTAATTAAACGGACGAGCTCGCGCAGTGCTAAAGGCTAACCGGCTAACCTGAGAGGATTTTTATTCGGCGATTCTCTTCGGCGTATCATAAAAAACACGAGTTATGTGTAATAACTAGATCGTACGTTTAAAATAAAAGTCTTTATTTGACGTGTAAAGGCATACATTTATCGCAGTTCCCTCTCTTTTCACCTCCCCATCCCCCAACCCGCATTGTGTCTCCAGTCAGCCGGGCCTCGTTATTTTTAGACCGAAATGTCCAACCTTGAGCGTTTGCAGCAGACAAAATACCTTAGATATTTTATTAACAATCTTTGAATGCGCTTTCGCCTCACCCAGAGGTAAATACAGATCGCAAACCGCTTCTTTCTTATAAATACCTGTCATTTAGCTGGTCTTCGGTCCCGGGTAACGGGTGAACCACGAAGTGAATGGACGTCATGGGCTCAGTCCTGGGTAAGTATCTAATTTGCTGGAGTTTGTCAGAATTTGTGACAGCGGATCATTTGTGAGACCAGATTTAAACTGAGCGTTTGTCTTGTGCCCATCTCTGCTGGGATGGATTATAGCATGAACAAACAGTAGAGAGGTGGAATCCAGCCACTACAGAAGTAAAGCTGATATAGACAGCGCTTGAATGTGAGCCATGTGAAAAAATAAAGGAATGAGTAATGGTTTCCGTACCTTTACGTCCACTGGAAAAGAACGTCAGTAAATATTTAGTAAAACTGGCAGCTGTGGTTGCCAGAATTTTACAGTAAAAAATACGGTAGCAACGTTTTAAGGAGGTTAAAACACCGTATTTGATTAACTGATATAATGTAATTTTTCTCTGTTCATTCATTCTTTTTTCCAGTACGATATCTGACCATCTTAAATACATGAATTTACTTGAAGCAATTGCTGCATTAGCATTTTTCATATAAACATTTTGTCATCATAAATCTCTAAATTTATTATTGTATTGGCATTTTTTTCCTATTTTATCATAAATATAAATGACATTTATTGATGTTCATGTTTTAAAGACGGAAACATCAAAACATATATTACATAATTGTGCTTATGTTTTGTTTAGTAGAAAACAAGTATAAAATCCTGTGTTAGATTGTTTATTTCATGAATATATGCATTACTTATGTTGCAGTGTCCCCCTTTTTTGCAATATAAAGTTGCATATTTCTTTCTCATAAATGCCATTTTTGCCTGTCACCTTTATTTGACAAATACACTGCTGTTTTTTAGCGGTTGGTAAATTTTATTTTTTGGAAAAAGTTTTTCTCATGTTATAAACCATTTATTTGATCTAAAATTCAATGAAAAGCCCTAATTCTGTGGAAAAAAACTAACTTCTTGTGAAGCTCCAGTTTTCAGTGTCACAACAATCCTACAGAAAATCATTCTCTATGCTCTTCTGGTGTACAGAATCATTTTTTATTATTATTAATGTTGAATATGATTGTGCTGTTTAAGATTTTTGCAGAAACTCTGCTACATTTCTGTGTAACAGAAATCTTTTGTTGCATTATGGATGTCTTAAAAAGTAAAGTAAAAAAATCATACTGAACCCAAACTGTTGAATAATAGTGTATTTCAGATTTTTCTAATTTGTAATAATTTCTCATTATTTACTGTAGACATTACATCTTACAACTGCGATTTTAGGGGTCTCAACGGATGCTACGCATAACCATAATCCATCTTTGTAGTTTATTGCTGGTCTGTGATTGGTGGAGATGGAGCTGTCCGCTGCAAAATCACCAAACTTGGACAAATCATTCAGCGATCCAGAATATGCCTCAGCTAATATACAGCCTTTGCCTCTAGAAATATATTTCCTGTCATCACATCCATCCGAATATACTTGCCTCTCACAGTACTTTTGTTCAGGAAAAATATGCACATTAAAGTGTCATTAAAGATTTTTATAATGTTACATAATATTTTTTTTTTTCAAATAAATGCCAGAATTTTGAAATTTCTGTTTATCAAGATATAGAAAAAAAATCACAGTTTCTAAGAATGTTTCTTAAGCAGCAAAACAGCATATTAGAAAAATCTGAGAAAAATCCTTTCTCTATTTTATTTATTTTAAAATTACATTTTAAATTGTAACAAAATTTCACAATATTACTGTTTTTACTAATCGTGCTCAATAAATGCAGCTTTGGTAAAGTGGTACACATAAAAGTTGTTCCAAACCTGAACGAGTTGTCTTTCTTCTGTTGAGCACAAAAGACGATATTTTGAAGAATGTTGGTAACAAAACAATTGACGATAGCCAGAACCTTTTCCCCATTTTTTTTTTTTTGTTTTCTATACTATGAAAGTCAATGGCTACCATCAGCTGTTTGGTTACCAACATACTTTAAAATATCCTCTTTTGTGCCCAACAGAATAGAAGCTCATGCAGGTTTGTACAAATGAAGGGTGGGTAAATGATGACAGAATTTTCATTTGATTTATCTTTTAACACAGACTTGGTAATTACAAGATATACATAACTAAAAAAAAAAAAGACACAATGTGTAATTGGGTTGCAAGTAAAAGGTTGCAGATGTAGCATCTAGATATTGTTAGCTAGTGTTCTAAATCTAGCTTTCACTTTCTAGGGGCTAAATGTTGATTTATATTCCCATAAATTAAAGAAAAATATGTGTTTGACCATAAACTGCCCTTACATACATATCTAATTCTATCCTTAAAAAAACATGCCTTTATTGCTTTATAAAAGCTATTCCTATTTATGGAAATTGCTAACAGATGCAGTTTATAAACAGTTTGTTTATTCTGTTTGATCAGATGGCCTTCCTCTTTCACTCTTTTTGAACTCTGTCAGTTGATGTGAAAAATCAGGACAAATGCACAGAAAACCTGCTGTGCATTTTTAACTGCAAGAAGAGATAGGTGTCTTTTATCACCTGACTTTGGGGTAACGTTTCAGGTTCCATTTTAGTCTCATTTAAACCACACTCCCCGCGTTCACTAATGACACAGTTCAGGCTGCTTTCAACACTTGTTATTTTAACCTGCAATGCATCTTACTACATCTAACACAATCTAATTCCATCTCCCCACTACACAAAGCAGAGCCGTAGAGTGAAAAGCGGAAGAGCAGAATGAGGGATAAATGCTTAATCTCTCCCAGTGATGTTATTTTAGAAAGGCAGAGGTCAAAGGAAATGGACCCTGTGTGATGAAGTTTGAGCTGCTCTAGAAAGAGGAGGGGAAGCGTGTATCAGCCTTGAGTTAATGAAATATTGATTGCTTGCTCTTAAAGGCACAGGCAGCACACACTACCTCAGTCCATTTCAGCTCTAAAACCTCAAAGCAGGATTTTATGTGATGGTTAAAATAATGATTATATCAGTAGTTAGGGCTGGGTAAAAAATATAGATTTCTCGATTTTAATCGATTCTCATTTTTACAAAACAATATCGTTTCTTAAATCTGGAGATAAAAGAAAGACTAAAACTTACCGAAATTCGTATCCTGTATCATGTAATTGCTCAATTAGTGTTTTAACCGTGGAAAGATGTCAATATAACTGCTTGTAAACAATGTCACGTAACTTCACATTTACCTCAGAAAAAAAAACATATTTGGTGACCATAAACCCATTAGTCAGAAAGAAAAAAAACTGTAGAAGGGCATTTTGCTAAATATATGCACCAAACAACATATTCATTATAAATTGTACTGTTCTTCAATGTTTAATTTATGATTTAAATCCATCAAGTTTTTATGACAGCCACCATTTAAATTTTTAAACGAATGGGAGTTAGAATATATTAGATAATTGTAACTTTATTATATAACACAATATTGAGGTAATTTAAGTGTTGTTATAATCAATCAATTTTAATCTTCATTATTATAGTAATGTAGTACCAACTGATTTTATGTATATTTTACAGTATTAGTTGAGAGGTTTTTTTTCCTTGAGAAAATTTGACAAGTAATGTACCTGATATATATCCAAAATAATCGATATTGAATTGAATAGAATCGAATCGGGAAATTTTTTGTCAAAAACAAAGCCCTACCAGTGGTGCTCTGTTAATGATGTCAACAAATAGAAATTACTTCTGTGGAACACAAAATAATAGTTCTTCCAAAAAAAGAAAGAAATACATTTGATGGGTTTTTGTATTTATGATGACAGAGTGTTACATTCTGGTGAGCTATTTCTTTAAAGGAATTGATGGAGATATACTAAATGATGGCACGGTTTATTGAACAGAAGAAATTAGCATTTTGTTTTAGGGGTAATCAACACTGTTGTTTATATTAGTTGGTATTTATGTTTCTTTAAAGGTTAACACCATATCCTGGAATGAGACAGGAGAATACATCTTATCAGGTTCCGATGACACTAACTTGGTTATCACAAACGCTTACAACAGAAAGGTAAGTTAAAGACACAAATGCTATATATTAAACTGTACATTTAGGAAGTGGCTAATGTAGGCATTGTATTAAAATATTGGATTATGTTAAATCTCTGGCGTGTTGCAAATTGTTTGGTATATATTGATTTTTAATGTCGGTGGGAGATGGATTTAGTCTAATTTAAATACTGTATAGATGACCTTTGCTTGTAGTCTAATACTCATTTAAAGTTACTTAAGAAACCAAGTCATATAAATAACGTAAATGATAATTCATGCTGTCATTTTTTAATATGATTTGAAGTTATAGTGCTTTTTATTTTTAAAATTTTAATTTAGATAAAATACCATTAAAAATAAATTCTATAGTATATAGACTGTTTAATATAACCATTATTAGTTATAGGCAATAAAAGGAAAAGCTTGTATCTGTATCCCTCAATGTCTGCAGAATTTCTCAGAAAGAATCTAAAAAAGTCGATGCATTGATTCTGATCATTCTAAAATGTTTAAAGCTCTTGATTAAACTAACCCTGTGCAAATCAGTGGCCTATTGTTGTTTTTTTTGTTCAGTTAAGTTAAATTAATATGCTGTACTTTTGTCTTTAGGTCAAAATGACTATTCGTTCAGGACACCGGGCCAACATCTTCAGCGCAAAGTTCATGCCCCACACTAATGATCAACAGATTGTGTCCTGCTCAGGAGATGGCATCATTTTCTACACACACACAGAGAAGAGCCAAGAAATCAACAGGCAGTGCCAGTTCACCTGCCACTATGGCACTGCTTATGAGGTACGATGTTATGTGAAGAGTGCAGTGAGAAGGAAATAAAAGCCACAAAATGGGATTGGTAATGTTTCTCTGTGTCAGACCTGTCTTTGTTTGCAGTTGACATGTGGTGAGGTGGAGGTTGATGTCTTTCTGTTTCTGTCTACAGATAATGACGGTGCCAAATGACCCATATACCTTCTTGTCCTGTGGAGAAGACGGTACAGTGAGGTGGTTTGACTTGCGGATGAAGACGAGCTGCACAAAAGAGGACTGTAAAGATGTAAGAAGGTTTTGAATGTGTAGTAGATACATACATCATCAAACACTGTATACCCAAAAGCTCAGCATGTTTCTTTTTGGTAGTGCTCTGGGGAGGAGCTGCTGTACTGATCTGAGATCAGGCTCCCCTCCCACACCCTTCAGTCTCACCATTACAGCTGGTGAATAACACTGATGCAATTTTGAGGAAGCAGCATCCGACCTTGATTTTTCAACCCACAGAGTGTGTGCAGTGAGGACGCTGTTAGCCTGAGGGCACAGTTGCTTTCTGTTGCTATCAGAAGGCATTTTTGTTTGAGGCAGAGACAACAAGCACACTGCTTGTAAGTGCTGTTTGGATCTCTGCTTGGGTTCTGCCAGTGGCAGGGCTTCGGAATAGGTTTCCGATTGTTGAATAGGTTTAAAATACACAATACATGTGAAGCAGGATTTTGAACCAATTCATAATAAATGAATAATAAAATAAATGTAATTTGGTTGGATATTTTGTTATCTTATGGCAAGGTTTTTAACCTTTATTATTTGTGAAGATACTGCAAGGGGTCCTTGAGAACCTAGAATTTTTTTTTTATACTTATAACGTCTATACTTATACCATACTGATATGATGCAGAACATTTAGATATCTTTTTGAAAGAAAAAGGAATAATTTCATTTATCACGGATGCAGTCAATGAATCGAAAGTCAGAGTATTATAATGGATTTATGTATATAGATGTTACAAACGATTCTCATTTCAAATAAATGTGTTCTTTTGAACTTTCATCAAACAATCCTGAGAAAATATATCAGTTTCCACAAAATTATTGAGCAGCAGCACAACTGGTGTAAAACAGGATAATAATAAAGTTTTCTTGAGCACCAGCAATCATATTGATTGATTTCGAGAATAGTTATAACTCAGAAAAAGGGAAGAAGGCTGATAAATCAGCTGGCCATCAAAGAAATAAAATACATTTCAAGATTTATTAACAGAAAACAGTTGTTTTAAATTGTAATGATATTTCATAATGTTGCTGTTTTTACTGTATTTTTTTGATCAAATTAATGCAGCCTTGGCAAGCACAAGAGACTTCTTAAAAATGATTACCCTTTTGAACATTAGTGTACATTATTGATTATATTCCAAATTATACTCTTAATCAATCATGTATCTAACAGCACTGTTCTTTCTATTTGACTTTTGTGTTTGATTCAGCAATGTTTATTTAAAGATTTCCTGATTCATAAGTTACTATTCACATGTTTATTCCTATTTTGCTCTCCATGTCGTTCCCCACTTTCTCTTTTTCTCTGCTGTCCCTTTTTCAGGACATTTTGATTAATTGCCGGAGAGCCGCTACCTCAATATCCATTTGCCCCCTGGTCCCCTACTATCTTGCTGTGGGCTGTTCAGATAGCTCAGTGAGGATCTATGACAGAAGAATGCTGGGAACAAGAGCTACGGGTGAGAAATGATTCATGTTCAGCGTTTCAGCCTTTTGTTCTTCTGTGTATCAGGTTCATGGAGGATATATGTCAAATATATGTCACGTGATTTAATGATCTTTATATTTAACATTTGGAGTCAGATATGGATCTGAGTCCTTTCTGTTTCAATTACTGCAATGAGAGGTCTTAAACTCTCAGAACTCTATGAAGCATTCTGTTCCTCCTTTAAACTAAAGAAACCCACATTTTTAAATTACTTTTTATAATTTTTCTGTTTCACTAGGTAACTACATGGGCAGAGGGACGACCGGCATGTGTGTACGTTTTGTCCCAGCCCACCTGTCCACCAAATCCTGCCGCGTCACCTCTCTGTGTTACAGTGAAGATGGACAAGAAGTGCTGGTCAGTTACTCCTCTGACTACATCTACCTGTTTGACCCCAGAGATGACCAGGCCAGGGAGCTCAAGGGCCCTTCTGAAGAGCGGCGAGAGGAGGTAAGCAGATATCAGGAGGATGTTCACTGGCCATTTTTACAGTAGAGCTTATAGTGTGTACCTGAGGTAATTTGTTGTCAGAGCAGAGGTTGCATTGCCCGAAATTATTTTTTTTAAAACATTGAGCATTTGCTTTACATCATTTAGATAAAAATAGTTCAAAGGATTTACAGTGCCGTTAATCTACAGGCGTCCCGAGTTCAAATCCCGACTCGAGGACCTGTCTGATCTGTCCTATCATAATAAAGGCAAAAATGGCTAAACTAAATCTTAAAAAAAAAACGGTATCTGGTTTATTGCATTTCCCTACTTCAGAAACATTCCGTTAGTACAGGATGCTAATAGCGATTAGAAGTGAAGAAAAGTGGAGAAAATAAAGATTTAAGATTTAAAGCACCTTGTGAAAATATAGACAAAGAGAAAGATGTGAGTGAGGATTTGTGTAGAGAAAATTCAAGTGTAGGCCAGTAGAATAATTCATGGGAAATTCATTAAATCAGAGGGTAAGATCACAAGAATACAGTGTCTCTTGTCATTTTCACATTGTGAGAGCAGAACAAAAAGGAAAAAATCTGCAACACAGCACTTGACAAGACTGCAACAGCTCTTGCCACAGAAATTCTTGTGATATCAGTGTCATGTTAAAAATACCAAGCATTTCAATATTTGTGACCCTGGACCACAAAACCAGTCTTAAGTCGCGGGGGTATATTTGTAGCAATAGCCAAAAATACCGTGTAGGGTCAAAATGACTTGTTTTTCTTTATGCCAAAAACCTAGTACATTAAGTAAGACATGTGTCCAGAAGATATTTGTAAAGGTCCTACTGTAATATATCAATACTTAATTTTGGTTGTAATCTATACATTGCTAACGGCTTAATGGGAAAACTTTAAAGGCAATTTTATCAATATTTAGATTTTTTTGCACCCTCAGATTCTAGATTTTGAAATAGTTGTATCTCGGCCAAATATTGTCCTATTCTAACAAATCATACATCAATGAGAAGCTTTCAGATGATGTATAAATCTCAGTTTCGAAAAAAATGACCCTTATGACTGGTTTTTTGGGCCGCGTCACATTTAACACCACATGGGTACCTGAGGTTGTTAAGATGCATTGACTTTAATTTGCAAATCAATGTTTTATGCTGAAGTAAAGGAATCGTTCAACCAAAAAAATGACAATTTGCTGAAAATTTACTCTCCTTTAGGCCATTCAAAATGTAGATGAATTTGTTTCTTCATCAAAACAGAAATTTAGCATTACATCACTTTCTCACCAATGGATTCTGCAGTTAATGGGTGCCGTCAGAATGAGAGTCTGATAAAAGCATCACAATAATCCACGAGTAATTCAAACGACTCCAGTCCATTAGTATAGTCTTGTGAGGCAAAAAGCTGTGGGTTTGTAATAAACAAATCCATCATTAACCATTCGTTAGTTAAATGCCAGTCCATAATCATCCTAATGCGTCTTCCAGTGAAAGTCCAGTCATGTTGTCCTGTTGTCTATGGTTTAGAGTGTTTTTAATTTTTTTTAGTTGATTTCAACGTTAAGCGTTAATTGATGGACTGAGTCATGTGGATTACTTGTGTATTATTATGCTTTTATCAGCTGTTTTGACTCTCATTCTAACGGCACCCATTCAATGCAGAGGATCCACTGGTGAGCAAGTGATGTATGCTAAATTTCTCCAAATCTGTTCTGATGAAAGAAAAAAAAACTCATCTCATCTGGGATGGGCTGAGGGTGACTAAATTCTCAGCAAATTTTAAAATATGAATCTTCATGGTAAACAAGCACTATTTTAAAGTGAACTGTACAGGTGCATCTCAATAAATTAGCATGTCGTGGAAAAAAAAACTCAAATTGTGAAACTCGTGTATTAAATAAATTCAATGCACACAGACTGAAGTAGTTAAGTCTTTTGTTCTTTTAATTGTGGTGATTTTGGCTGACATTTAACAAAAATCCACCAATTCACTTTCTCAACAAATTAGAATATTTCATAAGATCAATAAAAAAAACATTTTTAGTGAATTGTTGGCGTTCTGGAAAGTATGCTCATTTACTGTACATGTACTCAATACATGGTAGGGGCACCTTTGCTTTAAGTACTGCCTCAATTTGGCGTGGCATGGAGGTGATCAGTTTGATCAGTTTGTGGCACTGCTGAGGTGTATGGAAGCCCAGGTTTCTTTGACCGTGGCCTTCAGCTCATCTGCATTTTTTGGTCTCTTGTTTCTCATTTTCCTCTTGACAATACTTTTGACAAAGATTCTCTATGGGGTTCAGGTCTGGTGAGTCTGCTGGCCAGTCAAGCACACCAACACCCTGGTCATTTAACCAACTTTTGGGCTTTTGGCAGTGTGGGCAGGTGCTAAATTCTGCTGGAAAATGAAATCAGCATCTTCAAAAAGCTGGTCAGCAGAAGGAAGCATGAGGTGCTCCAAAACTTCTTGGTAAACTGGTGCAGTGACGTTGGTTTTCAAAAACACAGTGGACCAACACCAGCAGATGACATTGTACCCCAAATCATCACAGACTGTGGAACTTAACACTGGACTTCAAGCAACTGGGCTATGAGCTTCTCCACCCTTCCACCAGACTCTAGGACCTTGGTTTCCAAATGAAATACAAAACTTACTCTCATCTGAAAAGAGGAATTTGGACCACCAGGCAACAGTCCAGTTCTTCTTCTCCTTAGCACAGGTAAGACGCCTCTGATGTTGTCTGTGGTTCAGGAGTGGCTAAACAAGAGGAATACGACAAATGTAGCAAAATTCCTTGACACGTCTGTGTGTGGTGCTCTTGATGCCTTGACCCCAGCCTCAGTACATTCCTTGTGAAGTTCACTCAAATGCTTGAATCGATTTTGCTTGACAATCCACATAAGGCTGCGGTTCTCTCTGTTGGTTGAGCATCTTTTTCTTCCACAATTTTTCCATCCACTCAACTTTCTGTTAACATGCTTGGAATACAGCACTCTTGTGAACAGCAGCTTCTTTGGCAATGAATGTTTGTGGCTTACCCTTTTTGTGAAGGGTGTCAATGATTGTCTTTTGTCAGATCAGCAGTCTTCCCCATGATGGTGTAGCCTAGTGAACCAACCTGAGAGACCATTTTGAAGGCTCAGAAAAACTTTGCAGGTGTTTTGAGTTGATTAAGATGATTAGCATGTCACCATTTTCTAATTTGTTGAGATAGTGAATGGTGGGTTTTTGTTAAATGTGAGACAAAACATCACAATTAAAAGAACCAAAAACTACTTCAGTCTGTGTGCACTGAAATTATTTAATACACGAGTTTCACAATTTGAGTTGAATTACTGAAATAAATGAACTTTTCCACGACATTCTAATTTATTGAGATGCACCTGTACTAGTATGTGAAAGCATGAGACCTATGCTTCCTCTGAGCTTGACTACAGACACCAGAGTGCTGCTTGTTCACTCTGAAACATTCAGACTATGTATCATGTAATGAAATTGCAACCTTTTGTGGTTTATTAATCGCATAAGACCATATCCTACTTTCGATTTGAATTCCATCATTTGTGCAGCCCTAATGGAAATGGAGCCAGACATCTGAAAGTCAAGAGCGACTGGTCTGGGGGCAAGTGTGCGCTGTTAGTCTGTTCATGCCTAAAGCAAAATCGAAATAAAGGACTTTTGAAGTTCCGTGCGCTCTTGTCTCATGCACTCTGTATAATCCTCAGCAGTACTGTGCTTCAGTGGTGCAGTTTGAAATTAGCTTTGTAGAGGATGTCAGAGAGGATGGATCAAATGACATTGATGCTATGGTTTAGGATGTGGATCACTGCTTGCGGCACTGCTGAGAGATATTTCCATGTTAAGACTGATTCTGGCCAGGGAATAAAAATATGCAATAGGGAATTTTATATCTTAATACCATATTGATGATGTAACAAATGTATTCATTGAGTGAAATTGTACAGTAACACGGCATGATTACATGAACCTAAATACATTTTCCAAGTACAATTCATTTTTTTTATGTGTAAAACTTTTTAAATTAGGAAATGTATGACTGACTGCAACTTTAAGGGAAAGAAAAAGCAAAGGAAGTTAGACAGGCTTTGTGATTGTTACATCGTGTACTAACCAGGCGTGATGCAACACGTTTCCAGCAACAATTATCTGTCACAATGTGTCACATTTTTGATACCAGTGAAGACAATCACAGCCAATCCACCAGAAGCATAACACCCATGCAGATTCATTAAAAAAAAAAGTTTCTTTCTCTTATGCTCATTTATTTGGCCAAACATCAAAAATATGTCTATTTTTGTTTTGCATTTATACTTAAACAGTAGGCTCCTTAAACTAAACTGCCAGTCTACATCTTCCTTCTCTATTGGGACTATAGTGGTGAAATTTGCTGGGTCACCGCTTCAGTCCCTTCAGCTGTTGTACGGTGTGATAAGCTGTGTCCGGATCCCCCGCGATCAGATTCCTTTCCAAATAGAGGTGCAGACACACGCAGAGCTCCACAGCTGAGACAGAAATAGGCACCCAGTGCACAGTGACTGCCAGTGAGAGTGAAGGAGCTCCTGTTGACTTCAATAAATCTTTGTTACAACACCAAGGTTTTACTCCACTCTTTTGCAATCAGAAGTGGAGCAGCGCAGTGAAATGTTTGAGGACTTAGGTCAAGTCAAGTCACCTTTATTTATTAATAGTGCATTTTAACACTACAGATTGTGTCAAAGCAACTGAACAGCATTAATTAGGAAAAATAGTTTGCATAATGCAAATGACAATAGTAAACACTAATTTTTCAGTTAAAGACCGTTCATCATTGAATTCAGTGATGTCATAATCCAGCTCAGTTCAGATTAAATAGTATCTTTGCAATCAAGTCAACGATATCGCTATAAAAGAATAGCTCATTTTATCCCTCCATGTGAAGTGGAGAGAAGCTGCAGTGCTCATTATTAGATTATTTTTAGAATGAAGGCATTGGTCTCTGCTGTGCTTTGTTTGGTCTAATGCAGAGGCGGACAGTAACTAAGTACATTTACTTGAGTATTGTACTTAAGTACACTTTTTGAGTATCTGTACTTTACTTGAGTATTATTTTTCTAGAAACTTATGACTTTAACTTCACTACAATTGAAAGACAAATATTGTACTTTTCACACCACTACATTTCTATCAAGATCCTCGAAGCAGAAAGTCGTTAGCAGCTTTGAAAGTAAGTGGGTGATTTTTTTCTTCTCTAAAAACTATCTTTTTTTCAGACAGTTTATCAGTAATCACTCTTGCAGGGCTATATGAAGTGATTTCCAGCTTTTGAACACGACCAGTTCCAAATGTATAATGTATTTACACCCATTTCAATAATAAGAACTGTATATGTGGTATATATTAGACACATTTGTTCTGATTTTGCTAATTGTGTATGTGAAATCCGATAAAGCCACGAGAACTGTTGTGCATTCAATAAAAATAGGGTATACAGCTACAGTTGTGTTGTTTTGTTTTAAAGCAGGCTTGATTTTTTTTTTTTTCTTATCACTCTGTATTTACAGGATTTAACTGTCCACTCTGTTCAAATGTGGAGAATGGCTACAACATAGATGTGTGCACACACATTGTCAGAGCTGTGTGAGATCACTACCATACTGCGGGTGGGGTAGGGGTGTTAATTCCCCCCCCCCATAGGTCTTTAACATTCTAAAAGCTCTTTATTCCAAAGATACTACAAGCTAGTCAGTGTTTTCAGTAGGTGTAATGTATTGTAAGTCGCTTCAGAGGTAATGCAGGTATTACATACAATAATAAAACAGTGCATTGACATAAAAAAGGAAATTTACTTTTGGTACTTCAGTACTTTAAAAAGCAAGTACTTCTGTACTTTTACGTAAGTAAAAATCTGTCTTTACAACTTCTACATGTAATGGAGTAATATTTGACAACGATCTGTACTTTCACTCAAGTAATTGAGTTGAGTACTTTGTCCGCCTCTGGTCTAATGTGGCTGTGTTAGAGCCGGTGCTTGTCTTGTTAATGCACCCTAGCACCCAAAATAGAGTGTCCTGAGTGACTGAGATGGTAAAAGTGTGAGAGTGAGGCACGTGACAAAGTGGCCTCAATAGTTTTTCCCATCAACAACCCAAGGTCTTTCACTTTTTTTCAGACCAATGACCCCTCGTTGGATACGGAAACCACTTGATACATATTGTGTCAAATTGAGTTTTGCTTTTTAAAGGGATAGTTCAGCCCAAAATAAAAACTAAACTCATTATTTACTTTCCTTCTTCAGTGGAACACAAAAGAACATATTTTGAAAAAATGTACACACAAGGAAAATCAATGGGGTGCAATGTTGTTTGGACTTCACTGACTTTAAAAATACATTCATTACATTACATTACTTATGAACTTGGGCGGCACAAAGGGATAGATACATTTACTTAAACTTTAACTTCTTATTGTAAGCTTTTGTTGAAGTGAACTTAATTTTTGTCTAATGCTTATTTTAATTGTTCAAAAATTACTTTTTTATCAAACAATGTAATAATTGGTGAACCCCCCTGTAAAACACCTCTGGTTTAATCCATGATGGCAATTCTATTTCACTTTGCATTGTACCATTATGAGATCTGCCCTGATTAAAATGTTTGTTGGTCATACTTCCTGCAAACGTGCCGGGCTAGATGATTCTAAAGTGATGTCAAGTCTCGGGGTAGAGAGTGTTATTTTTAGGGCGTGTGAGAGGCTTTGACTGTGACTGACAGCTTGTTGATGTGTCTTCCCACAGCTGAGGCAGCCCCCGGTCAAGCGCTTGCGTCTGAGAGGCGACTGGTCAGACACAGGACCGCGCGCTCGGCCTGAGAGCGAGAGGGAGCGTGACGGTAAGATGAGAACGCGCAGGCCCAAATGCTGGTGTCACAAATACTGAACACACAGCAGCACGGATAGTACATATACGCAGGCGAATAAACACTGAGGACTGTTTACAAACACACTTATTTGGTGACTTCAGATTAATGCACCAGGAATAGATCCACAGATATGTGTGTTCTTGTACTTGTCAGAAATCATTGATCGATTTTGTTTTTTTACATTTATTTTATTTTTTTAGACTAACAGATGTTGTATAAAGCAGCTTATTTTATATGATAATCAGCACTTCCTAGTCTAGCTAAACTCCATTACTTATAAATTCTGTAAGACCTGAAAAGTGTAACCCATCCCACACCGTTTATTATACCAATTAGCAGCATTTCATAGTTAATCCAAAATTTTATTTTTATTTTATTTTATTTATTAGCACTTTCTACTTAGCCACACGCCGTCAAAAAGGTCTGTTATAATTTAAAACTGTATTAAAATGTTAAAGCATCAAGGCATTGTCTACCATAGTTGTTTACCACAACTCATTTGCACATCCACTTCAGCTCCAGCTGTCTCCTCCATGAACAGAGCTGTTGTCCGCACTGGCATTCTCCTCCATGTTTTTAACGATCTGAGGCCTGAGGTCTCTAGTGTCTCTCAATACATCTTTAGGCCCAATCCCAATTCTACCCCTTAGCCCTTCCCCTTTCCCCTACCCCTCCGTTTCGCGCGTTCAGGTGAAGGGGTAGGGGTGTCTCAATTCTCTTTTGGTTGGAGGAGTAGGGGTAGGCGAAGGGCCAGACAGCCCTTCAAACGAAGATTTTTCGGGACCACACTTCAAACGAAGGGGTATGAATTATCTCAGCGTAAACCGGCTTCAGGGGCAACATGGCTGCCCGAGCGAACAAAAAGACACATAAATGTAAGCATTTTTGGCATTAATAAAGATTTTAACGAAAAGTAATCATTTGTTTTATGTTGCATTCAATCGTGAGTTCATATTTACGGTCATGTTACTCAAAGAATGTTTGCAAAAAATCCGTTGTGGAAAATATAATGTAGCGATTCAGTATTTAAACTGTTATTAATAAAAGTCATGGGGCAGCGTTGACAAGTTTATTTTCTCCTGGATGAGTGAGCTGCGCGGAATCTCGATATCTATATAAATATATATATATAATATATATATATGGATGGTGTGGGTGTGGTAGTGTGTGTGTGTGTGTGTCAGTGCATTAATATAGAACGGTAATTAAAAGCTCTAATGCACACCAGTATATGTGTGTGTAATGTAGGAACTAGACGATGTATGATGACGTGTGACGGCATAGTAGTGGTGTCCCAATTCTTTGGGGAATATTTTCACCCCTACCTCTTGACACTCTGTTTCAAGGGACAAGGGGAAGGGGTAGGCGGAGGGGTAGGGGAAGGGGAAAGGGTATAAAATAGAATTGGGATTGGGCCTTAATCTCCCTCAGTAACTCTTGACTTTGAATATCAACAGCTTAGTTTGTCTAAGGGGAGCTTGTTAGTTTTTCACAGGGATTTAGTCCAAAGACTGCTTTACTTCACTACTTCTTGGCGTATTGCAGCTTGCTCTTGATGTAAACAGCAGGCTTCCAGTGCATCTGCTTTCTGTGAGTGGAATGATTTAGATTCTGATTTGGTTTGATATTGATCATGAAGAAGTTCGTTGTCTTTGCAGGAGAACAGAGTCCAAATGTATCGCTCATGCAGAGGATGTCAGACATGTTGTCACGCTGGTTTGAAGAGGCCAGTGAGGCCCAGAGCAGCAGAGCACGCCCTCAAACTCGACCCAGAGGTAAAACAGCCTTGGTCCACACTGAATGTACTGAATATACACACTATGAATATACTGATATATTCTTTTATATATATTTTCAAAGTTCTTTTTTGTTCTTTGATTTGGGATAGAAAGAATTTCCATATGTAAGCAGTATACTATGGAAGGCCATTTGCACCACTGAATAAAAAAAAAAAAACGATAATTGCGACGTTGCTTACAATTCGACTTGTCTTGTGCAATTGCGAGTTTACATATCGCAATTCTGACTTTTTTGATCAGAATTGTGAGATATAAATTTGCAGTTGGGAGTTATAAATAGGGCTGTGCAAAATTTTTTTTCGATATTTATTTCCGCAAACATTGAACATAAGATTTACGTTAATCTTATTACTAGTCTAAGCCACTAGATGTCACCCCCTTATTTGCCCTGCGCGATGTTACAACGGAGAGTCCGTCATTCATTCATTGCTTAAAATGGCGGATCCAGGGCTCTACAGTGCGGCCATTTCAGTTGCATTTGAGAATTAAAACTACTGCGTGCGACTATGAAAATTTTTTTAGGGGCACCAGTGCGACTGACCTGATCATCATCATACTTGTGATTGCGCTCAGGGGAGCTTCAAATGTTTCTACGTGTTTTTTCAGCGTTGAGTAATGTATCACAGACAATCTCAGAATCTGCATTAGCAAAGGAGGAGATTCATTGTGCAGTGAGAGAGCTGCGGTGATATAAATGGTTGAGTATCGAGATGAACTAAGATGAGTGCAGCTTTTAATAATTTTTAAGATTGTTTATGGGATACTGATAATACAATTTACAATTCAAAAACAAGGAATTAATATTACGTGACTTACATTGTTCTGCCTATAACATATGTCTGGATTTTTTTGCTTATTTCGTCGTCGAAATAGTTTAAAACAAAGACACAGACGGAGCCGTTGTGCTACCATTCAAACCCAGTGGTGTTGCGTTTATGAATGAATTTTTTTTAAAAGATCTAGTGATTCATGATACCCATTCATAAAGACAGGTCCACTGCTTCATTCCGAATGATTCAGCCATTATGATGAATCAATTGAATGAATTGATTCAGTGATAAAAAAATCAGGTGACTTACCGCCAAACTGCTGGCAGTTTGTTCATTTTAAAAGATAATTTCAGTTATTTAAATCATTTAGTATTTCTGTATTAAAAATGTTATATTTAAAACATTAATATCATCATGAATTTATGTAATTAATTGCACTCATTCCACTTCTGAGCCTCATGAAAGTACACCAAGCCACTTTTGTGTTCTTCTGTGCCACCTCTACAAATTAATTTTGTTAATACTGATTTAATTTGATTGGTAACTTATATTTCTTATTCTACTTGTTCTTATTCTGTCGTTTTAATTACAATTTTTAAAAAGCTTATAAAATATAATTTTTTTAAGAATTTGATGAAAGATGACATACTTTTAATAAAGTTTTTATTAAAGTTTTAATAAAGCCTTCACATAAAAAGTCAGAGGTATGGAAGCATTTTAGATTTCGCAAGCATGATGACAAAGATACTGTGGACAAGAACAAAGCTACATGCCAAACAGTTGATGGGCCCTATTGACTTGACTTCCATAGTATGGAGAAAAATATATGGAAGTCAATGGGGACCAAAACAGTTTGGTTATCCATATTCTTCAAAATATCTTCTTTTGTGTTCAACAGAAGAAAAGAAATTCATACATGCTACATGATGACAGCATTTTTATTATATTTATTTATTATCACCCAAAAAGACCAGAATTAGGTTTTCCACACGTTAGGCTTGCAGCCTCCATTGTTACCGCTAATGCTGTGAGCTTTTAGTTTGTTTTGTCTTAACATAAAAAATGATCCGTGGATCAGGCATGCGACGTTGACTTGTCCAATTTTAAGCATCAGTTTCATCTGCATCAAAAATTTTCTTTCATTGTATGCATTGAAATATATAGTGGGGTTTGTTTTATGGTACCAAGTGTAACTAAAATAAAAAGGGTTATATACAGGTTTGTGGGATCTAATTCCTATTAATTAATACCATTGTAAATTATGTTCACGTTCATTTTTTAAAATCTAGGATTTATTATTAAATCTTATTCATTCATATAGTCAAGCGACATAGAGAAATTGAAATCAAAATGAACGAATAGAAAATCGAAAATCTAATAGAAAATTCGGAACATCTTGAATGCTACCCAGCCTAGGTATTAAAGTGATAATTGCGAGATATAAAACGTTCTTGCAATCTGACTTTTTTCTCAGAATGTGTGATTGAATTTGACAGTTGCAAGTGAAAAGTCAGTATGTAAATGCGAGAAAAAAAACTCAGAATCGTAAGATTTACTCACAATTCTGACTTTCTCAGAATTTATATTTATATTGCTTTTTCAGAGTTTATATCTCGCAATTCTGAGAAATAAAGTCAGAATTGTGAACATCAGTTTTTTTATATCTTGCAATTCTGACTTTGTAACTCGCAATTGTGAATTTATTATCTCACAATTCAGAGTCAGAATTGCGAGTTTGTATTAGGACAGTTCTGAGAAAAAAAGTCAGAATTGCGAGATAAAAAGTCGCAATTACCTTTTTATTTTCAGTGGCAGAAACGGGCTTCCATAGTATGCTGTTTGCGAACATACCAACAAACATAACATACAATACCGATCTCTCAATAACTAAATATCATCTGGTCATAGTGATATGGATATGTTTGCACAAGCTCTGTAATTCAGCATTCCAGTCAAGTCACGTTTATTTATGTAACTTATTATAGATTGCTTTAAAGCAAGCAGTTTTACTGCATTAAATATGAAAAACTGTGCCAGTGTTGCTTTCAGTTAGAATTACAACTTCAATACTTTACAATAAAGCAGCTCTCCATTGTGTACAAGTTTTGACTTGCGTCTGACTGTGATGTGGAAATGTTCTCTGGTTGATTTCTTCTGTTCAGTCTGTCAAAGAAGGCAGAACCCCAGAGCACACCCTACGTATTGTTTTAATATAAAAAATCTTCATGGACCAATGGTAGTTTGAAGGCGTTAACAATCTTTTCTGGAAACTTTGCTTTGGCAAGCTGTTTCGAAATCCAAACAAACTTTCTTTGGACCTGATTTTGTTTTGCAATGACATCACACCAGATCATTCTTCTATTTAGCTTGAAGTATATAGGGGCCTTAAAAGCTCCTCCATGTGACTTACATTGGCACTGCACAATGCATTGAACTCTATGGAGACAATTTCAACTTTGATCCTCTTTGTCAATAAACATCAACCATTGGATGGTGCATTGAAGCATGTATCACATGAAAGAGTGTAAATCATGGAATTAAATATCTTCTATTAAAAAAAAACTCTATGCATTTACTCTTAACTGTTAAGCTCAAGGTTTGATGATTTGTCTCCAGGTACGGCCGCTCGACCAGAGGGAACATCTGCAGCCTCAGAAACACACACTCAGGCACAGGAGCCCACTGAGGTCTCAATTGAAGGTGCGATGGAGGTGGAGACACCCTCTTCTGATCCTCCACCTACACCTGCTGCTCCTCCTGCACCTACAGAGCCTCTCCCCAAGTCTATCTCCTCCTCCACTGTGACAGCTCCTGCCCCCTCCAGCTCGTCCTCCATGGAGAGCGCTGCTTCCTCCTCTCTCCTCTCATCTCCAGACACAGAGCAGAAGAGCCAGGATGAAGTTACGCCCACTCCCTCTGCCACACCCACTCCTTCAGCCACACCCACCCCATCTAGAGAGGCAGCTTTATCTGGTAAGTCTGTCACAATTGGCAAAACACTGAAGAGTGCATTCATCTTTAATATGAGACAATGGCCATGTTTACATGCACATAATGTTCCATTTAAAGTTCATATATTATGTTTAATCTATTTTAAAAATAGATATTTACATGCTTTACAGCTATTATAAAAAGGGTTTTTTTGTCCACATGTACTACTGTTTCAAAGTTTGAGGTCATGAAGTTTTGTTTTAAAGAAATTAATACTTTTATTCAGCAAGATGCAATCAGTTATTAAACTGTACAGTGAGATATTTATAAAAGTTACAGATGTTTATTTGTAAAATAAATACCTTTCTTTTTGAACGTGCTGTTGATCAAAGAATCTAAAAAAATAGCCTCTCATTTCCAGAAGAATATTATGCAAGCTCACTTTCCAATCAGGGTGCAAGTGGAAGCAGATTTTGCATCATAACAGAATACTTTACATTTTAAAATATATTTAAATATAACACAATTATTTAATTTTAAGTATTATTTACAAGTCATAATTTCTTACTTTTGTAAAATCCAAAGTAGGGGGCTTAATTCAGATCATGTGATCATATTCCAGTAGTAATCAGAATTGTCTTGTGCATGTAAATGCAGTCATTGTATCTCTGCTCCATAAAGACGATGTGCTTATAATAAACTTTCAAATTCCATTTTTTATAATTGGTCCATTTATCATGTCTGCTTGCTTTACATCTCCCAACCATCCAACTCTATGTATTTCTTTTTTTAAGACCTACAGTATGTGTTTACTGATTTGTTGTCTCTAGGTGGGGTTTATTTTTTGAACATTGTGTGCTGTTAGGGCCTGCATCAACAATCACATAAACAGAAGCAGGATGTTACATGTAGTGTCTTTTGTCTTCTTTTTTTATTGAATGATAAATCCCTCCTTTTGGCTCATCATGCCATTGCAGGCATTTTTATGTGTGCGTTTCTGTTCCTGCCCCTAGAACATGTGTGGACGTGTGAGTGTAATACACGCTTTTTTAAATTTTTTTATAACGGGTGATGAAACCCTGCAGTCTTGTCTGACATCACTCAGCCTACAGCTTCAATCTTTAATTTGCTCTTTTATCCAGCATTCCTCCTTATCTATGATTTGCCTCTCTTCTTTTCCCCAATCCCATCAATTTTCCCATCCTGCTCTTCTCTCTCCCTCTGACCCCACACTGTCAGAATATGGTCCTCGCAGGCTGCCGGTAAGTTTAGTGTGTAGACGTTTGCAGAGGCTGCTTCTCTTGTCTGACCCCCCAGGACAGGGCAGACGCTCAGTTCCTTCTGTACCTGCGACCTCCAGCACAGAGAGCTCAGCCCAACAGGCTGCTGCTGCTGATGCAGGCCCCCCTGCAGGTTACCATCTCTTCCCAGCCTGCATTCCCGCTCTCCTTTAACCTCCTGACCCCTCTGGCTGCCTGTTTCATGGCTGTCCTGGTTTGCTGCTGCACCTCTGGCTATGGAGTGTGTTCCTCTTCCCCTCTTCCATACAGATGCACACACATCTAACTGCTGGTCATTCACGCTCACATTCACCAACAGCAGAGCTCTGCTCCAAAACCTAGTGAGCTGCCCACCTAGTTGACATTTTTAGACATCACAGCTACCACCTTGACCTCAAAGCTGCCCAAAGTCATGCCATGTAATGTACTTTGCCTTGGCCAAAATATTAGACAGTATTACACATAAATATGACCATTTACTCGCCTACGTCTATTTACATAGCTTTTTCCATTTTAAAGGTATTAAAATTATTGTGATCCTACTGAATTTTCAGCAGCCATTACTCTAGTCTTCGGTGTCACATGATACTTTAGAAATCATTCTAATATGCAGATTTATTATTATTATTATAATTATCAGCGTTGAAAACAGTTGTGGTGTTTCAACAGTAATATTTTCGGTGGAAAATGTGATACATTTATTCAAAAGGACAGCATTTATTTGAAGTAGAATTTTTGGCAACACTGCAAAAAATGTTACTGTCACTTTTTAACAATTTAATGTGTCCTTAGTAAATAAAGGTTTTAAGGGGGGAAAAATCTTACTTTCGAACCCTTCTGAATCATGCACTGACTATTTGGATAAATTGACTTTATGGACAAGCGTCCACATCAAATGCACCTTGATTTAGGACAGGGCTTTAGAAGGTAGCTGCCTGTGTAGTCAGTAGTAAGTGAGGCAGCTTACTAGATCTTGGAACAGAGCTCAGATGTCAAACATATGCATATACTGCCATCTGTTGATTGATTCACCTGAAATGCAATCGCATGATTACATATATAGTTGGTTTGTACTGTTTGATGTTGGCAGTTTTTTAGTCTCCAGTTTAAACCTTGAATATTGATCCACGTTTATCTTGTTCTTTTCATACCTTCTCTTGTTGCACTTCCCTTTGCAATATTCCGCAAAATACTTCTTAGTGCTATCAGCGAGTGTGATCTGTTCACTTATTTTAGACATCTATGAAATGGCACTTCAGTAAAAGTAAATTTTATGCCATAGCCCAAGTGTACGCAGTGTATTTTCTGTGCTTAAAGCATTGCACTATTAGTTCAGCAACATCCTGCCATCACATCTAGCTGGTTATTTGCAAACTCTTTCCAGAAATGTATGACTTCTGGTTGCTTTGTCGCTTCAAGGCACTGTCAGGTGTAGGTCTGGCATCTGAATAAACTTTTCTACTACCATCAGTTTGAACTCCTGAACTACAGATTGCTGTATGACTTGTTTATTCTGCCTTATAGTGAATACTTATAGTGAATACTCACCTCCTAGATGTCATTTCACGTTTTTTAAGGAACAGTTTACTCAATCTGTAATCCTTGGCTTTGTGTTTTTAACTCAGAATTAAGCCTCCTAGACTCATCTTTACAGAGTTTGTGGCTTTTCAGTTTGTTGTGGGAAGGTTTCGTTTTTTCCCCCTGGCTGTGCTGCAGTGTGTTTCCTGAGAATTTAGTTCTGCACTTAAATGTTTGTGCTGGCTCTGTCGTTGTTTGAGTTGTTCAGTACGTCTTATTTTTGTTTCAGATTCTCCCTCATCTGTGGTAAACAAACAGCTTGGATCCATGACTCTGGATGAGGAGCAGGGTGCGTCCTTTCCTCTCTTTTTTTTCTTCTCCTTTTGCTCATTTTCGTTCAATCCTTTGCGTCTGAGCTCTGTACATTTCTGATTAAAGCGGCTCTTGTCCTCAGTCATCTTAAGAAGACTCTGCAGACGTGCCTCTGGGTAAACAGAGAAACTTCAGAAAGATACAGAGGCTTTCTGTCAATCATTTTCAGTCAATGGATATACTTTTTCTCCCCTCCTGTGGGGCCGAGTTCATATCAAGCTCATCTTTCAAATAATGTCCTGAACTAAGGGACATTTTTCCCCTTACTCTCAACTTAATGTGTTCACCCTCTATGAGACTGATGTGGGCTTGCAACATCAATATTTAGCTTAAAGGGGTCATATCACATTTTTTATTGACCTTTTAACGTATGCATTTATTATGTTATGTGCTCACCAAGGCCAAAACAGTAAAATAAAAACAGTAATATTGTGAAATATTATTATAACTCAAAAGTAACTTTTCTGTTTTAATATACTCTAAAGTGTAATTTTATTTTTAATTTTTTTATTTGTAATTTTCATTTATTTTTGTGGTGACAGCTGAATTTTCAGCAGTCATTACTCCAGTCTCTTACTCCAGTGTTACATGATCCTTTAGAAATCATTCTAATACGCTGATTTGAAACACAGACTGACTTAAGTTTTTGCATTTGTTGTTGTTGTTTTTTTTAAATTATAAATGAAATTGTTTATAACAAAATGTTTTATGGTCCTTGATTAACATTTATAAAAAGAGTATGATATGACTCCTTTAAATTTCTTTTGCTATTCTGCTTTGGAATATGGAATGTTTCCTGAAAACCAAAGAAACACCAATTTTGGAGATATTTCTTCTTTACGGCAGTCATCTTTTCTCCATGTCCATACTGGTGCCTGTACTTTTCCCCCTTCAGAACAAGAAACCTTAAGTCCTCTTATTACTTTCACTTGCATTGTGCTAATTCTCTTTGCTTTGGGCTAACTGCTTGCAATGGTTGAACTTTAACAAAACTATAATCACATTTTTTGTAGCCTGAAGTCTATCTGTGCAGCTCACTTTGCCACATATTCTTTTTTCTCCTTTTTTGTCTACACTAGGCACTGTTTGCCACAATATAAATAACAGTGAAACTGCTTGATTCTCAGTAGCACAGAAAAATGAATATGCTGTTATGCTCCTTTATTTAAAATATTAACCGTTATTGAACCTTAAATATTATAAGATATATATTTCTCCATGAAATCTGAGCATCTGAAGCTGCCACCTGTGCCATTCTGAAACAAAGTATGTCTCAGTACTACCAATACTGCAATACTGGTGCATGATAATTACATTCTAATATTTCAGAAAAGCTGCTTCTATGATTAACTGCAGTTGTGACAAATATAATGTTCCTAAGGAAAACACTCTTACTAAAAGCTCAGTTTTACATCCCTTCCTTCCA
This sequence comes from Sinocyclocheilus anophthalmus, assembly GCA_018155175.1. NCBI lineage: Eukaryota > Metazoa > Chordata > Actinopteri > Cypriniformes > Cyprinidae > Sinocyclocheilus > Sinocyclocheilus anophthalmus. Next base: position 295,888 of record JADLZN010000132.1, read on the forward strand.
GGAGGTGCAGAAGCAGCAGGACATGTAATCAGTGATCAGAGTACAGTAGTCAGTGAAACTTCCCCAGACACTACAGAAACTGTGCCATCCACATCAGCGCCTTCACTTGGCACCAGCCCCGGCAACAGCCGCGGGAGCAGCAGCACTCCTTCAGGACCTGGGCGGACTGGCACAGCAGAACCCATCCTTAGTCTGCACTACAGCACTGAAGGCACCACCACTAGCACCATTAAACTGGACTTCACAGATGAGTGGTGAGTGACCAGAGAATCAGCCTTGACCTCGGCACACAAATTACTCCCACAAGCCTCTAAAGCGTTGGTCTCAAACTCAATTCCTGGAGGACTGAAATCACTATGCACTACAACTATGTGTCCGATTCATAAGCAATGACACCTACGAACGGTTCTTTTAATGGGACTGTCAACTCATAAAGGCTCACAAATTCACAGTATATTATTTTGAATCCATTAATAAAAACTAAAATGAATTACTTTTTAGTTGTGTTTAACCAAAATGCAGTTTGTGTTAGTGTAAGTTTTCTTGCATTTGAATTATATTACATTTTTCCATGTTTTCCTGTCTGAGAATAACAGCTGTTGCTGTTGACAAAAAAACGATATTAAAAGCATTTTCCATTAATCTGAAGAAAGCTGAAATACAAACAAATATAGAGTGGAAATAATTTTTTAAAATAAATTTTTTTATTTCCTTAAGAATTTCTTTTTTATTTTTTTTATTTGGAATGTTGTCTTGGCAATTAAATAAAATAAGTTGAAGTCTTCAATTTTTTAAAAACGAAAAAATAAACGGTAATGGAAATATTTTTATGTTAACTACACAGGAACAAGACTAAATAATTTGCATTTCTTGGAAATAAAGCTGAAACACCAATAAAAATAACCTCGAGATGAAAAAATAAATAAAATAATTATATATTGCCTTTGCAACTAATACTTAAATCACCAAAATTAAAGTCAAAAGAAAGCTAAAAAAAATATCAAAACATAAATGAATAAAAATGACAAAAGCACAAAATTACTAAAACTGACACAACACATTATAATATAGTAATAAATATGTATAATTATATATTACTAATTCACAATATTAATAAATACTATAATGTATATAATATACTTGAACATGTCAGACGTCAAGTTTGTGGATATAAAAACAAGACCCATTCCTGTGAATTGCAAACGATTGTCTGAAATTCTCTTTGGCTTCCTTCTTTATTTAATTGTGAGTATATTATTTTTAAGAATGCATTTTTTTGTAAGAACAAATCACTAACCCTTTATTTTTCGACTGTGCACAGGAGCAGTCCAACGTCCGGTGCCAAAGGCAGCAGTGGAGGACATAAGCCTGGGGAGGTGGGTGAGAGCCAGACCAGAGAGGAGGAGCCCACAGGTCAAACCTCGGAGCAAAGTGAGTCGACAGCCACATGCCCATTGCTACAGAATTTGCGTTGTGTAGCTTATTTTTGGAGGTTCTGAACTTTTCTCTCATAAACAGGTTCGAGCTCATCCTCAGAGAGTCAACCCACACCCAATGGGGGCAAAATTGCAGACGGAGGCACGGAAAAGGCCTCCATCAGCTCTCAAAACAGCACGCCACCGGCGGCACCACCAGAGGGGCTGTCAACCGAAGACACGGCTCGTCCCAGCGCTCCATCAGAGGAGCTCCAGGCTGCTGGTTCGGCGGAGCTGAGCGAGCAGTGCAGGAGGAGCGAGACTGCTGGAACGGGCGGCCAGGGTTCGACTCAACCATCCCGCAATCAGGACTCAGATGACAGTGACGACGACCCCATCCTTATCCCTTCAGCCAGGTACAGAGGAGGGCCGGGACAGAGGTATGGACTCTCGTTATGTCAAGATGTTTAATGATGCAAATCGTCACCAGTGTTGGGGAAAGTTACTTTTACAAGTAATGCATTACAATATTGCGTTACTCCATAAAAAAAGTAACTAATTACATTACTTAGTTACTTTTTATGGAAAGTAATGCGCTATGTTACTTTTGCGTTACTTTTTAAATCTGGACAGGGCTTGCTTGCTTGTTTTTAAAATAAAAAAGTTATATTTTTGGCAAATATAAAAGCCTTTTCACACTAAAAGTGAAATGAATAAGCCTCAGGCTGAAGGAAATGTAAATTTACGTCCATACAGTAGAATGCAGAAGAAGAAATTTCAACACACTTCAGCAATAAAAAAAGACACACAAATGTTTGTCTAGAGTAATTTTTGCTTATTAGTATGGTTGAACTGGATCATCGAAGGTCAGAAACAAAGACATTGGTTAATAGAATGGGATTAAATACATAAAGGATATTTGTGTTGTTTAACATTTAATTATTGCAGGTTTACGTCATATTCTGAGTTGCATTTTTTTTATTCATTTTGCGGAATACTGAATCTGTGTTTTTTTTTTTTGTGAGTGAGATGAATTAATGCATATTCATAAATGCATTAAAAATGTAACTCATATTCTTTTGTAAATTAAAAAGTAATGCGTTACTTTACTAGTTACTTGAAAAAAGTAATCTGATTACGTAACTCGCGTTACTTGTAATGCGTTACCCCCAACACTGATCGTCACAATGTGTGGGCAAATGAAATGACAGGCGGGAAGTCCCATAAAACATGACAACATGAGTTTATGCTAAACAGTGTTTATCTTTTGGACAGTCATAAGTAAAATGCTACTCTTCTCATTAGATTTAATTACAGAGGATCAGCTGTAGGTGATAGGATGATAAGGTACTGTAATGTTTCTGAGGTAGCCACTTATATAATCTAATTGCAAGGGGTGCAGATTTGATTAACTTTTCATTAACCTGGTATTCATTTTGTGTGGCTGTGTAAAATATGCTATCAATTATATATTGTGTGTGATTTAGTAGTTCATGTTAACTTTATTTCTGCCTGAGAGTGTGCAAAATGTTTGCATAATGACCGTTTGGTTAGTTACTAACCAAGTAAACTAATTTCATGCATGAATTTGAGTTCAAAAATTTATTCAGATTTTCACAACAACAAAAAAAAGTTGAAAATAGTTGTGCTGCTTGGTATTTTTGTGGAACCCATGATGCATTTTTTCAGTGTTCTTTGAATAGAGTTTAAAATAACAGCATTTATTTGGAATAAAAAATCTTTTATACCATTATAAATGTCTTTAATGTCTGTTTTGATCATTTTAATGCATCCTTACTGAACAAAAATTATTAATTTCTTTAAAGAAAATTCTTACAGATAATGTCAAAAAAACTGAGCTTCCACGGCTCTCTACAGACATCAGTGATTCATCAGATTCACTCTTAAAGAGACTGTTACCAAATACAGCTATAAGTCACAATGTAATTCCATGAATTATCAGCTATTAAATGAAATATCAAAAACACATCATTGGTACATGGTGTCTCCCCGGGCGCCGCAGCAATATGGCTGCCCACTGCTCCGGGTGTGTGTTCACGGTGTGTGTGTTCACTGCTGTGTGTGTGCACTTTGGATGGGTTAAATGCAGAGCACTAATTCCAAGTATGGGTCACCATACTTGGCCACACGTCACTTTCACTTTCTTGTATGAATTTAACATGCACATAAAAGTTAATGCTGTTACTGTTATGTCATGATAGGTGAAGCCCCATCTACATTGTCTGCAAAAAAATATATTCAGATCAAATATTATCTCGCACAATGCTGTAAGACTTTGTAAAACTATTTAAGCTTGTGAAAATGTGACCATCCTGGACTAATATTATGTTGAGCTGTAATGTGTTTTAAAGTTGTAGTGCATAAATGATTTTTCATGAGTATTGCTCTGCATGCTTTGTTTTTCACAGACGCTCCGCCGCGGCTCGGATCCAGGAGCTGTTCCGCAGGAGAAAAGAGCGGAGAGAGATGGAAGAGAGTGAGACTCAGAATATCAGTAGACCCTCTGTCAAGATGATGTACAAGGGCCACCGCAACTCCAGGACCATGGTACGCTGTCTGTTTATTGTCTCATGCATATTGTACACAAAAAGCAGCTTTCTGTCACTTCTTATTAGTTCTAGTATAACATATAAACAATCATGTAATAAAACATTACCAGATGTTTCACTTTAATGACCGGACTGTGCATGTAGATTAAAGAGTCGTGTTTCTGGGGGAATAACTTTGTGATGAGCGGCTCGGATTGTGGCCATATCTTCATCTGGGACAGACACACAGGAGAGCACCTGATGCTGCTGGAGGCCGACAACCATGTGGTCAACTGCCTACAGCCTCACCCTTATGACCCCAGTGAGCAAAAATATACCTGAAAACAATAGATAGATACCCATGAAAGATTTTGGTTTAAATGATTTGGATCACTTCATTTGGTCTGATGTTGTGTTCTTTTTTTTAACAGTTCTTGCGTCATCTGGAATTGACTATGACATCAAGCTGTGGTCGCCTTTAGAACAGTCACCGTCATTTAACAGAGTCCTTGCTGAAGAGGTATGGACATTGTTTTCTGCTTAATTCTGTGAAGAATGTCCTGTTTTGATTCTTCAGACTTTAAAATTGGTATTTTTAATGCATATAAGTAACACGTTGTTTTGAGATGTAATTAAATCCCCACTAGATGGCACTAGAGCTCCAAGTACTGTGGTTATCTAAGGAACTGTCTGCTTTTATAGAGGAAAATACATCAAATAGAGGCATTTTGAGGCAGCTGTATTGGTATATCTATGCCCTTGCGACAGGAGTAAAGTGTTGGCAAACTTGTGAATTTAATTTCCTGAGTTGTTTGTGTGCTGTAGGTGATTGCTCGTAATGAGTTAATGCTGGAAGAGACGAGGAACACCATCACCGTCCCTGCTTCCTTCATGCTCCGAATGCTGGCATCATTAAATCACATCAGAACAGGTGAACTTCCTCATGTCCCTTTTTTAACTCACTGACTGTATACATACAGTGAGATCCAAAAGAGTCCAAATTGAAAAGAAATTGTCTAATTATCTTTTGTTATTTTAAGATAAATAATATTTATCAATGATATTTACACTTCTTTTTTAACTGACCAGCATTTGTCGCTGGATACTTACTCTAGCATTTGGTTTTACTACCGTGAACAGGTGTCTAAATGATCCCTTCTTTTATCCTCAGACCGTGTGGAGGGTGATCGTTCGGAAGGCTCTGGACAAGAGAACGAGGATGAACAACAGTAGCCCTTCTGCTACAAATGAATGTTTTTTTTGCTACAGTGCACTTGAGCATTTGAGATTTGTACAAGTTACAAAATAGAGTATTTCCTTGTTAGTTCAGTTTTTGGCATTATTTTTGTAATGAGACTTTTCGTACTAATTACTCTATATGGGAGTAAACTGCATCTGGGGAGTTCATGCAAACAAGATGATACGTAAGGAATTGAAAGATGTGACTAAACGGCTGGCACTTGAGAGTATTTAAGTGCAATATTAATTTGTTAAACGGTTGAGCTTGGAACGGTGTTAAGTGTGAAATTTTATTGTAGCCTCAAATGAAGAACTCTGATGTTTGTATACCAGGAATTATGCATGTCAAACATGAGTTTGCAGAAAACATGTTCTCTTAGTCTTTACCAGTGTTGGCTCTTTTTTTGTCATTACTAAATCTTGCATTGCACAGGGATCTTCTGCCTAACCCCAATTACAGGTACTACTTGCAATATTTCATTATCCAAACCAGCCATTATACATTGTTACACTGCAGAATGTTTGTAAAAGTTAATTAAAATGAGAACCGTTTTTGACTCCGTCTATACATAAAACCCACTGCTGTCTAGCCAAATGGCTCTAGCATTAGTTGGCAGGTCGTGTTTCTCTCTCCTATCAGCACAGATGGCCTTTGTTGTGGCAGCTGTTGGCTTGAGCATTCTGCTAAGTGACTAGTGATCGCTGGGAAAAGCTATCACTGATGAAATATCTCCTCATCTAATAGCGTGCCATTCTATGCCAACCTCATTCAGCACTTTTAAGGAATGCAAGCCATCTTTTTAAGTGTTTTTCCACAGATTTTCAGATTAAGTTCCGGTTCCTTTTCAATCCATGTACCAGAGACATTAAATATGTTTGTGATTCAATCAAAACATGACTGAAAGCTTGTTGGATACCCATAAAGAATTTAATAACACAGTACAAATAAAAAAAGCATTATGTGCTGTGGTTTGCAAACAAATAGTGCAGCCAGAAGGAGCGCTGCAAATGACAAAGAGGCCTATTAATATTCGTATATAACTGACTTTGCATGATGCAAAAAAAAAAAAAAAAGAAGAAGATTCCACAGGAACGATTAATCCTTACTGAGTAAATTTTCAAAGTATACTAAAACTAGTAGGAACAAAAACATGTGAGAAGTCTCCGATCAAACGTAACAAAATCTTCAAGTGCAATTGTACCAGTGACTTCAGTAATGACACTGCAGATGCTTTCTCGCACCATTACATTAATTCAAAACATTTTAATCAGATTTTCCACCAAATACTATGGATAAAACAGCATTTTAAGAGGTATTCTACCTCTTTATCATGCCCAGTATCTCTCTCATTTACATGTTAATTCAATGCCTGAAAAAAATATTTTGTAAGGGTATTTTTTTGGCCACATCAAAATAACCCCAAAGACATTTGGTATATTTTCTATAAACCTGGTGGTACTTATAATAATAGAATATATTAATAGACCTGAACTTAAAACAGTGAGCTGTAGGATAATCATTCTTACAAACAGTCAGGGCATGAGTGGTTACAGTTTCCTTATAAGAAAAGAGTAAACATAATACACATAGTACCCAACACAGGCAAAACACCTGACAATATATGAGGGCTGTACGTGATTTTACAATAACTTTTGTTACAAAAACATAACTTATTCTGGTGAGTGACAGATCTAGTATGTAAACTACACATAAATCACTGTATATCTGTAAACATTTATCTTAAGTGTTCCTTGTACCTTTAAAAGCTACAGATTACACAATCTGGTCCATTTACCGAGTCAAAGAACTACACGGAAGTGTCCCCTATTTTTTCCTCTTGCTCTTCATCGTCATCATCATCTTTAACTATTCCTTCATCGATGCTTTCCATCCTGAGTCTCTGTCCATCCAGGTAACGGGGAGCTCTCTGTGTGTTTCGTACTGTGAACAGACTTGTTGGAATTTGAGTCCATTCCCCAAAGAGTTGAAGCTTGGCATCGTTCTCTATAGCCTTAGCCAAAGAAGTCGCAAAGCTGTCCAAAGACTTATGGATGTCTGCCGTCACTTGGACTACCAAGGGGTCACCTTGAGAAAAATAAATTTTAAGATGCTTCTTTGTCAAAGCTCTATAACATGCTGATGATTAACAAAAAATTACTCCATTTGCAAAACTGCCATTTATAAGTGTCTCTGCAAAGAAGGTTTGTGAGGCAAGATGGAAAAGCAGAATTATAAAGATTCTTCTGTACAAAACTTTAAGGTGGGACTACTGTTCTAGACATAAACTAGTATGAACAAATGTTATTTTGTAAGTCTACATTTCCTTAAATGTATCATGTAAAAATGACCAATTTTAATGGCTTACAGTGGTCCAGGACGACCAGTAAGTGCTCTTTCACATTAATCTCAAGTTAACACTCATAGGCCTGGTTTCATAGAGAGGTTTTAGGTTAAGGCAGGATTAGGCAATAGGTCAATTAGGACATTTAAGTAGTTTTTATAAACGTACCTTAGAAAAAACATTACTGGTGTGCATCTTGAGACAAAACAAAGGCACTTGCATATTTTAAGAACAGTCAGTGCAAGTTTCTTTCAGTTGAAACAGCTCAGATTTACATTTTAGTCAGGGATTAGGCTTAAGCCTTGTCTGTGAAACCGGGGGATAGACTTTAACTTTTGACTATAACTTTTATTTATTTTTTTTACTTTTGAATAGTATCGTTTATGTAAGATTTCTTTTCATTAAAGAAATAAATACTTATATTCCGCAAGGATGCAGTAAATTGATCAAAAGTGACTAATGACTTTTACATTGATTTGAAATAAAATACTTTTTGTAACATTTTTGTTCTTTTTAACTTTCTTTTTATCAAAGATCCCTAAAAAATTTATGTTTTTCACTTTTTTAATTATTAAGCAGAACAGCCATTTTCAACAATTACAATAATTAGAAATGTTTCTTGAGCAAATCAGCATATTTAGATGAGTTCTGAGGATCTGGTGACCCTGAATAAGGTCACTGATTTACTGGCTGCTGAAAATTCAGCTTTGCCATCACAGGGTTGAATTATATTTTAACATATCTTAAAACAGTTATTTTAAATTGTAATAATATTTTACAATGTTACTGTTTTACTGTATTGTTGATCAATAACTTCAGGCTTCTTGGGCAATAGAAAACACTATAAAACTATAACTAAACCTTTTTCTTACAGCCACCTACCATTGATTAGTAGTTTACTATTTTATATGAACCTAAAGAACTGGTGCCAACTAACATTTTGTAGATCCACTTTCTATTTGCTTGGTTTTGTACTGCAACTAACAAAGACATTTTAGCATTAGATGTCAAATAAGAACATGTTAGATACCTTTAGGCATCTGATCCACTTGGTCCTCGAATGTGACAGAACTTCTCCTCTTATTGGCAGCACAGTGGGCTGAGTGGGAGGGCTCTGAGGTGTAGCCATCCAACAGCATGACGTCTGTAGCTAGAGGGTAAATCACAGCAGGCATCTTTCAATCAAATATCAGTTTTAACACTGCTCAACAGCACCCACCCACACCAGTCTGGACACTGTGGGAGAGCCGCTGAGCAGTGCCGTCTGTCTGTTATGCGATACTCTTGGGCTCTGTGTTTCCTCAAATGGCACACCCTGATAACAACAGTCTTCAAGCCAATAAACCACCTCTGCTGACTGCTAAGAGCTGTGGGGGTTGATTCTGTTTGATTTCTTTGTATTCAAAGCGGTAAGGATGCAGCAATATTAAAACCATGGTCTATACTGATAAACAATTATATTAAAATTATATTTTGTCATGTAATTACTAACTCGAGTCAAACCAAGTATTTTAGTCTCCACTTACGAATGTAATAGTATATATTCTAGGTTCGACTAATTACATTTAACTTTACTAATGATGTGTTTTTAGAGAGGCAACTTTAAGTAAGCATTAGATGATGGTAAATTCAAATGTAAAATACGCAATAACAGCTGATAATGATAAATATATCACCAATACCATCCAAGATGGTACTAGTATATTGTGCATTCCTGCAAAAAAAGTTATCATTATAATTAATTATTATTTTAAAGGCTTTTTAAAAGTTCATTCAAAAATTAAATATTGCCTCCAATTTACTCAGCCTCACCGAAATACATTTTCAAGAAAAAGGCAAAAGGAGATTTTTATTTAGATAAAAAGTTTGTGCAGTTCTCTTCCATAAAACAAAACTTGGAGGCAATGGATGATAGTGAGATTCAAAATAAAAATAAAAATAAAACCTGTATCACAAAAGTATGTTTTTACCATTCATTCATTATATGAGTCTTCTAAAGCCATTTGATTTTGTGTGAAGAACAGACTTTAAGTTATTTAGGTTGTTATTGACTGAAGGCCTTCCAGTTTGTTATAACTCTCAAATCTGATTCAGTTTTCAAACTGATGCACGGTCAATAATGTCAAACTGTATTTGTTGACTTACTGCTGAACGCAACACATCAGTTTATGCAGAAGTGAGAATGAGATTCAAGAACTACAACGAAAGAGAAGATTTTCAGTGAATAGCGACATGAATTTTGGCCAGCCTGTTCCTCATACAAAATTGATCTAGTATGGCTTCAGAAGACTTGAAATACAGCCCACAAGTGGCATGGACTATTTTTGTGGTATTTACATAGTGCTTTTTTAAAACTGACAGGAATTGTCACTACAAGACATTATGCTAAAATACCTCCTTTTTTTGTTCCACAGAAGAAACTAGGAAGTCATAATTAAGTTTGGGACAATGTGATGGTAAGTAAATGATGACAGCCTTCATTGTTGGATAAATTATTCCCTTAAATTGTTTTAAACTGACATGTGTTATAAACAGCAGAAGGTCTACCTGAGTCCTGGGTGTAGCTGAAGCCAGTGTCTCCCGTGCTGCTTCCACGGCCCAGGAGCTGCCCACCGCCCACTAACATGGCTGTCAGGTGAGGAGACATTCCCAAATCTGTCAAACAACAAAGATCCTCAGACATCTCATCCAAACATTAGATTACGAAGAATACCAGGATACAAATAACAGCAGCAGCAGGCTCACCCGTTATCCGGTTAGAGATGCTAAAAAGACGAGAGGTCCGGTGCCGTATAACAAAAGACTCTCTGTAGTAGCGGTCGCCAAAGCACATGCCCAACAGCTCCTTTCGTACGGTCTTATTCCACAGCCCATAAATAAGTGGATGACACACGGCACTGGTAAAGGACAGCCAGGAGACCAGTGTCTCCATCTGTGAAGAAACACTGTCTTTACCCCACAGTGCTTCAGTGCTGATAACTACCACATATGGACCCCAAGTGGTCAGAAACGTCCCCAGAACCACCAGAATGGTGACAAAAGCCTTGCATTGGCTCCCAGAGTAGACCAGGCTCTTGCGGCTTCCAGTAGAAGATGTGGAAGTATTGGAGTTCTTGCGGCCATTCTTCTGAGAACTGGACTCCTCGTGAGGCACCACCACACTTCCGCAGTAAACCTTGCGAGCTTTGATGCGGGCCACGCGGAAGATGAAGCCATAGCAGATCAGCATGGCCGCCAGTGGCAGAAGGCAGCACCACGTAACCCAGAAGGCAGTATAGCTGATCTCCTCGTGCCAAGCCACTGTACAGGTCCATTTGAAGCGGTCAAACTCAAAGGCGGACCAACCGAAAAGTGGCGGCAGGCATCCGACCAGGGAGTGGAGCCACACATAAACGATGACAACCACAGCTCGGTTTCCCGTGATTTTCATGGGGTAGATCATGGGATATAAAACGGCGTAGTACCTAGAATGAGACGGATATTGATATAAAACAGATACAGTTCAATAATTCCCTCGTGAGAGACACATGACTAGCCAATGGAAAGACAAGGGGGTCTTTCTCTAAGACTCTCAAGCTGCCAGAAATAAAGTAGAGTGTGGCTTCTAGGTTTGTGTATTGATAAAGATAAATAGGTCTGGTATTTTTCAGTGTGCATCTTGTTAATAAAAACAGTGGATCTGTTCAAGCAAAACTGGACTTAAGTTAAATGTCATGGTGAACTACAGGCTTTCAAAAAAAATACAGTATGGCCATTGATTACAGCAGTCAAAAACAGTTTTGCCAAGAATTGTTCTTGAATTAACTTGGAATTTGAGATTTCATAATACAACAATTGACTGAACAGCAAGTATATTTGCTTATGGGTCAATCACATGACACTAACTTTTTGCATCTGTCAGTTTATGAATTTATTTAAAAACACATTTTAAAAAAATGCAATTCATAGATACAATGTTTTTAATTTCTGTATTGGATTTTCTATTAATATTTAATGTAAAGTTTGCAAACCTTTATGACCTTGTCAAGGTCAATTACTCTTTTAAAACATCTAGCTAATAATTGTAACCTTTTTTGGACACGGCAAGGTTAGTTCAGGCTGTAAAATGTAATGTGGTGTGACTTTCATAAATTACATTTATTACTTATTATATTATGAATAAATTATTCATATTTGTAAAAAACTGAAAAATATTTTTTTAAATGTAAAAAACAATACTACGATCTGCACACTTGCATGCGAGTATTAACGAAATATGTATCGTTTTAGAGTCTTAACTTTGCCCTTCTGACACTAGACATCTGTTCCGTTGTCTTTATCATAACCAGTTATTCACCCTTATTTACAAGGATTTTCAAACTTTAAGATTGCTAACATAACGACTGACCTGTCAATGGCAATGGACTCCGTATGTAAGCACTGCTGGGATGAGCTGACAAGTAGATGGACAATTCTGTGCAGTTACACAAACCCTCCACTCCAATCCCGACGCACCGCAGCTGGCCGCAACGAGGGAGCGTATGACCGACAGTCATCAAATTGGACAAGTCAGGCGAAGACAACCTTGTTTCTGGGTGTCAGTAAGTAGGGCTGTCTATTATAGGTTCCCAATACCAGATTGCCCAGACAGCCAGTATGCTATATGATGAAATAGAGACTCCAGGAGCCAGCCCTCGTCATCCGGGCCGTTAGTGATTTGGCCCACCGCTGTCCCATTCTATTATAGCTGTTCATTAGGAGGCCGCGGTACCCGGGACTGGAAGACATGTTGAAACTACAACATATGATAGTACATGCAGTCTGATAAAGCTGTCGGAACATCTGAATGCTACAATGAAAATGATCTGGTGTTTGTGGTTCATGCACGGTGTCCTGTAAAGCCTAACAAGCTGTAATGCTGATTTTTGTTTGTAACATACATTTGTACATACGTGGATTACAACATTCTTACAATACACGGTTTGTTAAGAACTGCTGGCTGTGAAAACTCTGACTGTGCTCAGATTTTAGTAAACTTCTACCATTTAGAATCACACTTACAATCGAAACATTTCCCAACTATATGCACACAAATATGCAGCTTTACGTGAACCCGTACTCTACATATAAATAGTCCTAAATCATTATATAACTATAAAGCCATCATAATAAAAACAACACATCAGAACAGATGTACACGTATATATATCACCTGCTTAGAAATAACACAGACATAAAAAAAACTATACTCCTAGCATTATAAACCTACTACTCAAAATACCCTCTTCCGGCAATATATAAAAATAGGAAAAGGTACTGTAGCTGCATGAGGTTAAAATCTAATGCAATGAATTTCATATAGTTTATGTGCAGCTCAAGCATCCAAATGCGTTTGGGGCCACTGGATGTGGATCATCTGTCATGCCTCTTCAATAAATCGTTCACCATGATGCACAACCATAGCAATGTGATCAGCTAGCGGAGAGTGCGAAGCGCACGCACTCTTTCTCTATTTTTCCAACAACAGCGATATTTTGCATTGCACAAAAATGTGTTTCCGACCACTTCGATTCAAAATTGCATAGCTTATCCTAATGCAATGATAGATACAAGGATAACGTACCAGTTTTCCAGGCCAGGCGATATCAAGCTGTAGTCCAGCACTAGTAACTTTCTCCGGCTGGCTTTGTTAGTCTGCGACGACTAACTTTAATCCAAAAACTTTCTCACCTCCTGCAAGATGCTGAGTTTGTTTTCTCACGCTTTCGCGGAACATAGACGCTTTCCGGAGACGCATGCTCAAAGTTTCAACGCAGTTACAAAGTATTAAATGATCCAGGGACGTTCATTTGTTGCGGCTGCTGCGGTCGCTGCGGTCCGCGGTGAATAAAGAGGCAGGCTGCTGACGTCACAATGGCGTCGGAAATCCTCCTCTTTAAAACTTCCCTCCATCTCGACTGCAGACAGTCCAGAGGGTCTCTCTCAACGGCTATATATAGTCTGCTCTGCAATGTTCTCATGGGGAATAATACTTGCAAAAATCGTTTTGTACGTTTTTTTATGTCTGTGTTCCACCAAAAATATCTACACATGTTAAAATTAACAGTGAGATTTAGCTATGCTTAAAACAACAACAAAACAATTTGACGAAAACTATCTGTCTGTCTGTCTAATACTACGTAAAGCATAAAGCTTGTGTTGTGTGTGTGTGTGTGTGTTGGGCTGACCCAGAGCGAGCAGACATTAATTCAACACTAGGTGGCATATGCGTGCTGTAAACTGTAGGAACATAAAAAAAATTCTGCATTCATCCACCTCAAATTTTGGGAAATATTTAGTTATTTAGATGCGCTTTAAGAAAAAAAAAAAAAAGGTTTTTCCTTTATTATATTTAATTACAACACATAAAATATAAACTATTGTCATATCCGTGAAAGCACAGTGTTTATTCAAAATCACAACCAAGCAGCTCAATTCTCATAGTAATGGATTTCTGCCATTGTTTTGGAATAATCCGGATGAATTTGGAAAATATTGGCGGGTAGATGTAGTTCTTTACTTGGCCATTGTTATCTGTGTTGCCTTGAAATGTCTGTGAAAATAAAAGAAAACACTTTTTTCTCAATGTTAAGACACAAAACACTGTGGTTAGATGTTGTGCAGAAACTTGTTCTAATCCCAAAAAGTGAGACCACTTACCTTTTGTTCATAGTCCTCATCATCCGTGTACTTTGTCCATCTCTTGCCGTCTTCACTGTACTCCAGAGAATATGCTGTCACAAACATCTCATTGCCCATTGCCTAACTCATGGCCCCCTGTGTTATAATTCCAGTTATTCTTATATTCCTTTATTTACCCTCGGTCCATTGCTGTCATGTCATTGTTGCTTTCATTGCCACAGTTATTGAGCTTGAGGTTTGACGTGGAGTAATACCTTTAAGGGTTTCATTCATGTATATTTGTCTTTACCTTGCTTGCATTCCATTTGTAGGGTCCCATATTTATTTAAGCGTGCATACCAAGGATGCCACTGGCCACAGTACCAACTGGAGGCCACAGAACTGGCAGTGATTTGAGCATCTTTAATGAGTCCACTTTCTATTCCCAGTGGACACAGAAGCACCTGCCATCACATTAGGCGGATCTAGTACAGGAGCTGAACTTTATTTTGTCTTATAAGGCAGTATGAGAAAACAAAATCTGTACAATTTTTGTCCATACCATCAAGCTCACAACCATAGTACTCCAAACGGACTGTTGGGTAGCTGTAAAAAATTTAGTCAGCCTCACATATCGACCAATCAGAGGTGGGAAAAATATATTCTCCTTCGTGTCATAAGCTTCGCTGTTTCCTTCAAAAGTCTGTTGGGCATTGGAAAACACAGCGCAGATCTTATGGGCTGTTCACACAGAATGTTTTGATTTTGTTTAAAATCCCTAGGTACGTTTAAACAATTAATTTGATGCAGTGTCTTGGTACATAAAGACGTCAGTCTAGTAGTGCAGTGCTTCTCAACCAATGTTCAAATGCCCCCCTGGCCCTAGTTTTGGATTCAAAACCTATTTTAATCAATGGGTACTTCTCGATTCTGTAAATTAAACTAAAAAGATTCAAATTTAAATTAAAATAACGCAATTTCAGGATATTGTATGTTTTAGTAGATGTATGTTTTTCTTGACTCTTAAGGTTGTTTGTGATTTACTGAATAAGAATTAAGAATATTTTTTACTTGCAATCTGTTCCCCCAATTTTTTTAGAGCTTGACATAACTAGTAAATGTAATGTATATTCATCATACAAATGTCCATGGTGTTAGATTTTGTGAGTTAACATTACTTTGTACCAGGTCTAGAAATAACACTACATTAAATAGGCAGTCTGGGTTTTCCAAGACTGTGGGAACCCTGGTTCGTCAAAGGAAGCAAACTGTTGTTGAGGAGGTCAATTAAAATGATAAATATCTTGGTTTTTAGTTGTTTTAGCTTGTGCTTTCTCATTTTAAAGAATTTGAAGTTGTCTTAAGGCAAGTTTACTGAGGCCCCCTGTTTGCGAACCATTGGTCTCTGCATGTTTACATAGAAAAACAACTAAAATGCTGTGCAGTGGAACGTTGTGAACAGATCCTTATGCTGATATGTGCATTCACTTTATAACCACACAGAAATAGTCACTTGCCTTTCTGACGGTATCGCTGTCTCCCTTGTAGAAAGTCCACTTCTTTTTATCAGTGCTGTAGGAAATGGTGTAGTTCAGCACAAAATTATGTTTTAACAATTGCTTGGCTCCCTGTGTGGCAACTTTACTAATCACTACCGGCCTCTGGAAGTCCACCTGGAATACAGGATACAGCCTCTTCAAGTAACTAGTCATTAGCATTTCTTTATTTATGGGCTAATTGTCTGCACACCATTATGAGTGGTTACCTGAATGTGCTGTCCTGTCTTTGTTGTACTCCATGCATTGTATTTCCCTGTATTATGTAGTCTGGCCAAATGAGGATACCATTGTCCTTAAAAACAGTTTTAAATGTGTTAATAATGTGACCCTGACTATGCTACATAAAAAGCTATAGGCTACTTTCAAATCCTACCTCTAGAGTCAGATGCTGATATGTGTTCATCTTTCACAGTTCCAGAGATGAGACCAAGAGGATGATCACAGACTGCAAAACAGACCAGGTGAGATTTTAAAACCTGACAGAATCAATTGTTTTCTTGTAATAAGATCAGCATGATAAATTACTGTATATGATACCGTTGTCTAACACAAGGAATAACGTCTGCATTCCCCTCTGCTGTGAGAGTCCAACTTCAGACTCCAGCTGCCAGAGACCAGGCTTTGAAGGCAACATTTCCAGTGTGGCAAATCCACCTAAATGATGGGATCTGAGTGTGAATGGCCTTTCTAGATCATCTAGGTAAGTAAGTATCTTCTAACACCACTACACACCTGGTAAAAGTGGGTAAACTCCCTGACGGTGGTCCTTTAATTCCTTATTTATGAACGTTTGACCATGGAAATGGACACTGTGGAGGTCTTTGGGAGAGCCCATGTTG
Source organism: Sinocyclocheilus anophthalmus (assembly GCA_018155175.1). Lineage (NCBI taxonomy): Eukaryota > Metazoa > Chordata > Actinopteri > Cypriniformes > Cyprinidae > Sinocyclocheilus > Sinocyclocheilus anophthalmus. Next base: position 312,470 of record JADLZN010000132.1, read on the forward strand.
ATCAGATGCCACTTCGCTAGCTGATTTGTGTACATTCGCAGTCCTTTGAGACTGTAGATAATACCATTGATAGCTGACAAAAAAACAGATATAACAGATATAAATTTGTCAAGTAAGTTTATGTAAAGCAATATTTTTAATGGTCTCAATACTTGCTCCAATTTATTTAGTTTTAATCCAATGATAATGACTGTAGTATAAATACTCCATTATAATTAAAATAATGGCGCTAAAAAAGCTGGGGAGAAACAGTTTTCTTACCGTCAAACTTTAAATAATTTTTAAAATTTGGATCCATGACCGCTCTTTTGTTTTTCCTTTCAATCCTCTCCCGATTCTCCTCGTAGTACCAGCTCTTATTCTCATCAAACGTCATAAAGAGCAGGACAAACTCTCTTCTGTCCAGAGGCTTTTTATCCAGTGTACCCTTCCTGCACACCAGAAGCGGTCCAATCAGCCCAGAGTTTATATCTCTCTCCTATGCAAGAAAATAATCTAATTGTAAGTCAAAATTAATAATAGTTATTTGGCACCTGCTTGTATTCAAATTGAGTTATGGACAGCCCTCATGGAGCAATCTTTAGTTAAGTGGAAAATTAAGAATTCATGCTTACCGGATTCACTGCAGAGTAGTAAGTCCACGTTCGACAGTCAGATTCATTATTTTGAGGTCCAGATTTGGAATTTATAGTCCACATGTAGATAAAGGTGCTGTTGGGTTGTACGGCATCGTCCTGTTTGTACCAGTACGGTGACTGATCATCGTAACTCAGGCCTTCCATTTGTTTTAAATACTTGACTCCATTTGCATGCAAAGAGTACTTACGGCTGGCAAGGTTCCTGAAAAATACCTAGCACGGAAAACAGGAATGTAATTTTTTATGTTTTTGTCATATGATTTGCTTCTAATTTTCATTTGTACACAAGTATGTTCACATATTCAGTGGTCTACCATAACAGTCTGATCAACTTCAGCTTTAATGACCGGACCCAGAATTCCCAGGTGTTCATCCATTTCCCCTCGGATGTCTCGGATACTAAAGGTGCTGTCCAGGTACTTTCTGAACACCGCTTTTTTGAAAGATGTGGGTCTCTCGTTTTGAGATGATTTATCAAGCCTCCTTTGCAAACATAAAAGTGATTTCGCAAATGGGTTATACTCTTTTAGATTCATATATTCATGCTTTTTGTTTCTAGAAATGCAAAATGTGGATTATTTGAAATACATGATGCCAACAGTACCTCTGACCGTAACCAGCATAATCCCATTCTTCCTCTTCAACTGAGATGAAAAAAGTTCTGGTATTCTTGTCTCCAGCAATTTTTAAGAAATGCTGGGATGTTACATCAAGCGCTGGGCTTTGAACATCTGCTGTTTTGCTATAAGGGTCTTTGTACTCTACATATTCATATTCTTCTGGGTGATCAACTATACCATCAAAATCTTCACTCTGCTCATTTTTTGGAACATATAACTCATAATCATTGAAATCGCGTCTTGGCACTCCTATGACGATGGATTTCCCCATCAGGTCGTCCTCGCTAGAGATAGGCCTGCTTCCCCTTGGGGTCAACCAAGAAGGTCCAAAACCTCTTGGAGAAAAACCCTTTGGAGAAACATCAGAACGTGGCTGTGGCTTATACTCTTTCCTTTTCTTTGTCTTCATGCCATATCCCTTTCTCGGCTTTACCCTCTGGTGAACTACTTTTTTTTTCTTTTCAGTCTTTGGTTTATTTGAATTTGCTGCAGACTTGTCTGAGATGTATTTGTTCATGTGATCTGGGATTTCCATATGAACCAGTTCATGGTTGCCTTCATAACCCCAGTGCTCTTCTTTTGGATCGAGATGAGATGTGAGTATGGCCTCGCTGTGATTGTTCTTCAGATAGATGACTACTTCCTCTTCACTTTCGCTTTCCGAGACGTTTTTCGTGGATGAAACATTGAAAGAGCCAAGAGAAAAGGACACGTTCTTCGTACGGTCTGAAGAAAAGAGCTCTGATTCATTTCTTAAAATTTCACTATGAGATTTCATTGTAACATTAGTGGGTGATGTTCTGTTCTCTGTTATTTCAGATTCAAGGTCGAGACTGAAATCAGACAAAGTTGCATTTGAAGATTCAGACTCGTTGCTTTGCAAAGTGCTGTTTCTCAAAGGCGAAGACAAACTGAGATTAAAAATGCTCTCAGTTTCAGAATTTACCTGCGAAAACATCTCACCGGTGTAATTCACCTTTGTGCTGTTGAGTTCTTGAATCTTTGTTGTGTTTTCAGTTAATTCACCAATCTCCTCTGGTGTGTCCGTTGGTGAGAAATTATATTCTACTAGAGTCTTATAATCTGTTGAAACTTCCGAGAGATGACCACCATCCAGAAGCACAAAATCCTCCTCAGTTTGGGTCTCTGAGCTGTTGGAGAGAGAATCAGGACTAGGCACATGGTATATGAAGACGTGACCCGAACTATCACGGTCACCATCCAAGTCAGTGTTATTTTTAGTGTTTGCCTCTTCTTGAATTACAGTTTTGTTTTCTAAGGTTTGGTTTGAAAGCAAGAGGTTTGATTCAGAAGAATTTAGAGATGGACTGTCACCTTCCATGGTAATGTTTCTGTCACCAACTGGAACATCAGATGAAGTGATACTGGTATTAGTGGGGAAAATGTGTATTTCATTCATTGTGTGGGTGATGTTGGTTTCAATGATTGGAGAATGAGTAGTATTCACAGAGACACTGTCTGCCTCTAATGATGAACTGACATTTTCTACATGAGTAGTGTAAGCGGAGATACTTTCTGTCTCTAATGATGAACTGACATTTTCTACTATGTTGGTATTTATTTCAATATCCAGAGTAACATTTGTAGAGACACTTTCCATTTCATTCACTGGCTTTGTAGGTACATTGCGGACCTTTCTTTCTACAACTGGAAAATGTGAGATAATACTGTCCGTGTCATTGTTTGACATGACTTCTGGTTTGGAATCAAAAATGCTTGCCATGCCTAGCAATGCCTCTTCTGTGCTTTCATTCAAGACTTTAGTTGAAGATTGTCTCTTGTCCAATCCAGCCTCGTCAGCTGATAAACCATGAATCTGATTGAAAGATCCAAATGTAGTATTGTGTGATTTGTCCAACTCGTCACTTGAGGCTGGGCTTTTTGTCTCAATAGTCGGCAATAAACCATCGTCAATGTCTAGTATCGAAAAGTCAATTAGCTCAACGTCATCTTTAAAGTTTTTGAACGTCCTCAAGCCAAATTCTTCTGCATAAATTTCGGTGTCCTCGTCAACCATGATAGGGTTTATTTGTTTTGGTTCCTCTTTTTTAATATCACTGATGGACACAGGTTTCCATACAGTGAATTTTTCTGGTTCATAATCATATTCCATAACGTAATCTCTGAAGCATTCAAGGTCCTTGAATTTTACCCTCATCCCTTTAGTGGAATCGTGAGAGTTCAGTGATGCTAAAAGCCAAATACCTATAAAGTGAAGAATGTTGAGTTTAAATTCATAGTTTTTGTTATATGTATTTCTTTGTATAGTCAGTGACAATGTCTTAAAATTGAATTAAATCCTTTGGAAACTCACCTATATTAAGCATGTTCATAGTGATAGTTTCACCAGTCATGGGAAATAGACTGAGCAAATCCTCTTCTCTGTTTTTCAGCTCAAATGTATGGCCATAAAAAGTAGCAGTCTGGATGTAATCTTGTTCGCCAACATTTGACACATGCCAAGTCACGATTTCACCATTACAAAATCCCAATTCTTGGCCACTTTCATATACATAGCCATTGATTGCTGTAAAAGTTGATGCAATAAATACATGTACCAAATATGAATCAATCAACACTAATATGATAAATATCAGAAAATCACTCACTGTGCATAACGTTGGATTTGTAAAACTCTGGATCATCTCTTTTAACTCTTTTGGGGTCACTGCAGTATGTGTTAATGTTCTCATCATGGTACCAGCTCTTGTTCTCATCAAAAACAGTAAACATGGCATGCTGTTCTTTGTCTGCTTTCAGCTAAAAAAGAGAAATGCTTTCAGTATCCAAAACTAAGTGAGCTGCTTTGCTATTTAGGCAGCATGTTAACCATCATACAGTCAAACTTCATAATTTAGTTATTCAGAACACTCTACAAAAGTGGCAACTCCATTAAGTGTTACTCGCATTTTGATGTTGGCTTGTCACTAAGCTAAGATTGTGAAACTTTAAGCACAAAAAATGCATATACTACTCAAATATTGGTTGAAATAGCAATTATAGATGTGTGAAATAACAGTAATAGATGCATTTTTAATTCAGTAATCCAAATCAGAATAGATCCATGTAGCTGTATTTATCATTTCTGCGCTGGATTTAATTTTCCTCAGTTTTGCCTTATCTGTGAAGAAACATACAATGCTGCCCTATATTTTGTGCAGAAAAGGTAGCATATAAGGCACAATTACTTTGCTGCCTACGGTTTGGAACAGCCTTCCAATAGAAGGTGTTTCAGTGCCTTAAACAGTGATATTGTATAGAAATGATTCATTAGTTTCATTTCAACCATTTGAGTCATTTGACTCTGACTCAGTGGCCTATTACTGTATATTGCAAATGAAAAGCAGTTACCTGGACATTCTTTTTGTTGAGGGACTGGCTCTTACAGATGAGAAGAGGACCCACAAGACCAGAAGCAATGTCTCGAGGAGTGTCCACTGCACTGTGGTACATCCTGGTCAGACATCTGGGGTCACTGTCCGTTGGTGTATCTTCCTCAGACACACTCCATGTATATGTGTAAATCTCACCTGGTTGAATCCCGTGTGTCTGGTTCCCTTTCAAATGAACAGCAATTTTATTTAAATAATTTTTTTCTCATATCAGTCATGCTTACTTTTTTGTTTTATGATTTTACAGGTATCTTTTCATTGATAAGGACTTAGATTAGGGCTGCATGAAATTGGAAAAAACTGAGATTGTGTTATTTTGTATTTTACGTATATGTTAAGATACATTTTTCACCAGATGACTTGAATAGCTATATTTGAAAAGAATTGTAAAGAATAATAAAATAATATTGATTGATTGGCATTTGTATAAGAAAATTTTAATAAATATTAAAAAAGCTGAATGGGCATACTCTTTGCAAGGACCAACTCAAAGATATTTCAGTATGTCAGCATCTTCAAAGGCCACATTCCCACTGTTTTTGATGCATTCAGTATGACTAATAATAAAAATAATAATAATTATGATTTTACTGTGATTATTATTAAATAAAAATATTGAACAAAATAAGAACAATATTTTAATATTGCACTGTAAAATAAAAAGTGAGTATTTACTTCATAATTTTCATAATTTTTAATCATTAAGCCATCTAGCATTTATTTTTGTGGTTTGCGATTATCAAATCACAAAGGCTTTGATTTCAATAACTATGCATTGTTTCAGAGTGGAGCATTTATAACTGTTTGTGTGCAGCTCATAACTGTTTGTTTTCAGTGTATCAGAGCAGCTTGTGTCACAGTAAACGAAACAAACCGCTTTGAGACGCTGAAACAAATACCAGATCATGAGCACAGTGCAGCACTTCACTGAAGCATGCAACATGTATGTTGCAGCCTTCGTGATTTGATAATCACACTAGATCCCATCTCTTTTCTTCATTTTATTCCAATACTCCTGCAGCACGGTAGAGATGTCACACATTTCTCTCATAATGCTGTCATGCTGATTTAATAAAGAGTCATATATGAATTTTAATGCATGTATAGTGTACACCTGTTATAAAAATGACCCATTAATTTTAACGGTAAAAGAACTGTAAAATCTACAGGAAAAACCTGTTACATGGTTAACGTTAAATTCCCCTACTATATACACTCTTAAAAATAAAGGTGCTTCACGATGCCATAGAAGAACCTTTTTGTCTAAATGGTTCCATAAAGAACTTTACATCTGAAGACCTTTCTGTTTGCACAAAGGTCTTTTGCGAAAGAGGTCTTCGATTATAAGGAAGTTAGAAATATATGATTCGTTAAAGACCTTGACTGAATGTTTCTTTGGGAACCAAAAATGGGTCTTCTATCGCATCACTGCGAAAACCCCTTTTTGGAACCTTTATTTTAAAGAGTGTACGGTGAAAACTTTACAGTGGACATTCATTTTATGTAGGATCCGGTTTTAGAAGGAACAAGAAAAAAGAGGAAAAACAAGAAGAAAAAAAAGGAAAGGAGACAACAGGAAAGAAAGATTAATAAAAAAAAAGAACATAAGAAGAAAAAGGAAGAGAAAAAAAAAGGGCAAGAAGAAGAAAATGCCCCCGAAGGAAAAAAAGAAAAAGGAAAGAAAAAGAAGAAAGAAAGAACATATAGAAGAAAAACACTTACAATTTACGTGCTTCCCGTAAATTGACGTTCCCAGAATTCCCTGCGTTACATTTTAAATTTGATGGTTTTTTGTTGAAATAACTGTTTCTTCTTCTTTTTTTCTTATCAGTTTTGTACATTAAGGTTATACGTTACACCTAATGTTGTTAAATGAATATTTATTGCATTAATTCAGTTACCATGATGGTGTTTGGTATTTGTGTGAATGACACTGTGCACCTTCTATATATGTTATTATTTAAAAGCTGCTTGTGATAGGCTTTGGTTCATCGTGTGACTTTCGCATCACCACCTGCATTTGGTGGTTATCAGTGTATTACAAAGATACAAAACTGATTTCAGTTCTTCAATAGGTTGGTATATTAACATTTATATCAGTTAATGAAATTATGGTATTAAACTGTAAATTTAAGTTAACTATAAAACCTAAAATTTGCTACCGTATTTTTTACGGTAAAATGATGGCAACCACAGCTGCTGTTTTTTTTTTTTACTGTAAATTTTACGGAACTTTTTTTACAGTGTAGAATTGATGAATATAAATTAATAGATATCAAACAAACCTTCTGCAGGATAACTGGCTCCTTCTGCTGCTTTATCAATGGTCAGTCCATGAGGATAGATACTGTACGGACGTGATGCTTTGTTTTTAAAGACAATCTATAGAAACAACATCACAATCATCATGCATCCTGACCAGAAACATTAAAAATGCTCTTAACCCAAAAGAATAAATAAAATAGTAATTATTAGAGCTGTGATTATGTGAGAAGCCTTATACCTTTATGACATCTCTGATTTGAGCTCTTATCACTGGCCCAAGAATCCCAAGCTCTTTCTTTCTCTGCTTGTCTTCTGCTTTCTCTTTAAATGCGCCATCTTTATACTGAGTAAATACTGCTTTTTTGTATTTTTTACCTATTCGCTGAGGCCCCTGCTTTAAATATTTTGATCGGAAATCCCTGAGTGGATAAAAGTGGGATTAAACATTAGAAGGGAGCTCACTCAAAGGCATGTCCTATTGATGAATCACGATGCACATACCCATCCATGTTTTCTGGCATATTTGGAGCATAATCCCAGATCATCTCTTCTGCTGCTATGTAGTAGGTCCACTCTTGGCTTTCTTGTTTCTGTTGGATTGTAAGTCGTCTTTTTGGTTCTGTGTACTCATCACACGTCTTGATATTTAGGTATCCATGCAAACCAGCTGCAAATATGACATCAACATATAATCACTTTTATAACGTACAAACTGTCAGCATTAATAGTGATTCTACAAAGCTATGAAGTAGAGACTGTATATATTGATAATTCATGAAATCTTGTGGTTTCTCTGGCAGTTTTTACCTTCCAAGTGCCTGCTAATGTGAGAGGAAATAAGCCAGCGGCCGGGGTGGATACCATTCATACTGGCACTGGTGGCAGTTCCACTAATGATGCCAACAGATGAGGTTTTGTGGCCATCGTGCAGCAGTACTTGCCCATTGAAGTGTACAGAGAAGAGCTCTGGCTCAGAGCTCATTCCCAGCAGGTGCCAGCTGACTTTGGAGTGGACACAGATGTCCAGATCTGGGGGACGACAAGGAGGAACTTTACACCTCAGTAGATTTGCAGAAATGATATGTTATGTGTGAAAAATATCAAACCAACCTGGTACCGAGCCATTTGTGTAGCCATTTATAGTGTATTTCACATTGTGTGCCTGCTCAGGGCCCCCGGTGCTGTACCAGCTCTTGTTCTCATCAAACACTCCAAACAACAGCACAGCCTCCTGATGGAAATGAATCTGATTTCCGGAGCCGTCTAGGGTGCCTGTGGGACAAAGACACATTAATCGTCTAGACAAACAGAGCTGTTTATAGTTGCGTAATTTCTGGGAAACTCAAACTGTATAGGTTAAGCTGGGGAAAGAAGTCCCATAAGAATGGTGTACATTTACAGTACTACATTGTAACATGAGTTCAGCATGTACATGATAATGATGCATCATTCAGTGAGTGTATTATTTTATTAAGGTAAATAAATAGACACATCTGCATTTTAATTGAATAATTAGTTTTCGTCAAAAATCACAGCTTGAATTCCATAATTGGTCTGCAAGGATTCGCAAGCAAATAAATGAGAATTGGAAAAAAATGACATTTGAAAAGCAAAGAAATCAAGATTATTTTAGATATTATATTATTGTAGTTTTTTTTTTGAGAAATTAAATCATTGTTATTCAGTAAAATGAAATTATTATTATTAGATACTTTTTTTATTTCAGTGTCCAATTATATTATTACTAGTAAAATATTCCAATATTGATTTCACTATATATAGAGTCTTTAGCATGCTACAGGCACTGTAAATTCCACTTTAAATCCACTTTTTCCATTTTAAAGCCTATATTTAAAAAATGTTCATACCCACATACCGCTGGCAGCCTTTTAGCCAAATTCACTTAAATAAAATATATGTTACTGTACAAATCTAAGTACTTGTACTTAGAATATCACATTTGCATGTTTAAGGCTCTCTGACATCATTTAATGGTCACATGACATGCAGGTAAAATATCTAAAAAATTGAGGAAGTGTTGTGTATTTTATTTTATGTGTTATTTTAAATGCTTTATTTTATTTTCATTCATTTTAGCTTTTCATAAAAACACAACCCCCTGGAGTTTTCTTATGAACCCCATGGGAACCTTGACATAATGTAATGTTCAATGCACTTCATGTTATTAATTACACAAATGATTAATTTTCTTTACCGCTTAGTATTTTAAATATCGATCTGGTACAGATTATCCTATTTAAATCAATGTGAAAATTGAGTTCAATGAGATGAGGTCCAAAGTAATCTAGAAGTAATTAAAAAGTAGAATACATTACCTAAAATTAGTAATCTATAAATTATGTCCCAAATTACAATTTTTGTTGTGTAATTTGTAATCAATAACAGACTACAATTTGTAAGTAATCTACCCACACATACAGAAATGAAAAGATCAATAAATCCCAACGTAAATAAAAAAAATTATAAAAGAAATAGAGATCTCATATAATTAACAAATGTTGGTGTTCACATGACGAGTCATAATAAATAAGAGCATATCCGTTCAGTAAATGTGTTGAGATGAGATTTAGTGGTCAAGAGGAAAATTAAAGTTGGGCATCTTAACCCATCTAAGCATAAATGTCATAATAAACATCCCATTGTAAATCCAGGATCTTGTTTTTGCCTCACATACCTTTCTTGCAGATCAGCATTGTGCCTATTAACCCTGTATTGTAGTCCTTGACTATGTCAAAGTGGGAAAGGTATGTGTAGGTGATGCATGGGGGGTCCGCAGCCATAGGGGTCACCTCAGACGTCACCTCCCATTGGTATGTGTGCTCTTGGCCGGGTAAAATTACGTCATCTTCTTTCTCATAGAGTGACGTGTTGTCAAAGTATAAAGATCCTAAATGGGAACGTTAGCAGTGTGAGAAGGATGCAGCTTCAGATGATGTTTATTACAATAAACCAACATCCATTTATCTTGGAAAAAATAAATAAAGATTTTAACGTTTAGAAAAAAATGGGATAGTGTATCTGTTAAATCTTTATCAGAGACTCACTCTTGGACTTAGGTACACCTGTGTTACTTTTGTACGCTCTCGGTCCTTACGGCCTTGAAGGAGGAGCCCTTCGATCCTCTGCAGTCAGTAGAGCTTAAGGTTATGTCAGTAAAGACAGCGCTCCTCACCGCATTGGCCTCGGTCAAGAGGGTAGGGGACCTGCAGGCATTCTCGGTCGATGATTCGTGTCTAGAATTCGGGGCGGGTAACTCTCACGTTGTCCTGAGACCCCGGCCCAGATATGTGCCCAAAGTTCCCACCACACCAGGTGGTGAACTTGCAAGCGCTGCCACTGGAGGAGGCAGACCCAGCCGTCGCTCTACTCTGCCCCGTTCGCGCTCTGCGCATTTACGTGGACCGTACGCGGAGCTTCCGGACCTCAGACCATCTCTTTGTCTGCTTTGGAGGTCAGCAGAAGGGAAATGCTGTCTCCAAACAAAGACTTGCCCATTGGTTAGTGGAGGCTATAGTCTTGGCTTACCAGGCCCAACGGTTACCTTGCCCCCTCAGTGTGAGAGCTCACTCTACGAGAGGAGTTGCATCTTCTTGGGCATTGGCGCGGGGCACCTCGATAGCTGACATCTGTAGAGCTGCCGGCTGGGCGACGACTAACACGTTTGCGAGATTCTATAATATCCGTGTAGAGCCTGTGTCCTCTCGTTTACTCGCCTCAGGTAGGCAGTAACACAGGACCTGCTCGGTGTTGATCACTCTTGCTGCGCCATTCCCCTCTACGGAACGGATACGTGCGCTCTTGTGCTCCTCAATCAGTTCCCCATGCCGAACCCTGGTGGAGTTCCTCCCGCACCCTCGTGGTCAGGCGTGGCGGAGCGCCAGACACCAGGCTCAGCACTCGTGTGCATGCCAAAGGTCAGCCCTTGTGCGGGCTAGGTGCCCTGTGTATGATTCCCACTGTCGGGTGATCCCACCCGGGTCTTTCCCTGGCAGTCGTTCACTGCATCTCTGCTGCGTAGTTATCTCACCTCAGGTGGGTTGAGTCTACCGCAGAGACTTCCATTTGTAGTACTGCCCTGGGCCAGTCCATGTGTGTAATTCCACATGTTACCTCCTATGTGTGGGATGTGGCTTCTGTAGCGTCCCAACTGGGTACGCTTTCTCAGTGTTATCCAATGTACCACTGTATGTAACAGCAGTGGCGGACACCTCTGTCTAGCCGCTGTCCTATCTTCCGCCCCTGCTGGTGTGGGGGGACTTGCCGGCTTCTGCGGGGCACTGGAGGGGGTCAGGATATAGTGGCGTTTTCCATATGGATCCCAATTCGTCAGTCACGACTGACGTTACGTAGAACGTGACTGACTGAATGGGAACGTTTAGGTTACTTGTGTAACCCTCGTTCCGTGAAGGAGGGAATGGAGATGTCACGTCCTGTTGCCACAGTTTCTGTACCACCGCTGTACGGCCGGGGCCCGTAGTCTCGGCTCCTCAGCGAAAAACTGATGTGCATTTGCACGCGCTCCCCTTTATACCCTCGCTGCGGGGCGGGGTGCGCGTGGCGAAACGTGCACGCCAACTGTCATTGGCTTGTTTCGTTAACACTCGAAGGTGATTGGTCTCTAGCAAGATCCCAATTTGTCAGTCACTGACGTAACATCTCCGTTCCCTCCTTCAGGGAACGAGGGTTACACAAGTAACCTAGACGTTTCTTACTGAGAGTTTTTAATAGACTGCTCTAAAACAGGCACCTCTGGTCACCCTGTCTTCTGAAGCCTGTGTTATACTTTCCGCATGAGCAATCCGGACACGTACATGGACAGCGCGGACGCGGACTTCTTGTATTTATACTTCCGAAAGCATACGCTGATGGTCCACTCCACAGACGTGTCCCATACATGCGCAGTAGTTCGGCTTGAACAGTAAACAAACGTGAACAAGCAATTGCCCACAGTTATTGCACATCTGGCTGTCTTTATCTTGTTTTATCGACGGATTGTACAGGTTCGAGTAGCAACAGGCTTATTCACACAGCCTGCGCATGCGCAGTTGGTGCTTTTGTAGCCTACTGACCGCATGTACTTGTCTGCGCGGTAAAAAAATTTAAAGTCAGTCATGCATTCCATAGCGGACCGTAGCGGACTCGCGCACACGGAAAGTGTATCACAGGCTTGATTGGTGACTTACTGTGACTGCTCAGTGACTGTTTCAGTTCACCTCACACTGGTCTTTGAGTGTAACTGCTTCCTGGGGCTCTGCTCCATCTGTGCAGACCTGGAGTACAATCAAAGGTGCTGCAGTGCGTGTTACCTCATAGACCCCCTTCCCACTCACAAACACCACCTACACGGAAATGCATCTGTTCCTCTCCTCTCCACACACATGTACATGACACACATCTAACCTAGTCTTCTCCAGACAAATACAGCCTGTGAAATTTCAGCTATATGTCTCCATCTTTCACCCTGATCACGAAACCTAGGAGAATATTGACATAGGCCTACTGTGTGAATGTGTGAATAGTAACTATACTGTGGATCAAAGAGCAGCTTGATCTTATTCAATCCCTCAACAGGCCTTGGCCGCTAACGTGGTGTCCTGTGTGCACTAGAGAACCCAAAAATAGTTGCAAACATGCCCATCTATTGAAAGAGAAATCAGAGTCATGTTTGGTAACTGGCATCTAGCATATTGCATCAGATGGTCATTGGACTAAAAACAGAAAGTCTATCATAAAGCCTCTC